>OY725326.1:35489824-36089824 GCA_963242795.1 Inga leiocalycina
TTATCTTTCATGACCAGTGCTACTACCTCAATGCTTCCACAACTAAGCACTCTAACTATATCAGATTGTTCTCAAATGGAAGAAATTTTCGAGGTCTCAATTGGCTTTCCAGAACTATGGAGAAACTGGCGATTATCAGCTTTCTTACTGCCCTTGATCCGGCCTATGAGATAGTTCATTCACAGGTTCTGTCTAGTTCTAAACTTCCTTCGCTTCAAGATGTGTACTCTCGTGTGCTACGTGTAGATAGTCTCTTACAACCGACTCCTACTCCTAATGCTAGTGCGTTAGCTGGTTGTGGTCCCACTGATAACCGTCACCAGATTTTTGTGAAATCTGGAAATAGTACACCATCCTTGACCTCTGCTGATACGTGGAACCAAGGTCCTCCACGCTCCGGCAACAATCCTCTGACTCCTAGTCCTGTTGTCTGCTTCTATTGTAAGTAACCTGGTCATACCAAATGTTACTGTCGTAAGTTGCAAAACAAGCTGCAACGTACTGGAGCTACTCATATGGCCCAATCCTCAGATCAATCTGACAATGTTACATCTACTCCGAGTGCACTCACTACAGGTAATGGTGACTCATGCCTTGCTACTTCTTCCTCGAAGCGGATCATTGATTCCAGTGAAACTGATCACATGACAGGTAACCATCATTTATTCTCTATGTATGCATCTTATGCCAACCCCTCTTTCATAACTATTGCCAATGGCTCTTCTTCTCGTGTCCTTGGCTTCGGCACTGTTACACCTACATCCTCTATTTCTTTATCATCAGTTCTTAATGTTCCTGACCTTGCTTTTAACCTTCTGTCTCCCAGCAAGCTTACTCGCCAATTGAATTGCTTTATCTCACTTTTCCTTGACCATTGTGTGATTCAGGATCTTACGACAAAGCAAATAATTGGTAGGGGATATAAATCTAGCAGCCATTACTTTCTTGACTATCGGGTGTCGCGTTTCATTGCTTGCTTTGGTGGTTCCTCTCCTTTTGGGGCCCTTGTCCTGTCGTGTCCACATCTGATTTTAAGTACTTTGTTACTTTCGCTAATGATTTTTCTTGAACCACCTGGATTTATTTAATGAAGAATCGTTCCGACTTATTTTCTCATTTTTGCAATTTTTGTGTTGAGATCAAAACTTAGTTTGGTGTCTCTGTGAAAACCTTACAAAGTAATAATACTAAAGAGTATTTTTCTGGCCAGTTTCACGACTATATGCTCACCCATGCCATGATTCATCAGTCCTCGTATGACGATACACCTGCTCAGAATGGTGTTGCAGAGTGAAAAAACCAGCACTTATTAGAAGTTTCCCGGGCTCTAATGTTTCAAATGAAAGTTCCTAAATCCTTTTGGGCTGATGTTGTGTCCACCGCATGCTTCCTTATTAATTGTATGCCATCTCTTGTTCTCAGTGGTGACATTCCATACACAACTTTGTTTCCTTCCAAACCCTTGTTTCCTATTGATTTGAAAATCTTTGGTTGTATCTGTTTTGTTTGAGATGTTCGTCCCACTGTAACCTAACTTGATCCAAAATCTCTCTAATGTGTCTTCCTTGGCTATTCTAGGGTTCAGAAGGGTTATCAGTGTTATTCTCTCGATCTTCGACGCTATCTTGTGTCTATAGATGCCACTTTCCATGAGTCCACTTCGTTCTTCTCTGTCTCTACTCTTCTGCCCCTAACCCCGATCTTGATCACCTCTTAGTGTATGAGGTTTTTTCCTTACCAATGCAAGCGTCTGTGCTGGCCCCTGCTACACCTCCTATCCACCATATTTATCAGAGACGCCCTAAGGACAGTAATGTTGCTGCTCGTCTTTCTGACCTACCAATGCCCGCCTCGACGCCTGATCTGCACTTAGCCTCCTCACCTCCTCTCGCCTCTGACCCTGAACCAGTGCCTGAATCTATGCCTGCTACTCTTGATTCTACTACCCCTTTTGCTGACCTGCCCATTGCCCTCCGCAAAGGTAAACACACTTGTACGTACCCTATTTCCTTGTTTGTTTCCTATCATCACCTGTCACCCACCTCCTATTCCTTCATAGCCTCCTTAGACTCTCTTACCATTCCCACCAACCTTTCCCAAGCCTTGGCCCATCCCGGTTGGCGTGCTGTAATAGATGAGGAAATGATGGCCCTTAATAAGGCTGGTACCTGGACTCTTGTTGATTTACCTCCTGAAAAGAAGGCTATTGGGTGTAAGTGGGTGTTTGCCATTAAGACGAAGCTGATGGCACCTTGGAACAATTGAAAGCTCGACTGGTTACTAAGGGTTATGCTCAGACGTATGGTGTTGACTATTCCGAAACCTTCTCTCCTGTGGCCAAGTTGTCCTCTGTCTTTTTATCTCTATAGCAGCTACCCATAGTTGGGATCTTCATCGGCTGGATGTTAAGGATGCTTTTTTAAATGGTGATCTTCTTGAGGAAGTTTACATGGAGCAACTGCCTGGCTTTGTTGCTCAGGGGAAGTATGGCAAGGTATGCCACCTTCAAAAGTCTTTATATGGTTTGAAATAGAGTCTTCGTGCTTGGTTTGACAGATTCAGTTCTGTGGTTAAGAAGTTTAGTCTAAATCAAAGTAAATGTGATCATTCTGTGTTTTGTCAACGGACAGATGCTGGCATGATTCTCTTAGTAGTCTATGTCGATGACATTGTTATTACAGGTAGTGATACGTCAGGGATCTCATCACTCAAGGTCTTTCTTAATTCTCATGTCCAAACAAAGGATTTGGGTTCGTTAAAGTACTTTCTTGGGAGTGAAGTTATGAGAAACAAGAAAGGCATTCTCTTAACCCAGCGGAAATATGTCCTTGATCTACTGAAAGAAACTGAGAAACTTGGAGCAACACCCAGTAGCTGTCCCATAATTCCTAATCCCTTTTTGGACATTGATGATAGTATGCTGTTTGATGAGCTACCCGAGGATGTGAGAAAAAGGATTGATCCTGAGAAGATTAAACCGTTTGCCTACCCTGAGCGATACCAAAGGCTGATTGGAAAATTGAACTATCTCACAGTAACTCACCCTGATGTAACCTTTCCTGTCAGTAGGCTTAGTCAATTCATGGTAGCACCGACCGTTGCTCAATGGGAAGGTTTGGAGCATGTCCTACATTATTTGAAGGGCTCACCTGGTTGTGGTATTCTCTATATGAATCATGGCCACACAAAGATTGAGTGTTTTTGTGATGCAGATCATGCGGGGTCAAAAACGACTAGGAGGTCCACTGTAGGCTATTGTGTTCTTGTAGGTGGAAACTCGGTATCTTGGAGGAGCAAGAAATAGGACGTGGTGGCAAAGTCTAGTACAGAGGCTGAGTATCGAGCCATGTCTCAGTCCGTACAGGAGATTGTGTAGATTTAATAGTTAATGAAGGAGGTTGGTCTTGCCACGTCATTGCATGTAAAGATGTGGTGTGATAATAAAGTTGCCTTACACATAGCCTCCAACTCCGTGTTCCACGAACGTACGAAACACATTGAGATTGATTGTCACTTTGTATGTGATAAGATCAAGGAGAACTTTATCTCTACAAGACATGTACCGTCTAGAGATCAGTTAGGTGATTTTTTGACTAAGGCCTTGGATAGCACTCGGGTTGACTATCTTTGTAATAAGTTGGGCCTGATTTAACATCTATGCTCCAACTTAAGGGGAAGTGTTAGGAAACAATGTAAATATCCCACATAATTAGGGATAGTTAGTATCCCACATAATTAGGGATTATGATTATATCAATCACCATAATGAGCCATTAATGCTAAGGCTCCTACTTTATATATGAATACCTAGTGTATACATGAATAATATATCTTCTTCAGTGAATATTCTAGTTACACATATAAATTGATATATAAACATTAATTTGTATATTAGTAAAGAGTTCACCTTATCGCTACCCTTACAATGTATCAATTTTTATTATATTTTTAAATTTAGATTTTTATTTAAAAATATTTTACTACTAATAATGTGATTGATGTGAATAAAGTTTTGCCTTATTTTAATTGGAATAGCAGTTGCCACAAGTTTCAACAGAAGAGTCAAATGTGGAAATTTCATCGAATGCAGAACAATTGCCTGGAAATGAAGGAAAAGGGATGAAGATGTTGATCTCAAGAGCAGAGGAATTGCGTTTGGAGAATTTAATGAACCTCACATCCGTATGGGAGGGCCCCACTTTCATCAAGTTCCAAAATCTTAAGAGGTTACATGTGATTAAATGTAGAAGATTGAATTGTTTAATGCCAACCATTGTGACGAGAAGCCTACCATGTTTGAAGTTGCTATGGATTTCAGAATGTGGAGAGTTGGAGGAAGTGATGTCATCAGAAGAAGAAGAAGAAGAGCATAATCACTTTCCAAATAATTCATTGTGCTTCCCACAACTTGTCAGTCTTGGAGTAAAGGGATGCAGGAAGTTGAAATGGCTCTTCCTCTCTCTGCCCTCTACTCAGAGTCTTCCTAAGTTGGAATCGCTAACGATTAAAGAGTGCTGTCAACTAAAGGGACTTTTTAATTGTGAACCTGAAATCCATGAGGAAGGCTTCTATTACAACTTACTTCCAAATCTGAAATATTTTATAGTTCATGATTGCCCCATCTTCTGCGAAACCACGCTTGCTGCTCTTCAAAGGTATGCACATTTATATATATTATCTACACCTACCCATATTTGACTGTAGATCGTTGCTCTTTTTTTTTTTTTTGGGAATTTCTTATTTTCTTTACGAAAAGATGTAATTTGATATTGGAACAATCAGATGATGAAACGTGTTTTCACACATGCATACTGCATGTATTCTCTTCAGATTTATTGTTAACTCTGGTAAATGTCTATTATTGTAAATTGATTTTGAGATTGTCATATTCCTCTTATTTGTAATTCTACAGGCATGCTAGGGCGGGAAGTTGAAGCCAGTGATATTGCGCTTCTTGCAAGCTAGTTTCAGTATAGTAGATTGTCATATTCCTCTTATTTGTAACTAATGTAATCAGCATTCCAGATTTATTGTTGACTCTGGTAAATGTCTATTATTGTAAATTGATTTTGTGATTGTCATATTCCTCTTTATTGTACTTGTACAGGCGTGCCAGACGAGAAGATGAATGCAGTATATTTGCCCTTAATGAAAGCACATCTTTTCAAATTTAAAGCAAATTTATAATTAAAAAGATATTCAACACTATTTATTGCTCAAATAACACAAACTTGTCGATGGAACAATGAGTGTTTAGTCACGAGTATTGTTGTCAAACTCACGAGTTGACTCTCCGAATTTACTGTTTTTACGTTTCTAACTTATAAAATCGAGTCGAGTCATTGGTAAACTCGTGACCATTATAAACTCGGTTAAATTCACGAGTTTATACACTGAGTTTACCATTTTTTCGTTTCTAGCTTACAAAACTCGTGTTAACTTTTTCAATTTGATTATGCTCAACAGCTTTATATAATTTTATAGAAATTTCTTTGTTAAATATAATAAATTATGAATGTTGATAGATTTAATTTCAATTATTTGGATTTAAAATATATTTAAATCAAATTGCTGTCAATTTTTTATATTTTAATTAATTAATTATATAATAATATCTATTTAATGGTAAAACTAAACTCTTACGAGTTTACGATTCGAGTTCACGATACAAATTTACATCACTATCACGAGTTTGCTTAAACTCGCGAGTTTGACAACCTTAGTCACGAGGCCCAATTCTCCCTTGTCATATTTTCTTTTTTCTAAATTGATTTTGATATTCTCATTTTTCTCATATTTGTACAGTTGGCAGCGACAAAACTCCGAATTTGATGATGATGATGATTATGATTTCTGTTACTATTAAGGAGGATGATGCGGCTTCTCTTATGATTATGGAATCATAATAATCAGAGTATAAACTCATCTTCATGATGAAATTATTGCAAAAATAAAATCAACATGATTCCAGAATCTCTAACACATGCATACATGTACTTACTGCATAATATAAGTGGGGGAAAAGTGTAAAATACAGGTAAGTGGAGGTCTCAATTTATTAAAACAATCTTCCACAGTTACTTCAAACATGCAAACATTTATGAATAAAAGTAAAATGAATTGATCATCACTCATGAAAGAAACACATATAGTGACTCAATTTCAAACTTGTCCCATAGACAAAGGTGAATGACTCCATCAGGCACACCGTCACTAGAAGACAGCTCCGGTACAGTAGTGGTAGCTTCTAGAATTTTTCTTCTTCTCAATACATCCGTTGAAACCATCAATCATATCTGATGGAGAAGATCTTTGTTTGTGAAATGACCAAACAAAACCCAATCTTTAAGCAATTGAGATAATATTTGAAAAACTCATTTTATTTATTATATTTTTAGGTCATTCCCTTAATAATTCTTAATCCATTTTTCTATATACATATGTAATTGCAGAAGTAGGGTTAAAGTACATTTAACTTAATGTTGACAGTTAAATAAGAGTACAATTGCACAAGTTTTGAAGAATTATGTGTTACACTTCTTCCATAATTTTTTTTAGAGTGTTCACAGCGGCTCCAGGAATATTATGGGACAAACATATACTTTAACTCTATTATAATAATTTTAGGATATTATATTAACCGTGTATATTATATTTTCGAGTAAATTACCTCTTTGATTGAAAGGGATCTACTTCCCCATCAGGAAACGTGCAACCGGGAGCGCTCATATGAAAAAATTGACGTGTAGTCTCAAATTCTATGAAGTCTTCATCGTCAAAGCCAAAATCATCAGAATCATAATCTTCACTTTCTTCAACATTATCTGCAGAATTTATACTCCAATTTATAACAAATGCAAGGCGGGAAAAAAAAACGGGAGAATGCAACATGTGGCTCATGCACTCTTTAGTTTATCTAATAAAAACATCATTACAAAGATATAAATCAAAAGCATTTTAGATATAAATCAAATAAGAGTTTGGCGTAAATAACATTGTTGAGTTCTTTCTCTCTCCACCTCTCGCATTCTTAAAATTAGTCCAAATATGCATTGTCTTGCTATAAGAATTGAATGCGAACATAAACATCTGAAAAGATAAAATGCAAGCAAGGACATAAATCAAAAGCATTTTAGATATAAATCAAATAAGAGTTTGGCATAAATAACATTGTTGAGTTCTTTCTCTCTCCACCTCTCCCATTCTTAAAATTAGTCCAAATATGCATTGTCTTGCTATAAGAAGAGTTGAATGCGAACATAAACATCTGAAAAGATAAAATGCAAGCAAGGAATACGTAGGACTGCAACTTGAATTGTTAGTTTGAATCAAGTGTTGAACATGAGACAGCTCCATTCTTCGAAATACCGAAGCTTCAAATTTGCACATTAATTAAAAAGAACATTACACTAGAAAGAAAATGGTAAATTAGAGAGAATTAATTATGTTAATTCAAATAAGGGCATGTGTGAAAATAGTCTACATACAGGCATGTTAGTCTATAATATATATGTATGTACATGCCTCTGATTTGGAACATTAGAAAAGAAATTTAACAGAAAGGGAACACTTGCACAAATGTGAGTGATTTTGGGCAGGTCTTTAAATGCAAGATATTTGAGATTTGGAAGCAGCTTATTGTTGGACTCTGGCTCATGGATTTCAAGTTCACAACTAAAAACTTGCTCTAGTTGATAGCACCCTTTTATTTCCAGATGTTCCAACTTTGCAAGATCTCCATTATAGGGTAAAGAGAAGAGACATTTCAACTTGCTGCACCCATACATTTCAAGCTTGTGAAGTTTTGGGAAGCACAAGGAAGAATTTGAGGATGGATGACAAATCCCAATTTGATTATATATTTTTATGCTTCTTTTAAGGATTTTGTCATACTTATAGAGCTTAAAATGCATTCTTTATGATTAAATTGGCATTAAGAGTAAATACATTGAATTAGGACTAAAAAAGGTATTGTCATAAAAATTATAATTACTCTTAATCATTTATTTTTTCAGAAGATTTGATGTTGGGTTAATTATTTTCAATTGTAGGTACTTGGAAAATGGGATTAAAACTGAAAATGGCAGTTTGGGACTCAAATTTGAAAAATGCCAGATTGGTCCCATGAATTTGAAAAATTCCAGTTTGGTCCAAGTGAAAACACAGCATTTTGACACTAAGATTTAGGTCTGAATTGTGACTGCTTGAAGGAAGTTTTTAGACATATTCATTTTGAGAGCGGAGGCACGAAACGCAGATCACAACCGCAATAAATTCCCTCCATCATCGTCATCACCAAGCATCGTCTTTAGCTTCTTCTTCCTCTCTCGCCGGTGGCACCACCCACCACCACAGCCGCCGGCGATTTCCATGACTTCAGATCAAGAGATGTAGTGGTGAGAGCACAAACCACAAGACTCTGAAACAGAGGAGGTCGAAAGCTGAGGAGAACAGAGGGAGCTACCGCGAGGAGTTTGAGAAGCGATCTCGTACCTCCCAACAACCACCGCTTCACTACCACATCATCACCGCCTTCTACTCACATCTCACCACATTTACTGTCACCATCTTCGTTCATCACCATTGATCCTTCACTCTTCAATATTAATTGTGTGTTTCTGGTCATGGGCTTCAATATCTCAAATTATGGAATTATTTGCTGAAGCTTTAATGATGAGTGGCAGAGGCTAAATTTCATCAACTCTTGAAAATGTAGGCTATGGTTTGAGTTCTAAGAACTACAAAGGGGAGTTTCATGTTTTAATCCATTCTTTGTAGCTTTGTAATTATGATTTTCAGTTTTGGAGATTGTATTTATATTGTTAGACTTTGTTACTTGGTTAAATACTTAGTTTGGATTAATTTGTGATTTGAATTAGTTGATGTTGAACTTTGTGCTCATCAACATATGTGGTTGCATATATGTTCAAGTGTAATTCCATTTATTATCTATTGTCTTGTATGGTATTGTTTAGATATTGAGTTGATTTTGGAGTTACATTGAATCAATTGCATTACTTAATTTAAATCATACACTAAGAGTGTTTAATAGCATCTCTAGAGTAGGGGTTTCTCTCTTTTGGTGTTAGACTCATCGGTTGATGGGGTTTGATATTTTAGAAAACTTAGTGATTTCATAAATTACATACGAAGTGGTTTTTAATAGTATTTTAAGAAGCGATTATTTTCTAGGTTTAGGAATAATCATTGATTAATGCACTAGACTCAACGGTGTTTGAGGTTTGGTATTTTGAGGGACTTTGATTGCAATTGCTAGTGTCTTGTATTGAGTTTCGGTTAGAGGGGTTAAACCTTGACTGGTATGGAACTGTTTAATCAATCTAACTCAAGCTAATTCAAAAGATCTTTTGGGCTTTGACTAAGCTAGTAAATTAAACTCCCATTATCATTAGATGAACTATGATTGCCCTTGCAAGCCATTTTCAAGAGATTCACTTCATCCATTTCATTTCACCTATCATTTTATATCCAAAAATACCAAAAACATTATAATTTAGGACTTTTATTATTCTCATATAGCTAGAGTTTCAAAAGATCAAATTTTCCCTTTTTCTCATTTCATATCAATCATTGCACTTAGTTTATAGGTAATTAATAAAAGGCTCTTTGAGAGAAACCAAGCGCGGTTGGCGTAGTAGTAGCCTCACTTCGCCGCTTAACTAGAGGTCTCAAGTTCGAGTCCTGGGAATACAGCCTGCCCCTTGGCCGGCACTTTGCCCTTAGGTGGAGGTTCTCGGTGCGATCCGGATTAGTCTGGGGCTGTTGTAGTGCCTGAAAGATGGCCTGTCCTGGATACCGGAGGAGAGATCCAAAAAAAAGGCTCTTCGAGAGACGATTCGGGATTGCACTCTATATTGTAAGCCTTGATTTAATTTTTTAAGAGGATACCAAGGCATAAAGCCGACAACGCCTATTCTTTAATTGGCACCGTTACCGGGGAGCCAAGTAATTAGTTCTCTAGTAGCTAAATGTTAATCTTTGATTGATTGGTACCTTGAGCCTTTAGGTTGCATTTTAGTTAGTTTAAGTAACTTTGCATGTTTTTCATAGCACATTGCATCTTTGCATTGAAAAATTTGCAAAAATACCAACAAATATCTTGATTTTCCTTCATTTTTGTATTTATATTTTTTTCATTTTTCTTTCATTTTTACATTTTCATTTTTAGGACTTAGGATTCATTGGGATTGAATTGATTGCAATTTGAATAACTTGGTCTAATGAAGATCATGAATTTCAGTTTTACACTAATCCTCCTATGCATTCTGTAATATCCTGATTTGTAATCAAGGATTAGTAGCTTCAAATGATGTAATTAATGTTAATTAAGCATATTTGAAGTATATGTTGTGAGTTATGATATAAGGATGATTAGTGATGATTTCATGAGTCAAGAACCAATCAGGGGTAAAACGGTAAATTTACCAACTGTCTGGTTAGCTAATGATAAGAAAAACCCCTTAGTAATCAAAATCAATGGTTGAGATTGAAAGACCAAGGGGTGGAATTTGATGCAAGCAAGCTTAGGTGAAAGCATTGTGGGAAGAGTAAGATGATGCCAAGTGGCAAGCTTTGGACCATTGGATGAGTCAAAGTTTTCAAACACTCTTCTCTCTCCCTCTTAGTCGGTTTTTGCATGGGAAAAAGGAAAGAATGATCATCACCAACATCTCACCTTCTCTCTCCATTTCTTCCATTTTCGGTGGTGCAAGCTAAGGAAAGAGAAAGAGAAAAGCTTAAGTCTTGGTAAGTAAAGGTCTCCATATGCTTATATACCTTTCATTAATGTTGATCAAGAAGTTGAGAGCATTACTTCTATGATTTCAGAATTTCCATTGGTGGTGTTTGATTGTTTGATAAATCTGAAAAGTGGTGGAATCAAAGTGTTGATTTCAGCAAGTTGAAGAGGTAGGTTTGTAATGCATTTTGATATATATGTCAAGATGTTTGCCTAATCGATGAAAATTCTGGAAATTTGACCTAATTAGGATGTTAATTGAAGGGTAGGTTTTGAGTAGAGTGTCACTGTTCATTTGGTCAGTTTTGACACTTGGGAGTGATTAGAAATTGATTTGAAGTTGAATAAGGGAAATGTGTTAAGTTGTGGTTTTGGTGGATTTATGGTTTAGAGATGAGATTTTGTTGTTGAGTGGAAATTTGGGTTTTTTATGGTTGTCAATGGGTTCCTTGTGATGATATATGAGAGAATGAGTAATGGTATGAGTTAGGGAACCATTGGAATTCATTTGGTGAATTCTGGTAAACCATGTCAGTTTCTGCGTTTTGGGTATCTGGTGTGAATTCTCGAGTGAGAGAAGAACTCACTCGAGCACAGGATGAACGTGCTCGAGTGAGCATGTTTGTGCTCGAGTGAGGGTGCCTTTTTGGTGCTGCGGGTGAGTGTCTCAGGATATCACTCGTGAGTGATTGCCAAGAGTGCGCCTGGCACTCGCGAGCATTGAGGGATCACTCGCGAGCACTGGGGTTGTGCTCGAGTGAGTCTGTTGCCTGGGAGTTGGGGTGCTCTCGGGTAGGCACTCGCTGCCTTGTGCTCGCGAGCACTAAGGGTCAGTGCTCGAGCACAAGTGTTTGTGCTCGAGTGAAGGTGAAAGAAGAGGTTGAGAGGTGCTCTCGGGTTGTCACTCGCAGGCCTCACTCTTGTGATGCTCGAGTGTGCTCGGGGTCTCTGCTCGAGCACAGCCTCTTGTGCTCGAGTGAGAGTGTGGATTTGTAGAGGAAGTTGCTCTCGGGCAAGCACTTCCTGCGTCTCACTCGCGAGTGAGGGGGAGTTGTGCTCGAGCACGGCCTTCTGTGCTCGAGTGAGGGGTGCGAGTGAGGGGTCCAAAAATCAGATCTTAGCTTTCTAAAGAGGGATCTTTGGGGATAGTTATCCCAACCCTTTAGGCATATGTTTAGGCATATTATGGCTATCTAAAGAGTCCAAATGAATACCAACTTAGAGTGTTATTGAAGTAAGAACTTGGAAAAGGAAATTAACCAAATGTCCCTATTTTGATTATAGGATTTGACATCTGCTATCCTCGTGAGCCTACTGTGCCCAGAGACATCAGGAAAGGATCAGGTAGTGACTTTTCTTTCGTACCATTTGTGATGCATCGTATGTGTGTATTTTCATTGCTTTGCGATAAGTTCGTATGCTGCGACTTATGTGGATATATGTGAGCACCGTCAGTCCAATAGTCCCTGAGTAGCTAACAACGGTTCGGATAAAGACTGTGTGTCTTTCCGGCGGAGAAAGGGGATGAGGATGAGGTGTGATTATGTGACATGAAAGCCGAGAGGCTGATTGTGGGCCGAAAGGTCGGTTATGTGCCGAAAGGCTATTTGTGAGGCTGACGAGCCGTTTGTGAAGCCGGATAGCTATGTGCTATAAGGCTATATGTATGCACTGCCACGCCAATAGTCCCTGAGTAGCTAACAACGGTTCGGGTTAGGCAGTGTGCCTTCCCGGCGGAGAAAGGGGAGGAGGCTGGAGTGTGATATGTGTTGCTGCTGTATGATGATTTACTTACATGCTATGTACTTATGTGTGGTATAAATGCTTAGTTACTACTGGGATTCTTTAGAATCTCATTCTTTCCTTTAAACTAACCTTTCAGACAGGGCGACTGGCTCCAAGGAGAAGCGCGTGACCCGAAGTGGTTAGAGTTTCTTAGGGACATTAGTATAGTTTTGTTGGTTTATTCATTTTGGATAGGGATTATTGTATTATGTTTTGGAGATGTATATAGTTTGAAATACTTGGTTGTAGTCCCTAAACAGAATTTGGAATTCTAGGTATGTAGTTGAACCCGGGGGTTGCCGGGAGTTTGGTTATACACTCTGTTATTCGTAAATGTATATAAACTGCGCAGGTGATTATATTCGATAAATTGAACCTGAGACTGGAAGAGGAATGAAGTTTTGAAAATTTCGTAAAGTCCCTACTACTAGAGGGAAGTTTAAATGAGTTTTAAACCATACGACGGTCTCTAATCTAATTTAATTACCTAATATCGAGTTATAATCACGTGTTTAAAAGCAGGGTGTTACACATTCCTTTTTAGAAAATGGAAGAACCTCAAGCTCTCATTTCTTGGATGAATCTCATAGCACTTGGAGACATGAAGCATTTTCTGATCTTACATATTCTCAAAAGCTTGATTTGCTTCAACATGAATTAGATTCCTTCCGAGCAGACATAAATTATCAAAACGGAGCCTTTGAATCTCAACCACCTCAGTATCTCCATCCACATTTGGAACAATCTTATCCACAAACCCCTTATTTTGACCATGAACCCACCTTCCAATCATTTCAATCCCACTTAAACCATACTCCTTCACCCTACCCATTCCATCAAGAATCACTCATTTCACTCTATCAAGAACCATCATCTCCATTTCATCTTCCTCCATTTCTCCTTATATCCCAAGGCAAAATGAGGATGATTGCCAAGGTTGACTCAGATTATAATTCCATGCAAGATATGTTTACTCAATTACATACAAGGCTAAGCTATCAAGGTTGACTGCCTCCTGGAGGAGTTGCATTTATGGACTCTTATGTGGATGAAGGGTGACTGTCTCCTGGTAGGGACTTCGGTGCCTACAAGACCTTTTGTTGTGCCCCTGCTTATGACAGTTGGAGCAAGTAATTGTTGAATTTATTCATTTCTCTTTCAATGCTCCTGTTGTGGTCTCATCTACACCTTTTTTTCTTTTCTTTTGTGGCTACCCAGGACGTTTGTAATATGCTAGAGGATCAAGTGGTTGACCATCAGGCTTCTCCCACATGTTCTCTCCATTAATAGGCTCAATGACCGGAGAGTAAGAGGCCACAAAAGATTGTAAAGTCAAGTACTTGTCAACATACTCATGTAGATCCTCCCTCTTTAACATAGATGCAAGCCACTGCATGTCTTTATAAAAATGGTTTCGGTCAGGATAATGAATAAAATCATCAACATATCCATAATTGCATCTACCAGACATACAATAACCACATTATATAGCCAATCATTTTGCATTGCCAGTTCTGAATTATTGAAAAGGAAAAGAAGCATAACAAATATGTGTTACCTGCATGGGATACCATTCAATTGCCACCAATAACAAGAACACTTTCTAGCAGTAAGATCAACTTGAAACTTATGCCTATTAAGTAAAACGTCATAGCGATTATTACCTGCATATCTCACTTCCCACTGTCGACATTCTTGAATTTCTTTTTCTAATCTTTTACGAGGTCGTGGACACACTATCCCCTTGTCACAGTACTTCTCTGCCTTGATGCGATTTTCAATAAATCTTGTCATTAGGTACGTTCGGATCTAATCAAGCATGCTCACAATAGGAAGCTCTCTTGCCTCTAACAGTCTTCCATTGAATGAATCTATATTGTTATTGGTGACCATATCACATTTGGAAGTCTCATAGAAGTGTGATTTTGTCCAACATGTTGGAGGGATTGCTAATAAATACTCATGTGCTCTACTTGAAATGGCCTTCAACTCATTCATTCGCTCTTTCCAATCATTCTTAACGGTGGCCTTTGCAACACGAAGAATTAAGTCACGTATGACAACTCTTCCTCCATATTTGGCTTTGATATTTGCATACAAATGCCAAATACAAAACCTATGTTCAGCACCTTCGAATAGTTCTTCGAATGTAGGAACAAGACCCTACATGTAATTGTCATTGATAAATCAAAATGATACTAACTTGTATTTTGGATAAACAAATGAAAATAGCTTCTATTTATATATATAGAAATTAAACGTGATGACCACACAGTGTACACACACAGACATGCAATATATAATGTTTGATATCTCCCTCAGTGTTATCCTAATTGGTTTCTAGACCATATAGGGATGCTGTGTTTTTGTATTTTAAAATCCAGACCAACCAATAGAAATAAATGAAATAAGGATAAATTATGAATTTTCTCACCTGTACTCACTCACGTGTAATAGTAATAAACTTGAAAAAAAAAATCAATATGAAAATTCAACAATTTCAAAATAATTTAAAACAAGTGGCAACATATAAATCATTAATGCTTATATATGAACACTAAACAAGTAAGAACTTTAAACATAACACTTAATATCAAATTTTGTAATCTATGATCTTTAGTTTGAACTTTGGTCATATGCAGCAGCCGAGTACAGTAACTTGCTTCTCCTTTTACAAATTTTTCACTTTTGACCCCCTTTATGTACGTAGCAAATATCTTTCAAGAACATATAAAAATGCTTAGCAGAAAATAATTCATTATTTAATTACTATACCTCTGTGTGTGTGTGTTGCAATATGCTTAACAGTGACATAGGTTATCTATATGCAATAACTCATAATCTGAACATATAAAAATTATCTATGGTACCTTTTACCAGTTAGATATGAACACCCATCATCTTTCTTTCATTGTGCCAATGTCATTAAATAAGTTCAACAAAAACCATGTCCAAGAGTCTCTATTTTCTCCCTCAACAACAGCCCAAGCCAATGGGAAGTACTGGTCATTAGCATTACGGCCCACAGCCATAAGTAGTATTCCCCCATACGGGCCCTTCAAAAAAACACCCGTCCAACCCAATTATAGGTCTGTAGCCAACTAAGAAACCATGCTTCACAGCACCAATACACTCATAGAGCCTTCTAAATATAAGAGGCCAAAGTATATATGGTTGATCGTAACTAAAACAAAGGTTGTGTCAGGGTTACACCTTTTCACCTCATGGCAATAATCTCTCAACTTATGATATTGCTCCTTGTAATCACCCTCAATCATTGCTTTCATCCTTTTCCTTGCCTTGTATGCCTTCCACATAGAGACATCAACCATGTAATGCTCCCTTACAGCTGCAATTACATCCGCCAACTTCAAGTTTTTGTTGATCCTCATAATGTTAATTATTTTCTCTGAAATCCACTTGTACGAAGCATTCTTCCCCTTTATGGACACCCCATATGTGTGTTTTGAGTGAAGTGTCTTCAACCTATACGTTAGGTCACCACCGCTTCGTTTAATTACAAATGCTAACCATTTGCATTCTTTATGTACACACTTTACTCTGCATCTAACCTTATCGTTCTTTATAAACTTTATTTCATATCTATTGAACAATGCATGATTTCTTACTGCACACTTAAATTGTTGAATGGAAGTGAACTATATCCCCAACTCAAATTCAAACTCTTTGCACATCTCTGAGGGGTTATATTTTCGGTGTTTTTCTTCAACCACTAGCTCATCCTTATCATCACTCATTCCATCAACTTCCTCAATCTCTTCTGATTCATAATCAGATAACATTGCTAACATATCCTCCTTTCTCACCTTAACCACAGCTGTTTGCTCTTCTTGCTCAGGTTGCACTCTCAATAACTGTGAACTACCAACAACTTCATCTAAAACATCACCCACACCAACATCAACATACTACCTAAAATTGTCATCATCTACATTTTCTTTATTGCTATCATCAAAATCTGACAACTAATCCACTAAGCCATTATCACCCTCATCCCTCGTACTACTATCACTGCTTTGTCTTTGTAAATTCATAGTTCACCTATGAAAAACACAGAATATTATACAACATTACTAATACAATCATAGCCATTAAAGAACATTAAAGTCTTTGTCTGCATTATTCAAATGGAAAAATACAGAGCACTGAATAAAGGTATATATGACTATATACAGTTTCAACAAAACTATCACACATTTTGATGATAGCATCTCAAATATATTGGGAACACTAAAGAGTAGCAAATTGTATGATAGATTATGAGACGATAAAACTAGAGGCATTGTGAACAATGTTACCGACTATTGAACAATCAAGTAGGTAAAAACAAAGCATACATTTCACAAAGCATAGAAAAAGAATAGTCTACTAAGATATATCAACCAAAGCTTAAAAAGTTCCTATTGTTGCGTGCGTCAATCAAACCTAACGGTGACATACTTCAAAGCAAACAACAAATCACAACAAAAATTTCCCTTCCCATTGATATCTTTCACAACTCCACTGCTTTACACTATCAGAAAAACCTCGGATTTGCAACGACATCAATACAAGAACAAGAAGCTTCTTACCTTTACAACAAGAGAATGATGACACCAATAAACCTATGATCTTCACTCCACTGTCACTGAAAACGATCACCCCTCCGGCAACGGCCA
Source organism: Inga leiocalycina (assembly GCA_963242795.1). NCBI lineage: Eukaryota > Viridiplantae > Streptophyta > Magnoliopsida > Fabales > Fabaceae > Inga > Inga leiocalycina. The sequence continues at coordinate 35,507,048 of OY725326.1, forward strand.
CGTCAGACTTTCCAGTTGTGGGTTCTTGTTGACCTAACACTTTACCTAGTTGCTTTTTTTTAGTTCAAAATCTATTATAATATATTATATGTGTCACTTCACTTTAGACATCTTACTCAACACTCCACTTTGAAATTAACGTCGTTAGTGCCACCTAGGACGGTTTAACGGCGTTAGATGGGCCAATAAGTCCTTTTGAAATTTGAAGGACTAACATTTTAAACGGTCTAAACTACAGGGACCAAAACCACCACTTTGAAACTTTAGGGACTAAAACCCAAACTGATCCGAACTTTAGGGATCAAAAGTTATATTAACCCTTGAGAAAAATTGAAAAATTTTTGAACCTGAGAATTTGTTTTGTGAAGTGCTTAATAGACCCCTATCTTTACTTTCCTAATACAACTCCTTGGCATGTTTTTATGAAAATTTAAATGCATGATGATTGTGAAAGTCAAGCATTTCCAAGTGTGATTGTATTAAAATTGAGAAATCCCTTTGCTTGATTCAATTGAGCAATTGGAGTGTCTTTAATGCAATTTTATTAATTTGGATGCCTAGCTTTATTTTAGAAAGTTGATATGGTAGATAAAAGCCTTGTTGGAAGATTCTTGAGCCTTAATTATATTTTCTCATCATATGTGTGCATTCACCTGTTCTCTAGTTAATCTCTAGAACTTGTCTAGGTTTTTTTTATTGCTACATTAATGCCTTGGATTTGTAGTATGATAGGGGCATTCATTTCTAAACCCATTGACCCAAACATAAACCATTCATCATTTAATTTTGTTTACCCCTTGAGCCCTTCACTTTCATTTCCATTTCATTATACAAATGGTATATTTGTATACTCTATCAATTTCTTCCTAGCATTATTATAAAAAAAAGAGTGCTATTGTATATGTGAAAAGAAAAATGCCATGTGAATAGTTAAAAAAACAGAGAGAGAAAATAGAAAAGAAGAAAAAAAATAAAGAAAGAAAAGAAAAGAAAGAAAAAGGTGTGAAAAAAAAGAAATCAAAGAAATCAAAGAAAAAAGAAACAAATAAGGAACTATGATAAAATATGTGAATTGATTTTAGTTGTGTAGTGCTTAAGTGATCTATCAATGTATTTTGTGCAAGCATAGTATGTCATATATTTTCTATTCCATTTAGCCTTCTCAACATTACAACCCTAAGAAGTCCCCTTGACTATGGATTCTTAGCGAACTAGTGGTAGAGATAGTAGAACATTTACAAGCCTATGGTAGATGCTAGAATAGGTGAAGTGAGTGAAATTCCCTATGATTTGAGAGATGAGAGAAACACTTATTCCCTTGAAAGCTCTATCATATCTATCTTTCGTGGTTTCGTTATGTGTTCAATTTGATTTTTATTGCATTAAAAATTTCCATGAACTTTAATTGATTTGGGATTATGATTATTCAATCTTTATGTAATTATATTCTTGAATTACTTGATGATTACAACATTGAGCATATTTTTGAAAACATTGGTTTTGTTTTTCCCAGGAGTGCAAAAGGCTAAGTGTGGGGGAATTGAAAATTTCCAATTTTATTATATATTTTTATACTTTATTTAAGGATTTTTTTCATACTTATAGAGCTCAAAATGCATTCTTTGTGATTAAATTGGTATTAAGAGTAAATATATTGATTTAGGACTAAAGTATAAAATTGTGATAAAAATTGTAATTACTCTTAATCATTTATTTTTTCAGAAGATTTGATGTTAGGTTAATTATTTTCAATTGTAGTTATTGGGAAAATGGGATTAAAACTGAAAATGGCAGTTAGGGACTCAAATTTAAAAAATGCCAGATTGGTCCCACAAATTTGAGAAATTCCAGTTTGGTCCAAGTGAAAAACACAGCGTTTTGACACTAAGATTTAGGTATGAATTGTGACTGCGTAAAGGAAGTTTTCAGATAGATTCATTTTGAGAGTAGAGGCACAAAACGCAGATCACAGTCGCAACACATTCCCTTCATCATCGTCATTACCAAGCATCGTCTTCAGCTTCTTCCTCTCTCGCTGGCTGCACAACCCACCACCACTGCCACTGGCGAGCTCCATTACTTCAGATCAAGAGCTATAGTGGTGAGAGAACAGACCACAAGTGTAACCCCCTGCCTTAATTAGCATAATTATGATTTGATAACGCATAATTAAAATGATTTAGAGACCGTTGGATAATTTAAACTCTTTTCAACTTCCTACTTCACCGTAGGGTTTTCACAAAATCTTTCAAAACGTTTCCCCATCCTGGTCTCAATTTCGAATTTTTCAAATATAATTACCTGTGCAGTTAATTTACATTCATACATACCAGAGTGTATAACCAAATCCTCGACAACTCCCGGGTTTACACATATATAAACTAAGGGTTTATAGGTTTCCCAAGGGGATTACATGACCAAAATCAAATACAACATTTATATCTCGAAAATACAGTAATCCCACGTTCAAAAGTATATAACCAATATCCCAAAGTCAAATGTACCCCAAAGGGTCCTAATCGCTCTAGGTTGCCCGCCTCTCCTTAGAGCCACTTGCCCTGTCTGAAATGTTAGTCATAGGAAAGAATGAGATTCAAAATAATCCCAGTAGTCACAAATCACTCATACAGTGCATAAACACATAGCATAAAAGGTCATGTTAGCAGCATCACAATGTATCGTGGTTCACACCACATACGACAGCACTCATGGCTGTAAACTCTATGCGTCAGCTTTCACTGTGAACTCAAAGCATCACAATGTCACAATGTATTCTCAATGCATGACAAACATACATACAATGTTTCATACACAGTATAAGAGAAAGAGTCACTACCTTGTCCTTTCCTGACGTCCTTTGGCACAGTAGGCTACGAGGGCAGCAAATATCAAATCATATAACCAAATTAGGAACAACCTGTCAATTCCTTTTCCAAATTTAATTTTGTAGTACTTTAAATTGGTTATCATTTAAACTCCTTAGGTGGCTATTATAGGCCTAAACACATGCCTAAAGGGTTGGGAGAACTATCCCACAGATTATCCTTTCTTAGCAGGAAATACTGATTTTTGACTGAATCACTTGAGTAAAGGAAGCCTCACTCGAGTGATGTTCCCCTTTACACTAAGGTCTCAGCGAGTGAGACACAGAAAGTGTGCACCCGAGAGTACCAACACCTCCTGGAGTGACCAACACACTCGAGCATTCACCCGGGCACTCAAGTGATAAGGCAAAGTCACCCGAGTCCCATCGAGTGAGGTGCAGGGAGTAATGACCCGAGAGCAACCAAGGCTCCAAGGCGAAAAATGCACTCAAGCGCTAGCCCTACCACTCAAGTGACCTCCCAAAACTCACAAGTGAGGACCCGAGACGCACCCCCGTAGTGCTATATGCACACTCACTCGAGTGACACCTTATGCACTCTAGTGATAACACTTGTCACTTGAAGATAAAGAAGTTCACTTGCGATCTCTGCCTAAAGACTTAACCAAAATAAGGGAAATTTCATGCTGCACTCGAGTAAGACCCTACCTCACTCGAGTGAGGCTTATCAGAAGCCAGATCACAGCAACTGATAGAGTTTTCTAGATTTACCAAAATTGTCCCCAATGGTTCCAAAACTTATACCAAAACTCATTCCTCACAAAATGTCATAAGGAACCTATTGGTAAAATCAAAACACCTAAATTCCTTCCCAATCAACACATACCCTGTTTTTACCCAAAATGCAATCCAACAACATAAGTAATCCATCTCACTTCCATAATTTCCCAATCAATGCTAATGACTCAAAGTCATAATTTGGTACTAGTTCTACAACAAAACACTAACCAATTCATATCTTTTAAGTTCACAAGAAATCAGGGTAAAAATTCAAGCTTCTCAAAACTCATTTAATAACCAAAACAATTACACCAAATTATTTTAAATACTCACCTCTTCCACTTCTTAAAGTTGGTTTCCTGATTCTTCAACTTTCAAATTCCTTCCAACACCAAAATACCACCTTTCAAGATTTTGAAATCATGGCAATAAAGCTCTCAACCTCTTGAACAATATTAATGAAGGTGAAGTGAGCATTTAGAGCCAAAATACTCACCTAAACTCAAGCCCTTCCTTTCTCTCTCTTCCTTGTGCAGTGAAAATAGAGAATGGTGAGAGAGAGATGAGAGATGATGATGATGATCTCATTTTCCCATTTCCCATACTCCTTCACCGACTTAAGAGAGAGAAGGAAGAGTGTTTAAAAATTTGACCTCATTTATGGTTCATATTTTGCCACTTGGCACCATCTCCTCTCATTCTTTCATGATCTCATATACTCCCATACACACTTGATTCCACCCCTTTATCATTCAATCCTAACCATTGATCTCAATTACCAATGAGTTTCCTCTTTGGTAACTGATCAATTGGTCAGTAATTTACCATTTCACCCCTGATTATCACAATGCCTACTAAACCATCACCAAGCATATTTTACATCACAATTCACCTCATATACTTCAAAAGTGCTTAATTAACATTAATTACATCACTTTAAAGTTATTAGCCCGTAATTACAATTCAGGATATTACAATAAGACTCTGAAAAAAAGTAGGTTGAAAGCTGAGGAGAACAGAGGAAGCTACCGCAAGGAGTTTGATTAGCGATCTCATACCTCCCAACAACCACAGCTTCACTATCACATCATCATTGCCTTCCACCTCATATCTCACCACATTTACGGTCACCGTCTTTGTTAATCACTACTGATCCTTCACTCTTCAATATTAATTGTGTGTTTCTGGTCATAGGCTTTAATATCTCAAATTATGGAATTATTTGCTGAAGCTTTAATGATAAGTGGCAGCAGCTAAATTTCATCAACTCTTGAAGATGTAGGCTATGGTTTTGTTCTAAGAACTACAGAGGGGAGTTTTATGTTTTAATCCATTCTTTTTAGCTTTGTAATTATGATTTTCAGTTTTGGAGATTGTATTTATATTGTTAGATTTTGTTACTTGGTTAAGTACTTAGTTTGGATTAATTTGTGATTTGAATTAGTTGATGTTGAACTTTATGCTCATCAATATATGTGATTACATATATGTTCAAGTGTAATTCCATTTATTCTCTATTGTCTTGCAAGGTATTGTTTAGATATTGAGTTGATTTTGGAGTTACATTGAATCAATTGCATTAATTAATTTAAATCACACACTAAGAGTGTTTAATAGCATCTCTAGAGTAGGGATTCCTCTCTTTTAGAGTTAGACTCATTGGTTGATATTTTAGAAAACTTAGTGATTTCATAAATTGCATACAAAGTGGTTTTTAATAGTGTTTTAAGAATTGATTATTTTCTAGGTTTAGGAATAATCATTGATTAATGCACTAGACTTAGTGGTGTTTGAGGTTTGGTATCTTGAAGGACTTTGGTTGTAATTACTAGTGTCTTGTATTGAGTTTTGGTCAGAGGGGTTAAACCTTACCCGGTGTGGAACTATTTAATCAATTTAACTCAAGCTAGCTCAAAAGGTCTTTTAGGCATTTTTCACTAAGCTAGTAAATTGAACTTCCATTATCATTAGTTGTACCCTCGTATAAAGTAGTGATGAGGTTAGCTGAATGCCTCAAAGCCAAAGAATGCACTTGTGAGATCATGATTGTCCCTCTTTCTTCATTACTGTGAAACTATTTTTCGACACTTTCCTCAGTTTGGGAATCTTCAACTCCTCTAGAATCCTGGAGACACTCAAGAAGTTTCAATTAGAAACAGAAACAACAATAATAATAAACACATTGCAAATAGGCACACAACATGCAAGCATTCCAGGAAAACATCAGAATACGCTTCATCATGTTAAAATATTTAGGTACATTTATAATTTCCTTGTCAGAACTTTGATATGGTTGTACATGAAAATTTTGTTAGGAATGTATGTAATATATATCCCTCCCCCTCCCTCACTCTCTGTAATTTTGTTAGGAATGTCTGTAATATATATCCCTCCCTCCCTCCCTCCCTCTTTGTAATATATACGGAAAAGGTACATGAAATGAAGTTGCATATATATCCACATTTTCATGTTTTAGAGTGCTGCAAAATTAGATGAAAATCTATTTGACTACTACATGCATGAGTATTTTTCTTTTCTTTTCTTGTCTCCCTCTTTCTCTCTCTCTGTTTTTTTTTTTGGGTTCTATGTCCTTCCATCTCTATGTAACTTATAACTTCCTTATTTTATTTATATAGTTGCAACTAGCAACATTATAATGAGATTCTAATCAACATGTAATTTATTCTCATTTAGCAGATTTAGTAAAAATGGTCAAGATAATATTGACAAGTACAATTGATTTCCATTGTTGAAGCGAAACCATTTGAGTTGATCTTAAAATTGGATTGAGAAACTTAGGTATTTGTATATGTTAATGTTGCTGATTTGCACTGCTTCAAACCGCAATCCTTGGCAAACGCTGATAAAATTTGGCAAATTTCTTAGCTTTAACTATGTCAATTTTGGAAGCACAAATTTCTCTCCATTGTTGCCCTCATCTTCCCTTGTATGTCCAAATGTCACCTCTAATTGACTAGTCTTAGTTATTAGCAAAAAGTATAGCTGTAACACCCTAAATTTTATTCCCCAATATGCCTTGTAAACATTTATGGCATATAATAAAATGGAAGGATGAATTGTGGAGGATGTAACAATGCTACCAGTGAAAATTCTCTGTAAGATAGTGAGTTTGTCATGTGATTTGAATGATCAAATGGTGATCAACAATTATGATATTTTACAAGGTGAAACTAGACATCCTAAGCTTTAATTTGATAGGCTATGAGTAATTGTTGGAGTTGTATACAAAAAGTTATGGATTTTTGAAGTTAGCTCAGAACAATTGTCTATTTTCTGGAATAGTGTCAAAAAAAACTTAAATTCTGGGAATTTTGCGCTTCTAGGTGGCTAAAGGCTATATTTTTTTCTTGAAATTAGACTCAATAAGGGTTCTATAGCCTTTGGAATCACTCTAATACGATGTCTACAAATTTAGTTATGATTTTTCAAAGTTTGAGCAGAAAATTTGCCAGAACTGCCATTAAATCTAGAAATGAAGAAAAAATGTGATGGCAATTTTGAAATTATGACAAATGGGAAAATTCATTTGGGCTACTTGAAGGACCCTCCTAGGTGTCTTTTGCATGAACAAGAGAAGGGAAATATTAGTTACAGACAATTCGGGCTTATGGCCCATTTACACGTACATAAGGATTATGTACACAAAAAACAATTTTTTGTAATTTTGGATAATTACATAAATCATGAGATAAAGGTAAATATTATAAAAATCCATTTTCTTCTTCTTCCATACATATTCACATCATTTTTGAGAGCACAAAGGAGAGAGAGTGAGTTGAGTTTTGTAGAGAGAAGGAGGAGCAAAAGGTTGCAAGGTAAGTTGATTTCTTCAGTGAATTAGTTCCTAACTTGTGTAATCCTTCCTCTAAGCTTGTTTTCTTCATGGTGTAAGGTGTTTTGAAGAAAAATTTTGAAGTTTCAGGGAACTAGGGTTTCAGCCAAAGAAGAAAAAGCAAGAAGGAAGTTAAGGTGAGTTCCTAAACTTCAATCTTTGGTTGTTCTAGTTATTGTAGTTAGTTTAATCGGTGACTTTCTAGTTGAATTGTTGTGATTGTTAAATTTAGGAAATGTTAAACCCTAAATGTTATGCTACCCAAATTTGGTCTAAATGGTGTTTATAACATAATTAAATAGTTAATAAAGTAATTAAGAGTAGAAAGGAGCAAGTCTGTAGAGTCAGAATTGGAAAACCCAAATTTTTCCTGGAGAACTATAGATTTTGGCTAGAGCTAGAACAGGGAGTTAGGGCGATTTTTGAAAATCTGATGATTTCATTGTGTTTAAGAGGGAAAATTAGGTGGGGTTATAGTGGATCACTTTTTCAAAAAAGCCCTAAAAAGCATAATGACCAAAATGTTCCTGAAACCCTAAAACAGGGGTTGCCAAGGGTATTCTGGCCTTTTGACAGTGAATTTGGTAATTACAAGGCTGGAAATGTATTCCTTGGGTAAAAATATGTCAAAATAGCCCATGTCAAAATTTCAGAAAAAGTACGGTCGAGCCAAGTAAGTTGGCCAGGTCGGGCTGGGTCCCCAGGGGGATTTTGGTAAATTTTTACAATAGACTCATATAACCACTAGGAACATATTGAAAGTGCCTAAAATAGTACATGAATGGGTTTTAACCTAATTCTTGTACATTTAACATTTTAGGACCAAGTTGAGAACCCGAGGGGTTGACACACATATTGAGGCACACGCTTTGAGGTGAAAAATGTTTAAGGTAGTAACTCTATCTTTCATACATTATATCAATATTTATATGCTTTCTATATGCCATCTTCCATAATATGTATCATGCACAGTGCCTACGGGTACACCGAGCATGATCCAACATAGTGCCTACGAGTACACCGAATTATGCCCAGTCTGTAGTCTTGAGCCCAGCTGAGGTATGAAACGAGTAGGAGTTGCAACAGTGGTTGACTCTGAATGTTTCCGCCCAATCCGAATTATGTGTTATTGTAATATTGCTGTATGTGGTATCTGACATTTTCATTATTGCATTTGCTATGATTGATTGACTGTTACTACTAAGATTTGAATCTTACCCTTTTTCGTAAATAATAAATATTCCAGTGGGAACCAGTGGCTCCAAGGTTAAAGTAGTAGACACGGGCAACTGAGGTGCGGATCTCGACATAGGAGCTAGTTGGTTATATGTAGCCCCTACTTTGGAATATTTTGGATAAATTTGTAAATATTATCAAACCTTGCGGGGATGATTGCAGTATGTAAACAAGTACTTTTATCAGTATAATTATAATATTTCTGTATGCCTGTGGAACTATGCCTTTAACACTCTGTGCATATTCAAATGTAAACGGGTGTTGACAATAGCTGTGGAAGAATGGTATTTATGGTTGTAGAAAAGAGTCTTTTGAGCTTGTTAAACCTCTGAATCTCCAACTCTCTTAGTTCTGGAAAGCAAACGTGAGCATTAGATATATTCTGAGGCTCCTCATTATCTGTGATTATTTCCTCCAATTCCTCACACTTAGATAAAGTTAGAAATTTCAACTTGGGAAGGCTGTTATTGATTATGGTGCTTGCAGAGAATAAAAACTTCAACTTTGCACATCTAACCACATCTAAACAATAAAGAAATTGGAAGCTCAAACATTGTGTGGGGGTAAGACCTTTTAGCATTAGATGTAAATTGAACATCTATAAGCCCTTATAGCTAATGATTCTACACGAGTCTTGCCCTCTAACACTTAAATTAACAAGTTCTTTTGAATTTAGTATAAGAAGTGGTAAAGAGAGACCTGCATTATTGCCTAATTCACTGTATTTGAGCACATGCTTCTTAACAAGTTTCTGTATGATTGAGAAGTGAAAGAAGGAAAAAAGTAGTTTCAGCTCATTTGAAAGTTCAGGACAAAAAGAGGCCAAATCATCAAATATTTAGCAAATTATAATAAGCTTTAACATTATTTTGTATAACATTTGCACCCATTTTTCGATGATAAGGATTAAATATTCACCTAGCATCAAGTAAATATTTACAAAATGAAACATGGATAGGATTTACAGCATAGAAGGGAGTATTGATAAATACAAGGGAAGAACATTACTTACCTCTCCAATCCACGTGGACTTGCACCCAAATTTGGCACCAATTTTGGGCATTCATATATGAAAACTCTGCAATACATAGATATTTGTAATTTAAGCCCTTGGCAGAAAGTAACAAGTCTAGGCAACTCCTCAAGTGTTATCAATCCCAAATTTGGGAACATGTTCTCCTGTTCACTGTCAATGTCATGATCTTCAATATTCAAGCATCTAAAAATTTCTTCCAATTGAAATGTATCTGATATGCTTAGAGTTCTTAGTTTTGGAAGCATCATGATAGCATCATTGACCATAAACGAAAAAATGCTTTTCAACTTGTTGCACTGTTTGATTTCCAAACTCTCTAAATTCGACAAACAAAATTGAGCTATGAATAGATTCTTCTAAGTTTCCTCATTTCCTGAAAGAACTTCCTCAATCTCCTCACATCAAGATATGGTTATAGAAGTTAACTCTGGTAGACTTTGACAAATACTAGCTGAGAAAACAAATTTCAGTTTTGCACATTTTTCCAGAGATAATTGTTTAAGGTGTTGGAATATGGGAATTTGTGGGATGAACGTGGATACCACCGCACAATTAAAAAGGACAATGCTTTCTACATTTGAAACAATTGCTAGTAGCTTGGGTACTCCATTTCTCAGTTGATTGTCAATAAATGCATCAGATTCCTATGTGAAAGAAAAAACATTAACCTATTTCATTCAAGCATAAGGGCATAGAAAACATATTATTAAAGTATAATAAAGTAAGGTTTATCTACATTAATTATGTGTATATATTATTGTATATAGTCAGTCTATCACTTTAAATTTAGGTCAATTAAACAAATAAAAAACAACCACATGAACACATAAGGAGGAGGAATTCACTATAATTAATAAATGCATGTACTGAGTTTGATTTTAAAAAAATGTCCAAGCGAGTAAAGATGCATTGATAAAGTAGAAGATCTTTTCATATGTAATTATATGAACCCTGCTTGTTATTTCACGCATACCTAAAAAACAATTACATAAACTATGATATTTAGAAAACTACAAATTCTCTCACCATGAAAAAAAAGAAGAAAACTACAAATTTTCTATATTCTTTAGCATTTTAAGCAAATCAAATGAAAGCGTCAAAGAGTAAATGCATACCATTTTGGGACATGGTTGCCTTAGTTCTGAATCAATAATGAAAGAATCACATGAAGAATTCAATTTGGGACTGTTAGGAAATAATGTAAATATCTTAGAAATAATGAGTATCCCACATAATTAAGGATTGTGATTAATATCAATCACCATAATGAGCCATTAATCTGGAGGCTCCTATCTTGTTTATAAATACCCTAATGTATACATCAATGAATATAATCTTCAGTGAATAGAACTTCTTTACATTACCTGGTATCAGAGCCTTATTGCTCTCTGAATTTTGTGTTTTCTTTTGGCGCTAGTACTGTTCATTAGTTGCCTCTGTCAATTTCATTTCCATATGCAAGGGCTCCGTCTGCCGACTGACTTTGTGAACACGTGCTCTAGCATTGGTCACGCCGTCCTCCGATCAGTGTTTCCCCTAAGTTTCGCCGCTATCCGACCTACGCGTGAGGGAGTTTTCTGACAACTTTGGCGCCATCGTTTGCTGCATTGGGATCGACTCACTGCCACCGTCCTGTCCCTAGTGGTTTCGTGTCGTGGGTACCCCCGTTTGCGGTTTGGTTGTTGATCTATCCCTTTGCTCCTATTTACAGCATGTCCGTGCCTTTGTTTCTAGTTTGTTTCTGCCCTATTTCGCTTCTTTGGTTAGTACCTATGTGGTATTTGGCTTTGCTAGCTCTTTTTTTGGGCTATTTGGTTATTGAGGTTGTAAAGGCACTCTGGTTGGTTGACTATTTGGTGTGTGTGCTTGTTTGGAGTTTATACATTTTTTTTGGGTACTCTCTATTTGCATTAATAACTAATTCCAAGGCTAGTGTCACTACTGAAATTGTTCCTATGTCTAACAAAATCACTGAGCACAAATTAACTTGGACAAACTATATGGATTAGAGCAAAACCGTTCTCATTTAATTACTTAGTATTGAGAAGGAGGGCCATTTTACTGATACGCCTCCCACAGATGATCCTAAGATGGCTTGGGCTAGAGCTGATGCCCATTTATTCTTGCAAATCTAGAATTCTATTGACAGCAAAATTCTTCCCTCAGTTAGTCACTGTAATACTGTTAAGGAACTTATGAGCTACTTGGAATTTCTATACTTTAGGAAAGGAAATATTACCTGCATTTATGATGTTTGTAAGGGATTCTATCATGCTGAACAACAGGGCCATTCTCTGAAGAATTTTTAAATGGATTTTAAGAAAATATATGAAGAGTTGAAGATGTTAATGCTGCCTACGGCTTATCTTCAGGTTCATGTTGATAATATGGAAAAACTAGTGATTATCAGCTTTCTTATTGCCCTTGATCCATCCTATGAGACAGTTCATTCCCAGGTTCTGTCTAGTTCTGAGCTTCCTTCACTTTAGGATGTGTACTCTCGTGTGCTACATGCTGATAGTCTCTTACACCCGACTCCTACTCCTAATGCTAGTGCGTTAGCTGGCCGTGGTCCCACTGATAACCACCACAAGAGTTTTTTGAAATCTGGAAATAGTACACCATCCTCTACGCTCAAGCAATAATCCTCTGACTCCTAGTCCTATTGTCTGCTTCTATTGTAAGGAACCTGGTCATACCAAACGTTACTGTCGTAAGTTGCAAAACAAGCTGCAATGTACTGGAGCTGCTTATAAGGCCCAATGCTCTAATCAGTCTGACAATACTCCATCCATCCTGAGTCACTTGCTACAGATAATGGTGACTCATGTCTTGCTCTTCTTCCTCGAAGTGGATCATCGATTCCAATGCCACTGACCACATGATAGGTAACCATCATTTATTCTCTATGTGTGCACCTTATGCCAACCTCTCTTCCATAACTATTGCCAATGGTTCTTCTTCTCGTGTCCTTGGAACTGGCACTGTTACACCTACATCCTCTATTTCTTTATCATCAGTCCTTAATTGCCAATTCCACCTACATCCTCTGTTTCTTTATCATCGATCCTTAATGTTCCTGACCTTGCTTTTAACCTTTTGTCTCCCAGCAAGCTTACTCACCAATTGGACTGTTTTATCTCACTTTTCCCTGACAATTGTATGATTCAGGATCTTACGACGAAGTGGATTTTTGGTAGGGGATATGAATCTGGTGCCACAATCTGTTGTTTGCTCTAGTAATTCCTCTTCTTTTAACGTTCATTGTTGTCTAGGTCATGTGTCATTGTCATCCTTGAAGAGGTTTTATCCTCAGTTTCATGATTTTTCGTCCTTAGAGTGTGAGTCCTGTCAGTTTGCCAAACACCACCGTATTCACCCGGCACCTCGCATCAATAAATAGACCGCGTCTCCCTTTGATTTGGTTCATTCTAATGTTTGGGGCCCTTATCCTATCGTGTCCATGTCTGGTTTTAAGTACTTTGTTACTTTCGTTGATGATTTTTCTCGAACCACCTGGCTTTATTTAATGAAAAATCATTCCAAGTTATTTTCTCACTTTTGCAATTTTTATGTTGAGATCAAAACACAGTTTGGTGTCTCTGTGAAAACCTTACGAAGTGATAATACTAAAGAGTATCTTTCTGGCCAGTTTCACGACTATATGCTCACACATGGCATGATCCATCAGTCATTGTGTGCCGATACACCTGCTTAAAATGGTGTTACCGAGCACAAAAACTGGTACTTATTTGAAGTTTCCAGGGCTCTAATGTTTTAGATACAAGTTCCTAAATCCTTTTGGGCTGATGTTGTGTCCACCGGGTGCTTCCTTTTTAATCGTATGCCATCTCCTGTTCTCAATGGTGACATTCCATGCACAACTTTGTTTCCTTCCAAACCCTTGTTTCCTATTGATCCAAAAATCTTTGGTTATGTCTGTTTTGTTTGAGATATTCATACCACTGTTACCAAACTTGACCCTAAATCTCTCAAGTGTGTCTTCCTTGGCTATTCTAGGGTTCAGAAGGGTTATCGATTCTATTCCCCTGATCTTCGGTGTTATATTATGTCTACTGATGTCACTTTCCATGAGTCCACTTCGTTCTTCTCTGTCTCTACTCTGCCTCTGTCTTCTGCCCCCACCTTAGGTCTTAATCACCTCTTAGTGTATGAGGTTCGTTCACCACCAGTTCAAGCGTCTGTACCGACACCTGATCCACCTCCTATCCATCATATTTATCAGAGACGTCCTAAGGAAAGTAATGTCGCCGCTCATATTTCTGATCTATCAATGCCCACCTTAGCGCTTGATCCGAACTTAGCCTCCTTACCTCCTCTTGCCTCTGACCCTGAACCAGTGTCTGATACTCTTGCTACTACTGCCCCTTCTGCTGACTTGCACATTGCCCTCCGTAAAGGTAAACGCACTTGTACGTATCCTATTTCCTCATTTTTTTCCTATCATCACTTTTTGCCCACATCTTGTTCCTTCATAGCCTCCTTAGATTCTTTTACCATTCCCACCAACCTTTTCCAATCCTTGGCCCATCCTGGTTGGCATGATGTGATGGATAAGGAAATGATGGCCCTCGATAAGGCTGGTACCTGGACACTCATTAATTTACCTCCTGGAAAGCAGGCTATTGGGTGTAAGTGGGTGTTCGTTGTTAAGATGAAAGCTGATAGCACCTTAGAATGATTGAAAGCTCGGTTGATTGCTAAGGGTTATGCTCAGACGTATGGTGTTGGCTATTCTAAAACTTTCTCCCCTATTGCCAAGTTGTCATCTGTTCGTCTATTCATCTCTATGGCCACTACCCATGGTTAGGATCTTCATCGGCTGGATGTTAAGAATGCCTTTTTGAATGATTATCTTCTTGAGGAAGTTTACATGGAGCAACCACCTGGCTTTGTTGCTCAGGGGGAGCATGGCAAGGTATGCCATCTTCAGAAGTTTTTATATGGTTTGAAACAGATCTCTCGAGCTTGGTTTGACAAATTTAGTTCTGTGGTTAAGAAGTTTGGTCTAAATCAAAGTAAATGTGATCATTCTGTGTTTTCTTAATGGATGGATGCTGGCATAATTCTCTTAGTAGTCTATGTCGATGATATTGTTATTACAGGTAGTGATATGACAGGGATCTCATCACTCAAGGCCTTTCTTAATTCTCATTTCCAAACAAAGGATTTGGGTCAATTAAAGTACTTTCTTGGGATCGAAGTTATGAGAAGCAAGAAAGACATTCTCCTAATCCAACGGAAATATGTCCTTGATCTACTAAAATAAACTGGGAAACTTGGAGCAACACCCAGTTACTGTCCCATGATTGCTAATCCCTTTACGGACATTGATGATAGTGTGACATTTGATGAGCTATCGGAGGATGTGAAAAAAAAGGTTGATCCTGAGAAGATTAAACCGTTTACCTACCCTGAATGATACCGAAGGCTGATTGGAAAATTGAACTATCTCACGATAACTCGCCCTGATGTAACCTTTCCTGTTAGTAGGCTTAGCCAATTCATGGCAGCACCGATCGTTGCTCAGTGGGAAGCTTTGGAGCATGTCCTACATTATTTGAAGGGTTCACCTGGTCGTGGTATACTTTATAGGAATCATGGCCACACAAAGATTGAGTGTTTCTGTGATGCAGATCATGCAAGGTCAAAGGCTACTAGGAGGTCCACTACAGGCTATTACATTCTTGTAGGTAAGAAGTTGGTATCTTGGAGGAGCAAGAAGCAGGACGTGGTATCAAATTCTAGTGTAGAGGCTGAGTATTGAGCCATGTCTCAGTCCGTACAGGAGATTTTGTGGATTCACCAGTTAATGAAGGAGGTCAGTCTTGCCACATCATTGCCTACTATTAGATCTCACATGTTTTGATGATAACAAAGAATGGGTGTGAAAAAGTTTTTGATAAACAAACAAGTTTGAACAAAGTAATGACAAAGCAAATCATCACTTGAAGTAAGCACTGGAGTAATGAAGAAAGGCCAAGAGAGAAAGCTGAGAAACTTCATCATTGGCAGAATTTCTAAAGGGCTACTCGAGTAAACAGGTAAGCAAAACTTGAAGTGCTCTCGGCCTGAAATCCTGCCAATATTACTAGAGTGAAGCATCGAGTAACCTGTGAAGAAAATTGTAGAATACTCGAGTAAGTACTCAAGTAAACAGGTATTTTCAAGGTTTGTAAATTTGTTTACTCCATGCACTACCCGAGTAATGTGATGTTCATTTATTGACTTACTCTCTATCAATATTTTCATGAAGATACTCGAGTAGCTACTCGAGTAATCAAACCCAGAAATTCAGAAATCATTCTAACATTCATTGATTTGTTTCCTATGTGATTAACCCTTCATTGTATTAGTATTCTTAGCATGTTCGCAGATAAACAATGAAGAGATCTTACCAAATAAGGAAAGTCAAATGCAACATTCAAATGCTACCTACCACCACCTACCGCAAACGGATATTTTTCAAAAACTGGAAAAGTTAACAGTGGCTGTACACACTTTAACGGGTGAGAAGAAAATATTCCAACGGTCATTATCAACACATCTATATATGGGAATATCCAAATAGAGATAACAATAAGAACACACATGAACCCATTATCAAGTTCACGCTCAATACTCTATTTTTACACATACTTGTAATTCTGTACTTCAGTGATTCTTATTCACTCTGTAAGAGAGATATTTCATTCAAACTCAATATTTGTTATTGAGTTAACTTAAGGTTGTGGAACCTTGAGTTGGGATTGGATTACAACTTATAAGGGGGAGCGAGTGTCCAGGCGAAGGAACTTGCTTGTACCAAAGTGCCAAGAACCCACTGAATCTTGGAAATTATAGTGAAATTCTCAGAGATACTCTGAAGACTGGACGTAGGTCAAAGTGATTGTGGCCAAACCAGTATAACTCCCAGTGTACACTTTGGTGATATTTCTCCTTACTCTTTATTGCTTTATATTCACCGTCAAGTTTTATATTTGCAACGAAATTTTTAGTATCACCCAATTCACCCCCTCTTGGGTGAAACGCTTGCTCTAACATTTGGTTTCAGAGTATAGGTCTTCTTGTTAAGGTATAACAACCTAAGAAGGATCCAATGGCAAGCATGGGTGAAGGAATTCTTCCCGACAGAGCATCCATCACTAGACCACCAGGTTTCAGTGGTGACACTTTTCTTTCTGGAAAGCAAAGTTCAGAGTATTCATGATGGCTACCGAATATGGGCTATGGGATGTGATTAAAAGTGGAAACTATCAACCTACAAAGATTTTAGATTCTCAGAAAATTCCCAAAACGCCAGCGGAATATGATGAAAATGACAAGAAACTTATCACTCTCAACAGCAAGGCAATTCTGATGATACAAAGTACTTTGAGTCAAAGTGAATAGTTAAGAATTTGCAAACTTCCAACAGCAAAGGAAATGTGGGAAGCTCTGGAAATAGCTCATGAAGGAACTTCGGGAATAAAGGAGAATCGGATCAATACCTTGGTCACTGAATTTGATGTACTTAGAATGAAATCAGGTGAGTCAATATCTGAATTCAAACTTAGATATACTCATCTTGTTAATCAACTTGCAGCACTTGGGAAAGTCTATGATCAACATACCCAAGTACAAAAGATTTTGAATATTCTCTCTAAAGAGTGGGAGGCCAAAGTCACTGCGATAGAAGAAGCAAAAAGAGAATCAATAAGATCAGTTGCTTCTTTATTTGGAAGTCTTTCTGAATATGAAAGTAAACTAAAGTTCAAACGGGAACTAGATGACATCGGTGACAAGAAGAAGAGAGGCCTAGCACTAAAAGCAAAAGAAGAAAATCAAGATGAGGATGAGGAGTTTGACGATGATGAAATGGGCCTAATCATAAAACTATTCAGAAAGTTCTACAAGAAAGGTCAAGGATTCAAACACTTTCAGAAAGGAGGAACTAGCAGCAAAGATCATATCATCTGCTACGAATGTGGAAAACCAGGACATATCAAATCAGAATGTCCAGAGCTGAACCAAAAGAGCAAATAAAAGAGAAAAGGCAAATTCTTCAACAAAAAGAAGGCCTTTGTATCTGCTATATGGGGTGATAGTTCCTCTGACGAAGAAAGTGATGAAGAAGAAGTAGCCAATATATGTCTTGTTGCTCAAGAAGAAACAGAAGAAGAGGTAAATGATTTTGATCCTACTTATGATGAATTATTTTCAAAATATAATGCTTTACATTCTGAATTCATCAAAGTAGTTAAAGAATTAGTTGTTTTCAAAAAGAAAAACAAAGTTCTTGAAATTGAACTTAAAGAAAGTTTAGAAAAGGATTGTGAAAATTGTTCTTCTTTGAAAAATAAAAACACTGATCTCACAAAAACTCTTGAAAAATTTACTAAAGGAAGTGAGATGTTAAATGTGATTTTAAAAGCTCAACGATTTATAAATGACAGATCTGGTATTGGATATGATCCAAAATTAGATAGAAGGAAAGGTAGAAAGAAAGCAGGAGGTAAGTCATATTTGAATTATTTCCAGCATTCTGTGCATACGTCAAATCCTTTTGCATTTTGTAATTATTGTAATAGAAAAGGTCATTATACCTTTTCATGCATTCATAAGAAGAAAGGAATGATAGGAACCTACAAATGGGTACCTAAAGGATCATATGTTTCAAAAATTTCATGTACTAACCCAAAAGGACCCAAAAAGAAGTGGGTACCTAAGAATTAATCGTATTTAATTGCAGATATGTCTCAAAGCATTCAAAAACAACAAGTGGTACATAGATAATGGATGCTCTAGACATATGACTGGTGATTTCAAAAGTTTTACCAAATTGCAACCTAAAGAATGTGGAAAGGTAAAATTTGGAGGAAATCAAACTGGAAGGATAGCAGGAATTAGTGAAATCAAAAATGACAAGGGCATACAAGTCAAAGACGTAAACTATGTCGAAGGATTATGCCATAACTTGCTGAGTGTGAGTCAAAGTGTAGACAAAAACAACTGGGTAATATTTGACTCAGACGAATGTCTAATTGTCAACAAGAAAGACTTACTACTTGATAAGAAGAATATTAAGGCTAAGCTCAGAGCAAAAAGGGAAGGTAACTTCTATACTCTAGATATTAGTAGAAATAAATCTGAAAACTGTTTTCTGAGTAATGCCGATGAAAGTTGGCTATAGCATAAGAGATTAGCTCATGTCAACATGCATCAACAAGGCAAACTACTCAAAAAGGATTTAGTTCTTGGATTACCCAAAGTAAATTTCAAAAACAATTTGATTTGTGGCACATGTCAAAAGGGTAAACAAACTAAATCATCTTTCAAAATGAAAAATGAGATTTAAACAAACTAAATTATTGCATATGGATTTAGTTGGCCAAGCAAGAGTAAAGAGTCTTGGTGGCAACTTATATTCATTGGTCATTGTTGATGACTTCTCCATATTTAAATGGGTTATTTTTCTATCATCAAAGGATGAAACCTTTGAAGAATTTATTGTTTTTGCTAAGAAAGTGCAAAATGAGAAAGGTATGTCCATTGCAGGTATTAGGACAGATCATGGTGGAGAATTTGAAAATCAAGCCTTTGAAGAATATTGTGATACTAATGGCATTGATCATAATTTCTCTGCTCCAAGGACACCTCAACATGATAAATGAGCTTAAAATGTCTCTTTTGTGGTTAATTGTGATTAAATGTGTTTAAATGAAATTAAGGTTGAAAAAGGGAAAAAATGTTAGATCCCAAGTTTTGATGATAACAAAAAGCATGTTTTTGAAAGATTAAGAAGAGTTTACAATGTTACCAAATGCATATTTGAAGTTTTCTGATATCTGCTGTGAAATTGCACTGGAGTGCTCGAGCATGAAGTTTGCACTCTAGCATAGATATCCTTTGTGCTCGAGCAGGTGCGAGTGAAAGCCAGAAAGTGTGCACCTGAGAGGCATTCTCCCTTTATGTTCACTGGATCACTCGAGCACTAAGGTGTGCACTCGAGCAGAGAAGTCATTCTCACTCGAGCACATGCGAGTGAGGGTCTGCGAGTGCTTGGCCGAGAGCAAATAATAGCATGCTTCCTTCATTCACTCGAGCAGAGACATCAATGCTCGAGCATGAGCATTTTGTGCTCGAGCAAGGTACTGCGAGTGCTTGGCCGAGAGTCATGAAGTTCAGAGAGGTGCAAGTGTGCTCGAGCACAACCGTATATGCTTGAGTGACACATCAATCCTTGCAAGTGAAAATTCTATCCCTCTCCAAGTCTATTGCGAGTACTTGTTTTAAAAGGTATAATTCTTGAGAATATTCTTCTCACTCGAGCAGGAGTCTGTGTGCTCAAGTGAGGGTCCACATCACTCGCGAGTGATAATTTTATCCCTCTGAAATCCTGATGCGAGTGATGGTATTGAGAGCATATTCCTTGAGAATATGAGTCTCACTCGAGCAGAGGTATGTGTGCTCGAGTGAGGATCCATATCACCCGCGAGTACAAATTCTCACTCTTGTCAAAATGGTGTGCGAGTGATGACCCGAGAAGACATTCCCAGTGGAAAATGAAAGATCACTCGAGCAGATGAAGTTGTGCTTGAGTGAGACCCCTCTTCACCCGCGAGTGAAGATTTTGTCTCTCTGAAATTCTATGCAAGCACAACCCGATAACAGAAGCATATGAAGGAAAATAGGAGATCACTCAAAGTGAGCCTTTCATGCTCGAGTGATGCCCTGTTTGACCACCAAAAATGCTAAGTCTCACAACGTTCATTCCGAATATGGTTTATTGTTTTTTATTCATATCATCATTACTTATTATCATTGTTTAACATTATTTTGATTGAATTATAAGTGTGATACAGGAAGATGAACGTTTGAAATTAGTTGTTACAGAGAAAGTCAAACAACGGCAGACAACATGATTACAAACACGTTCGCACCTACCGCATTCAGAATATTCAAACATGCGCGTGTCCTTCAATAGTTGCAAAAGTTCCGCTCCTCAAATGTTGATTTCCCAAACGGGCAAAAACAGAAGCAACTATATATTCAGAGATTCAAAGATAATCAAAACAACAACGTAGCACAAGAATTCACAAGCTTATACCAAGTCTCTGCTATTCATCATTTTCCTCTGTATACACATTGATCTTCAGTGTTTATTCATTTGCTCTGTAAGAGAGTCTTCATACAATTCAAAATTCTATGTTTATTTGATCTCAAGGTATTGGGACCTTGAGAGGGTAGTTTTTCCTTACGAGAGAAGCAGTTGAGAGAATTCCTTGTTGTGTCTTCCACTCATAAGCCTTATAAGATACAAGCAGAAGAGAACGTTGCTGCTCGTAAGACTTACAGTGGTGTAAGCAGGAGAGAACGTTGCTGCTCATAAGTCTTGTATACATAAGCAAGTGAGAAGAGTCATAGGTTGTTTTTCTGCACGTAAGACTTGTCGTAAGGGGGAGAGAAGTTTCTTGTTGAAAGAATATTTCTGCTCGTAGTCCGTTCAAGGACAATTGTTGTTGTGGCATTCTGAGAGCCCATTGAATCTTGGAGGTATAGTGAAAATCTCAGTAGGTCTTGATCTCTGAAGACTGGACGTAGGCCTGGTTGTTAGGCCGAACCAGTATAACTCTCTGTGTTCAAATCTTCTCAACTCTACTCTATCTACTATATTTTTCATATCACCACATCAAGCGAAAAATTTGTAACATCACCCAATTCACCCCCCCTCTTGGGTGAAGCTTGCCTCTTACAAAAAATATCATATATTTTATTATTTACTTTAATTGATTAATTTTTGGAATATAAGATATTACATTTTGGGTTTATTTTAATTGTAGATCAGTTTGGAAAGAACTGCAGAAAACAACCCAAGATTTCTGAAAATTACAACCTAATGAAGGAAGAAAGTAGAGGAAATTACAGAAAGCGACCAAATGTATTGAAAATGTCAGTTAGATCCGAAATAGTTTCCAAGATTCACATCTTAGTCCCTAATCAAAGGTTTCAGATTTTTCACTTTAGTCCCTTGGTCAAAACGCAGGTTTTGACCAAGGGTTAAATGGAAGACACGGTGATGAGGTAAGGGAGGCTGGAGAAATAACAGAGGAATAAAAATCACAGCAACCGCAAGCTACAAACCTCGATCTCTTGCTTTCTCTCATTACCTCCACGTTGCTCTAATCTCGCCGGTGACCTTAAATCCTTTTTCTATCCTTTCCATCGCTGGCGAGCATCGTTCTGGACCATAGCAGTTGAGAGCTGAAGGGAACAGAGCTGAGAGTCAGAGGAGGAGACTGCTGCAAGTGAGAGAAGGGAAAGAAGGGAGGCTGGGAGCGGATGATAGTGGACGAAGCTCTACAATTATCGGCCACTACCATTCATCTTCGATTCCATCCAACCATCACACCACTGTGGTCACCGGGAACCACAATCCTGTTCCATCAGTTTCCCTCTCTGTCTTAAACCACTCTGCCTTCATAGTCTAACATTTTCGGTGAGCTCCCCCTGACCTGAACTCATCCAGTAGTGGTTTCCTTTCCTCTGATAGTCTGGGTTTTAATTTCAATAGTGGCTCTCTGTTCTGTTCTGAATTTAATTGCAGCCCCAAGTCAAGTTGAATTAGTGTTAATTGGTGATTTAATCGGTGACTCAATGGCTGGGTGTTGGTGGTCTTCAATGTCTGAAATTTTGAACTTATTTGGTGAAGCTATTCTTATGAGTAACTAGGCAATTTTGTGCTCATGGAGATGAATTGGAGATGGCTTGAGCTCACATATACTTAAAAGGGGAGTTTATTTTATCTATAGCTCATTATATTTATGATTTCTTAGGTTTAGGAATTCATTTATGTAATGAGACTATGATTTTAGTTATGATTTATATGGATTGAGTTGTTGTGATTTGGAATTTGTAATGAGGATTTGTGCTCATCAATATATATGGTTGTATATATGTTTATCTATGATTCTATTGTTTCTTTCTATTTAATATGGTATTGTTGGATAGTTTGATTGAATTGGAATTATAGTTGAACCTAAATGCATTACTTATTCCATAGTCACTCTCTAAGGGGTTTTAATAATGCTTAAATAAATGGGTTCATGAGTTTAAGCATTAGACTTAATGGTAATTGAGGTTTGGTATATTAGAAAACTTAGAGAAACTCATTACACTAAGAGGGCTTAATAGCATTTCAAGGGTAGGTGTTCCTCTCTTGTGATGCTAGACTCAATGGTAATTGAGGTTTGGTATATTAGAAACTTAGTGTATTAACTCCCCAAATATCTTAATTAAGCAAGGATAGCTATTGAAAACCATTTCCAAGAGCATATTTATCACTTGCATTTCTAACCAATTTCCATTCCATATCAATTTTATTCCAAAAATCCAAAAAAATTAGTTTTAAAAGAATTTTGGTTTAATTGCAATTTAGTTGTTAGATAAAAAGCTCAAAGATCATTTTTAACTCATTTTATGTCAATTATTGCACTTAGTTTCTAGGTAATTAATAAAAGGCTCTTCGAGAGATGATCCGGGATTGTACCCTATATTGCAATTCTTGGTTTAAATTTTGAAGAGGTTACCAAGGCATAAAAGCCGACAAAGCCTTATTTCTTCAGACACCTCAACAAAATGGAGTCGTGGAGCGTAAGAATAAAGTGCTCACTGAAATGGCTAGAGCAATGTTAAATGAAAAGAACGTGTCTCAAGTTTTCTGGGCTAATGCTATGAGCACAGCATGCTATATTTCAAATAGAGCCTATATTAGAACAAAACTCGGAAAGACACCATACGAGCTGCACAAAGGAAGGAAGCCAAACATTGCTCATCTACACATCTTCGGTTGTAAGTGTTTCATTCATAATAATGGTAAAGATAACTTAGGAAAATTTGATTCTAAAACTGATGAAGGAATTTTCCTAGGATATTCTAACCGGAGTAAAGCATATAGAATTTTCAATAAAAGAACATGTGTTGTTGAAGAATCAATTCATATTGTATTTGATGAATTTGAATCCTCTGACAAAACCATTGATGAAAAGCAGGAAGTTGTTTTAAATCAAGAAAATGGTCAATCTATTTCTAAATCTCTAATTCCAGAAGTTGATGAAACCAAGGAAGAAGAGCAGTCACTAGGACAACCTAGAGCCTGGAAATACAATAAAAGTCATCCCTTAGATCAAGTCATAGGAGATGTGAATGAAGGGATAAAACATAGAAATAGAATTTTCAATGAAGTAAGTTTTTCTGCATTCATTTCTGAGATTGAACCTTCTAACATTGATGAAACCCTATCAGACAATGATTGGGTTATAGCAATGCAAGAAAAACTAAATCAATTTGAAAGAAATCAAGTTTGGGATTTGGTACCCCGACCTAAGGATCATCCGATCATTGGCACTAAATGGGTATTCAAGAATAAACTCGATGAATCTGTAATTATTGTTAGAAATAAGGCAAGATTGGTAGCCAATGGCTATAATCAGGAAGAAGGGATTGATTATGAGGAAACGTATGCTCCAGTAGCTAGATTGGAAGCTATACGTGTACTCTTAGCCTTTGCATGCATCAAAGGATTCAAACGCTATCAAATGGATGTAAAGAATGCATTTCTAAATGGCTACATTATGGAAGAAGTATATGTAGAGCAACCTCCAGGTTTTGAAGATGTAATCCAACCTGACCATGTTTTCAAACTCAAAAAGGCTTTATATCGTTTAAAACAAGCTCCTAGAGCATGGTACAAAAGGATCAGTAAATTTCTTATTGATCAAGGTTTTGTAAGAGGAAAATTTGATACAACACTTTTTACAAAGCGTAAACATGATGATATTTTAATTGTTCAAATATATGTTGATGACATTGTTTTCGGTGCTACTAATGAATCTCTGTGTAAGGAATTTTCTGAGATAATGCAGGGAGAGTTTGAGATGTCAATGATGGGAGAATTGAATTTCTTTCTCGGTTTGCAAATCAAACAAAGAAAGAATGGAATCTTCATATCTCAAACAAAGTACTTGAGAGAGCTATTGAAGAAGTATGGAATGGATGAAGCAAATGGAACGGACACACCTATGAGCTCAACTACGTTGCTTAATGCTGATATCAAAGGAAAGACTATAACAACACAAAATACAGAGGAATGATTGGATCATTACTCTATCTCATGGCAAGCAGACCGGATATCCAATTCAGTGTTGGCATATGTGCAAGATATCAATCAGCACCAAAGGAATCACATGCCGAAACTGTCAAACAAATCTTTAGATACCTTGTTGACCCACCAAAATTGGGTCTGCGGTATCCTAAAGGAAGAAATGAATATCTTGTTGCATATTCAGATTCTGATAATGGAGAATACAGACAGACAGGAAGAGCACCAATAGACAAGGTCAATTTCTTGGAGGATCTCTTGTATCATGGTTCAGCAAGAAACAAAATATAGTGTCTCTTTCGTCAACGGAAGCTGAATATGTTGCAATCTCAAGTTGTTGTGCACAAGTGATATGGCTAAAACAACAACTACAAGATCTTGGTATTTATCTTAAAGAAATACCAATCTGTTGTGACAATACTAGTACGATAAGCTTGGCAAAGAATCCAGTTCAACATTCTAGAACCAAGCATATCGATGTCAGACACCACTTCATCAGAGATCATATCCAAAAGAAAGATGTGAAAGTGATATTCATTCCTACTCATCTTCAACTAGTTGATATCTTCACCAAACCACTTGCAAAAGATCAATTTCTATACATTAGAAGAGAATTAGGAATGGTAAATCCCAATGAATTGTAAGTTATTTCGGTTTTTCATAATGTTAGATAATGTTTTGATGATTACTAACTTAAGCATCGGAGTATGTAGAAACTTGTTTTGCAGGAAGATTGAAACTCTATTTTAAGAAATAAAAACAGAGATCAACAGAGGACACCATCACTAGAATGCCAACTTCAAGTAATGTCTGACATGCAGCATTACCCGAGGGACAACTTGAAGTAAAAGAGCACATTACTCGAGTGAGTACTCAAGTAATGGACTTCAAAAATTGGCAGTGAAGTCTCAAGTCACATGGAATTTAAATCAAACGGTTCATTTGGTGGGAAATGAACAGTCAAGAGGAGTAAAGACAAATTACCCGAGGGAAGCCTCGAGTAAACTTGAACTTTACTCGAGTAAGGCCTCGAGTGACTGTAGGTCCAGATCACAAATTCAATGAGAATCAACTCAAATCTATTCTAAAATGGCTATTAAATGATCGAGGGAACATACATGGATAATTACAATATTATTCATGCCAGGTACGCAATTTAAATGAATTATTTTAGAATTTTCTATATGATCACTCGAGTAAACTTGATAATTACCCGAGTAGGGCCTCAGAATCACTCTGCCCTAACTCGTGACTTTTCACTCTGTTTTTCTGAGATTTCTATTTTCTCTAAATCAAGATGGTTAGAACCAAGAATCTTACTCCTATAGACTCTTCTAGATCTCGACAACCATCTGACCCTCTTTCTTCTCCTCCTAAAAAGAGACAAAAGCTCACTCCTAAATCAAAGGCCAAAGTTCAACCGAAACCTTAATCTAAACCAAAGGAGAGAGGTGTTGTGATCAAAGAGCCAATGGTCACTAGGGCTCAATCAAAGAAAAGAACCTTAACTGGGAGAGGCAAAAGCACTAAGTCTCCTTCTCCTTTACCTTCTGATTCTTCCACTCCCTCTTTTACTCCGAAACCCTCCAAAAAGCCAAAGTATGATGTAAATGTTGCCAAAGCTATGGCTGGGATCCTTGAACAACTAGAGAAGGGCCAATCTTCCAAAAAGCCAGAATTGCCAGAAGAAGAAATCACTAAACCTCCAAAAGGGTTCAATGTCAACAAATTGGAAGAATCTCAGAAGTACCTCACACAGTTCTCAAGAAGGAAAGTCTACAAAACTCACAGTGTAGATCTCAAGATTCTTCAGGAGGTATTGAAGTATGACCTAAGTCCCTTCCTTGAACCTTTTATGCCTTGGCTGTCAATTAAACTTCCCTTTTGCACTAAAATAGTCACTCATTTTTACTGCAACCTAGAAATCCTAGATGAACCTAATAGGACTTCTGCAGAGGAAGAAATGACCACAATAGTTAGAGGCCAGAAAATCCTCATCTCACCCTCTAGGATCAATATTTGGTTAGGAATAGAAAACCCCCTGATGACATCTATTCTAAGCTTGAACCTAACCAGATTTTCACTGTCCTTAGACCTGGTGAGCTAGTGGGTCCTCTTAACTTTAACCCGAGTGACATGTGTGACCATCACAGGGTTCTTTGGTATATTTACTCTAGATCCCTTATGAACAAAGCCAATAACTACACCCATTTCTCTGATCGGGACTATAGGTGGTTTGCTTCTCTACTCCTGAAGGAACAAAAGGACTTGGGAGAATACATCTTCTCTGAGATGCAAAGGTACAAAATAGAAGGGAAAGCAACTACTCCTATGCCATATCCTCAGATCATTTATCTTATTCTGAAGAAAAACAAGATATGGTATTTGGAGAATAAGGAGCCCATTGAGAGGATCACTCTAATTGGAAGAAACCAGATTGGGAAGCTCAATGTTGAGATTCCTCTCAAGGGTCCTCTGGAGTCAGGCCCCAAGAAGAAGAAGAAGAAGACTGAGACTAAAACGAGTAAAATGGATGACACACAGTCTTCTACTCCAGCTGGTACTACATCCTCACCCTCATTCCTCAATGCCACACTTCAACATTTCATGGAGAATATGCTAAAGGGATTTTATATCGACATTGCAAATACCAATGCGAGTTGATCACTCACATGAATGACAAGATGGCTGAATTGGTTGAGAGGATGGACAAAAGGCATGAGGAGATATTAGCAGAGCAGCGTGCCCAGGGTGAGACTCTAAGGTTGATTCTGGCTAGATTGGATTCTATGGGTCCTGGACCTTCTGCTAGTCCATCATCTGTTCCTGAGGCATTCTCACCTCCAGAGAACATCCCCTCTGAGCATCTTCATATTGAGGTTGAGCCAACTGTCCCTGAGATCTCCTTTCCCAAACTTCCAGAGTTTAGCCCCTTTGAACCTAGACCCTCTGCACTCAAAATCCCCATTATTCTTCCTAGATATATTCTATGCTCAGTGGATGATCCTGAAACCAATGAGACTATCTATATCACTATTGAGGATTCAACACCCAGAGTTCAGCCTGAACCCACACCTACACCTATTTCTTCCCCTACTTATACAGAGGAGATCTCTCCCTCATCCTCTGGTCATCATTCTCCAGGTGCCACAGAAGAGGTTGAGACCACCTCTGTTGTTGTTTATCAGTCACCTCCAGTTCCTCCAAGAGATGACATTCATATCCCTTCACTCAACCTTCCTGAACTAGAATCTTCCAGCTCCTCTTTTGATTCTTCTAGTTTAGATGGCTCCTTGGTCCTTCCTGTCAAGCCTATATCTGCAGTCAAGCCTTCTAGTTCTCCACTTGATTGATGAAGACAAAAACGGGGAGAAGAGCTTGAGTGATTTTGTGGTTGACTGTGCTTCTTTTATTTTGGGTATATGGGTGTACATGGGATTAAGGGAGCTTTTCATATTTGTAATTCAGTAATGCAATTCTAATTAATGCAATTCTAGTTCGATTTCAACTCAAGTGCATTTAACTTTTAAGTTATATTACATTGTGGGACTAATGAGTTTATTATGTATGCAAGGTGAATATGTTATGTTTTCAAAACTTTCCAAAACACTTTGAATTGACACTTAATAAGTTATTTCAAAAAGGATTTCAAAATTTCAATTGATTTCAAGAAGTGTTTATTTGAGAACTCAATTTCAAAAACTTTGTTCAAAATCACCAAGTTTTGTCATCATCAAAAAGGGGGAGAATGTTAGATCTCACATGTTTTGATGATAACAAAGAATAGGTGTGAAAAAGTTTTTGATAAACAAACAAGTTTGAATAAAGTAATGACAGAGCAAATCATTACTTGAAGGAAGCACTGGAGTAATGAAGAAAGGCCAAGAGAGAAATCTGAGAAACTTTATCACTGGCAGAATTTCTAAAGGGCTACTCGAGTAAGAACTCAAGTAATGAGACAGAAACTTGAAGTAACCAGAGCACATAACCTCAAGTAACTCACAGCTAGATACATCACTCGAGGGACGACTCGAGTAATATGAAATGAAAAGAAGAGTTACTCGAGTTAATATTCGAGTAACCTGCCACAAGGAAACGAGTTGCTCTTGACCATGTAATCCTGCCAACGTTACTCGAGTAAGTACTCGGGTAATCAGGGAAATCACTTCCAGTTGCTCTCGGCCTGCCAACGTTACTCGAGTCCCCTGCTTCAAGGAATATGTTGCTCTCGGCATTCCAATCTTGCCAATGTTACTCGAGGATCAACTCGAGTAAATCAATATGGTAAACAAAACTTGAAGGTAACACTCCATTAATCTAAAATGTTATTATCACACTTCACTCGAGGCACCACTCAAGTATGCAGGTATTCTATGTCAAAGACTTGAACGAGATTACTCGAGTCAGTAATCAAGTAATTTGCAGAGTTATTTACAATACACTTGAAGTATCCACCCAAGTAAGCTATGCAGAAAATAGATGTTTACTCGAGGCGGTACTCGAGTAAACAGGTAAGCAAAACTTGAAGTGCTCTCGGCCTGAAATCCTGCCAACATTACTGGAGTGAAGCATCGAGTAACCTGTGAAGAAAATTGTAGTATACTCGAGTAAGTACTCAAGTAAACAGGTATTTCCAAGGTTTGTAAATTTGTTTACTCCATGCACTATCTGAGTAATGTGATGTTCATTTATTGACTTGCTCTCTATCAATATTTTCATGAAGATACTCGAGTAGCTACTCGAGTAATCAAACCCAGAAATTCAGAAATCATTCCAACATTCATTGATTTGTTTCCTATATGATTAACCCTTCATTGTATTAGTATTCTTAGCATGTTCGCAGATAAACAATGAAGAGATCTTACCAAATAAGGAAAGTCAAATGCAAATTCAAATGCTACCTATCGCCACCTACCACAAACGGATATTTTTCAAAAACTGGAAAAGTCAATAGTGGCTGCGCACACTCTAACGGGCGAGAAGAAAATATTCCAATGGTCATTATCAACACATCTATATATATGGGAACATCCAAACAGAGATAACAACAAGAACACACACGAACGCATTTTCAAGTTCATGCTTAATACTCTGTTTTTACACATACTTGTAATTCTGTACTTGAGTGATTCTTATTCACTCTGTAAGAGAGATATTTCATTCAAACTCAATATTTGTTATTGAGGTAACTTAAGGTTGTGGAACCTTGAGTTGGGATTGGATTACAACTTGTAAGGGGGAGCGAGTGTCCAGGCAAAGGAACTTGCTTATACCGAAGTGCCAAGAACCCACTGAATCTTGGAAATTATAGTGAAACTCTCAGAGATACTCTGAAGACTGGACGTAGGTCAAAGTGATTGTGGCCAAACCAGTATAACTCCCAGTGTACACTTTGGTGATATTTCTCCTTACTCTTTATTGCTTATATTCACCGTCAAGTTTTATATTTGCAACGAAATTTTTAGTATCACCCAATTCACCCCCTCTTGGGTGAAACGCTTGCTCTAACACCTGCAAAACTGTGGTGTGATAATAAAGCTGCCTTACACATAGCCTCTAACTCCGTGTTCCATGAACATACGAAACACATTGAGATTGATTGTTACTTTGTACGTGATAAGATCAAGGAGAACTTTATCTCTACAGGACATTTACCGTCTAGTGATCAGTTGGGTATTTTTTGACTAAGGTCTTGGATGGTACTCGGGTTGACTATCTTTGTAACAAGTTAGGCCTGATTAACATCTATGCTTCAACTTGAGGATGAGTGTTAGGAAATAATGTAAATATCTTAGAAATAATGAGTATCCCACATAATCAGGGATAGTTAGTATCCCACATAAGTAACGATTGTGATTAATATCAATCACCATAATGAGCCATTAATCCTAAGGCTCCTATCTTGTATATAAATACCCTAGTGTATACATAAATGAATATAATCTTCAGTGAATAGAACTTCTTTACATTACAAGGACAACCTGTCCATTTTACTTTCTTTATAGATAGCCACAATAGATGAAAGCTTCCTGAGCAAATTTTGCATAAATTTGGAAGGAATTTTAATTTGAGTTCCTTTAGAAGTGATAGCACTATCTCAATATCATTTCCATCACATATTGATGTTTCTTCACCAATATGTTCACCAAATACAAAATTTCACCTGAGGTGCTAAACTTATGGATAGAGATTTCAGTTGTACAAACCCTTGATCACAAAAACTTGGGCAAATAGATTCTAATTAGCTACAATCCCAAATGGATTGAATTTCCCATTTTGAGAATCTCGGATCCTCCCATATATCAACACAATCCTCTCCCTCAATTACATGCTTCAATTCATGACATCTTTTTATTGTGAGTTGTGATAAGTAAAATATTTACATATTTATTTTCCCTTATATGATGATTTTATGGATGATATTTGCGTTTAATATAATAAATTTGGGTGAGATTGATAAATAAATATTGTTTTTGGAATAAACAACATTTTAAAAGAAATAAAAATTTAAAATAAACAAATAAAAAATAAAACTATTGTAGTAGTCAACGGACACTATAGCAGCCGCCAGAACTGTAGCAAGTCAACGGCACTGTAGCAGCCGCCAGGGCACTGTAGCACCCGCCAGATCACTGTAGCAGTACTATAGCACACGTTTTTTCCCCTATAAATAGAGATCAATGCCAAGCTCAAAGGAAGGAGGAGAGGAAGAGAATCAGAGGTCCTTCTCTGACAATTAGAGGCCCTTCTCCGACAGGGAGAGGTCCTTCTCTGACCGGGAGAGATCTTTCTCTAACATTTCTGAGTTCTCTGTGTTGGTTTTTTAGATTTAATTTCATGTATTGCATGCCTCCATCTTGGAAGGCTTAGGATTGTATTACTTTTTGCATGCCTCAATCTTGGAAGGCTTAGGATTGTATTACACTTTGCATGCCGCCTACATGGAAGGTTTTACCTCCTAAATGGACGGCTTGATTTCTTCATTTTTCATGCATCTTTTGGTTGTATATTTATGTTTGAGAATTTAATATTCAAGTTTATGCAGTATTTCTGAGGATTTCATTCTAGTTTTATATAATGTCAATTTATTTTGGTTTTGTTTTTAATTTCATCATGTGCTAAACTTTCATTTTCCTAGGGTGATGACGTAGCTTACTAATGACGGATTGAATCTTAACTTATTAAATCTAGTTTGAATTTCTCCTTCATGATTGAGTTTTAATTATTATTCTTAATGCTTTTGATTGACTGGCCATCTTTTAAATGATTTCAATATACATGTTGAGACCGGAAGGAGATATATGTGTGTAGACCCTATAATTAAAACCATGATTTGCATATGAAATAGGAATATATTCATATGAGTTGTGTAGTCTTACTGAGTTCTATAAATCTTAATGCATGATTAATTGCTTAAATTCATATAGGAATATATTGGATTGCAATTGATTATAGAATTGCTTGACCTTGGAAGACGCTAGTAATTAAATTAGGGAAACTCGACTATTAATCATGTGAAATAAATTGGACTAGAATAGATAAGTGATTAAATCCGGATTTTGTGAAGTGAAATCTAATCCCTAGGGCTTTTTCTCATATTTGCTTTCATATCATCTTCAATCATATTTAATTGTCTTTCTTTTATTTTATACTCTCAATCACCAACTAATCGATCGACTAAATAGAGTTAAAATTGCTCATGTTGGTACTTACTGATCAATCCTCATGGGAACGATACTCTACTCATTTCTATATTACTTGATTACGACAGTGTACACTTGCACTATTTAATTGATCATTTAAACTCGTATCAAGTTTTTGGCGCCGTTTAATCTATTTAATTAATATCAATACCAAGTAATTTTAATACTAATTTAGTCTTCATAAAAAAATTTAAAAAAAAATAAAAATTAAAAAAAAAAAAAAAAAGAATTATTCACAGCATTCATTTGGTGATAACTTGTCATATCTTGGTTCTTTTTCTGGAATGCATGTGAATGGAATGAGACATGAAAATATAAATGCTGGTTGGATTGAAAATTCTTCTCCTTATAATTGTTTTTCTTGTGCTTATTGTGGAGAGTGTCATTCCTATGAGCATTGTCCATATAGCAATACCGGTCATTATATGAGAGATGATTTCAATATGAACCAAACTTGTTTTGATCATTCCTTTTATCCTGGTGGAATTTTAGAGCAACAAGAGTCTTTGGATCCATATGTCAGGTATTCTCCTAATCCTCCTTTTTACTCTTATCCATATATTGAAGAACAAACTCTTGAGTATAAGGAAAAATCAGATTTAGAAAGATTAATTGAGGAGTTTACGGAATCAACAGAGATATTTTGTAGAAAGCAAAAGGAAAGTGACACTAGAGTCAAGTCAAGTGTCCAAAATATTGGAATATATGCGAGTCAAATTATTGCATCACTTGAAACTATGAGGCAAGATAATTCTTTGAGCATGATTCCCACTCCTTGTGTTGATGATGATTATTGTGAGGAAGTTAAGGATGTGGAATTGAATGAAACTTTGCTTCTTGTGGCATGTGATAAGGAACTTGAAATCACTTTTGGAGAGAATAATGAATGTCCAATTGAGGTTCCGCTTGTGGAGCCTAATCTTTGTGATTTTGATATTGAAACTAATGTGGATATTCCAAAAGATGTTGTTCATGTCTCTCCTGTTGAAGTATTGACTCTTACTGATGAGAGTCAAGTGGATTTTATGGGATGCTCTAAATTTTGGAAATTCCTAAATTTGTTTGCAAATACATGCATGCTGTGCTTTATTTGAATTCAGTAAATAGTTGTACTCTAAAATTGTCTATGATTAAAGAAGTACAATTAATTACTTTGAATGATCATTGTTGGTTTCTGAAATATTGTTGCTTGAAAAGAAATGAAGACAAGGTGATCATGGTGTTTGATACTTTTGATTAGTAGTGTTTGTTTGAGAAGTCTGGCTGAAGACTATAAATTTAGCGCTACTTGGGAGGCAACCCAAGGTTTGGTTTGATGTTTTTTTGTGATTTTGCAGGACTTCTGGTAGCTCCTGATGATGTATTCACTTTGATAGTTTTTTTTTTAAAAATGAAAAAGAAGAAAAAAAGAAAAAATATTTTTATTTATTTATTTTTTTGTCTAGCTAAAGACGTTAAAGAAGAGCGGCTTTTTGGGAGGCAACCCAAAACTTCTTGGGAATCTGACGTTAAAAGACCCTGTTTGCCAGTTTATAAGAAAACTGGATGGGAAGCAAATCCTCGATTCATAGAAAGCGTTTAAGCCGTTTCTAGACATAAAACCAGAGGAAGATGTGAGCCAAAATCGCAACTACTGCACGTAATCATGCATGTGTTTAATTTGTTTTGTCTTTTTTGTAGCTTTTGTCTAATCTTTCTTATCCTTTCGGCATCTTTTTCCTACTCTACTGTATCTTTTGACTTTCTTTCCTTTTTTTGTTTAATTTCTTCACACAGTGGCCCACCGGTCATTTGTGTCGGAAATTTTTTTTCAAACTTCTTTGAAAAATGTGTGATTTGTGTGATTTTGTTGTCGTTGTTTTAGTATTATATATATATGTACTCTTTCATTTGTAAATATGCACACTTCCATTTGTAAAAATGAATTCTTTCTCTTGTAAGCATACATGGTCCGAGAGAAACAAAGAGAAAAAGGATATTTCACAAAAATGTAGATTTACATCTATTTGCATTTTTGGTGAAACTGATTTGGGCAAGAAAGGAGAGTTTATAACAGCAGCAAACGAACTTGGAATTGCATTAGCTGCCAGAAAAATCAACTTTGTGTACGGGGGAAGCATCCAGGGCCTAAAGGGAAGTGTGGCCATTTCTGCATCCATGAATGGAAGCAAGGGTTTAAGTGTAAGAGTGAAGGAGTTGAAAGATCATGCTTTTTCCTTAGGACAAGAGTTACAGGTCTCAAGCTTGCCTGAACAGATGGGAGCAATGTTCCACCATGCTCAAGCTTTTATTGCTCTACCCGGTGGTTTGGAGATATTGGATGGCATTTCAAGTGTTGCTTATTGGGCTAAGTTAAACTATCACAAAAAATCATTAGGATTGTTAAATGTTAATGGTTTTTATGATAATATGTTGTCTTTTCTTGATTATGCTGTGGAAACAGGATTCATACCCCAAGCGACTCGGCACTCCATAATTGTTGCACCAACTGCTAATCAGCTGCTCGATCAAATGCAAACCTATGAACCTAAACCAGATCTACTCGTCAAGCAAATAGGTGGGCCATCTTCAGTTAGCAGTCAGAAGCAGAACCCAGATACCACTCTTAGGTTGTAACTTTCCTTAATCTCTTGGTTTTACTTTATTGTGTGTTTATGTTAAAAAAAACACCTCCTCAAAGCTCTAGAAGACATTGGGGACAATGTCTAATTTAGGTTGGGGGAGGAGGGAAAAAAAATTTTTTGTTTTTCTTTTGTTAGTTAGTAAAACCATTAAATGCATGGGGTGTGGAAAAAGATGGCAGAGTAAGGAGTTATTCTTAACTCCTGAGACGCATTTTATTAGTTGCATGATTTTTTTTTATCTTTTTCAAAAAAAAATTCAAGTGCTTTGTAATGATCTTAAGAAGTATATAAGTTTTAAGTATGGATCAATTGAATTTAGAGATTTTATAGCATGAATGAACAACTGATTGTTGCAATTGGTGATGAATTTTGAGATTGAATGAACTGAGTTTAAAAATTCCTAGCCGTGAGCTTCTGAGCCTATAATGATTATTTCTCTTGTGTGTGATATTCACCTATTAAGTTGTCACTCTAGAACTTGCTTTAAATCTGGTTGAAATTACATCTCACATGCTCATTCAAAAATGATAAAGGCATTCATTTTCTTTAGCCAAAGCCAAATAGCCAACCTTGCAATTATACCGTTGATAAGCCCCTTTGAGCCTAATTGACTATTTCTTTGTTTTCAACCCATTAACATATGCTTTAATGATATATCAAGTATTGTTACCTTATTCGAAAGATTAGTGGAGCATTTGAAATTTTTGTGAAATGGGCTTTTGACAAAGTGTGGGGGTGTATCTATCATCAACTTTATAGTTGCAATTCAAAAAAAATAGAAAATAAAAGAAAATAAAAATAAAAAGAGAAAAAAAAATTATGAAAAAAAAAGAAGAAGAAAAAAAAGAAGAGAAAAAAAATGTTAAGTGTTTGAATTGTGGGTTGTTGTGATGAGATAAATTTATAAGTAGCCCATTTTTCAATTGCTCTATTTCTTTAGCCTTTCATATCATAATTTACATTCCGTTACCTTAACCCCATTACAACCCTTAATAAGTCCTTTTGATTTGAATTATGCATGTGAATTAGGTAATGGAGATTGAGATTTTTAGCAAGCCTATGATAGTGCAATTTTTTCGGTTGAATTTGAGCGAAACACTTACCCTTAAACACTTGAGAGATTGAGAGAATGAGTTACAAGTACGAACTCAATTTATTCATTTTCAATTAAAGTTACCAGTTTATATTTTCATTGATTCATTAATACTATGATCTCTTTATTTTTCAATTGTGTTCTTACTTATGACCTGACACTTCTGATTTTGTTGGAAGCACTTATTGTTTACTTCTTGTCCGAGGACGCCCAAGAGTTAAGTGTGGGGGAATTTGATAAGTAAAATATTTACATATTTATTTTCCCTTATATGATGATTTTATGGACGATATTTGCGTTTAATATAATAAATTTGGGTAAGATTGATAAATAAATATTGTTTTTGAAATAAACAGCATTTTTAAAAAAATAAAAAAA
Source organism: Inga leiocalycina (assembly GCA_963242795.1). Classification (NCBI taxonomy): domain Eukaryota; kingdom Viridiplantae; phylum Streptophyta; class Magnoliopsida; order Fabales; family Fabaceae; genus Inga; species Inga leiocalycina. The sequence goes on from OY725326.1 coordinate 35,543,735, forward strand.
ATAAAAATAAAAGTACTGTAGCAGCAACCGAGCACTGTAGCAGGCAACGAACACTGTAGCAGCCGCCAGCATTGTAGCAGGTCAAACGGCACTGTAGCAGCCGCCAGGGCACTGTAGCACCCGCCAGATCACTGTTGCAGTACTATAGCACACATTTTTTCCCCTATAAATAGATATCAATGCCAAGCTCAAAGGAAGGAGGAGAGGAAGAGAATCAGAGGTCCTTCTCTGACAATTAGAGGCCCTTCTCCGACAGGGAGAGGTCCTTCTCTGACCGGGAGAGATCTTTCTCTAACATTTCTGAGTTCTCTGTGTTGGTTTTTTAGATTTAATTTCATGTATTGCATGCCTCCATCTTGGAAGGCTTAGGATTGTATTACTTTTTGCATGCCTCAATCTTGGAAGGCTTAGGATTGTATTATACTTTGCATGCCGCCTACATGGAAGGTTTTACCTCCTAAATGGACGGCTTGATTTCTTCATTTTTCATGCATCTTTTGGTTGTATATTTATGTTTGAGAATTTAATATTCAAGTTTATGCAGTATTTCTGAGGATTTCATTCTAGTTTTATATAATGTCAATTTATTTTGGTTTTGTTTTTAATTTTATCATGTGCTAAACTTTCATTTTCCTAGGGTGATGACGTAGCTTACTAATGACGGATTGAATCTTAACTTATTAAATCTAGTTTGAATTTCTCCTTCATGATTGAGTTTTAATTATTATTCTTAATGCTTTTGATTGACTGGCCATCTTTTAAATGATTTCAATATACATGTTGAGACCGGAAGGAGATACATGTGTGTAGACCCTATAATTAAAACCATTACTTGCATATGAAATAGGAATATATTCATATGAGTTGTGTAGTCTTACTGAGTTCTATAAATCTTAATGCATGATTAATTGCTTAAATTCATATAGGAATATATTGGATTAGCAATTGATTATAAAATTGCTTGACCTTGGAAGAGGCTAGTAATTAAATTAGGGAAACTCGACTATTAATCATGTGAAATAAATTGGACTAGAATAGATAAGTGATTCAATCTGGAATTTGTGAAGTGAAATCTAATCCCTAGGGCTTTTTCTCATATTTGCTTTCATATCATCTTCAATCATATTTAATTGTCTTTCTTTTATTTTGTACTCTCAATCACCAACTAATCGATCGACTAAATAGAGTTAAAATTGCTCATTTTGGTACTTACTGATCAATCCTCGTGGAAACAATACTCTACTCACTTCTATATTACTTGATTACGACAGTGTACACTTGCACTATTTAATTGATCATTTAAACTCGTATCAGGTTGTTCTAGTGATAACAAAGTGCAAGCAACAGAGAGAGGGAAGAGAGATGTCAACATTGGACAATTGACAACATTGAGAAACTTAGGGTTGCCTAAGCTGCAATTAGCATGAAACATGTTAATCAATGGAGGGCAACTTTCTTGATTTAGGAATAAGCTACAATTAGAAGGACCATAGCATAGTTGTTTTAGATTATACATATACTCCAAGACCAACTCAACCCATCTAAGGACAATTATGTCTTCATGAGGACTTGTTTGATTAGTAAAGCATTTGATCTGAGAACAGCATTGAAGACTGAGTTTAGTTAACTCATTCATGCCTCCTAGAGCTTGAACCATATCCAGACTAAACCTTTTGCAACTTCCTTGAAGTCTTTAAGCAAGATCCTTGATCATTGTGCTTGAGATGGAGATATTTAACTCTCCAAAGGATAACTCTCTTAAGTCTTCATTCCAAAACATAGGCTTGTCATATTGCCCCATTTCTAATACATATCTTCTCAATTTTGGAAGAGCAGGGACACCTACAAAGCATTCATAACAAATTGTGTATCTTGAATGCTGTGAATATCTAGAAGCATACAATTCTTCTAGCTGCTAACACCTTCCTATTACTTTACAAGAACACTCTTCTACTATACAACTTGACAAATCAAGAAATTTTAGACAATTTAGGTTTTCAATTCCATTTGGCACTTTTTCGAATTTGCTACCTTTCAAGTCAAGAATTTCAAGTCTTTGCATACCAAAAAAGAAATGTCACCTAAATCCTAACCTTGCAAGCATAAAGTTTGAAGAGTAGACAACCCTTGTATTGATTGATATAGTAATTTTGTCAAATAGATAAATCTATTGCCAATCAAGGCTACAACTTTTAATCCTTTTACACCTTTAAATGGTGCATGTGATAAATCCAAGGATTCACTTGAATTTAACAATAGAAGCTCAAGCTTTGGAGCATCCAACTGAGAAGGATATTAAAGCAATTCATTCTTTTTATTCCATGAAGTTAATACATAACAATCTTTTACTGCTTTATTTTCAAGCAATTCATTCAAGTCTTTTGCACAGTTTACCAAAATGGTGCCCAGCTCTTTAGGTGCTATCCTTAAAGCTACATCGTGAACCATGTCATACATTTTCACACATTTTTCATTCTAGAAATTGACAAAATACATCAACAATGAAGAATCAATGAGAACGTTTATAGCTATTATAACTTAGCTCCATGCCATTTTAAATGAGTCATCATCTTGGCATAGGCCCAACCTAACTCCATTTCTGAAAAGATCTTGAATGATAATTTCGTGATCTTCAGGAAACATTGCACACATCAAGAACAACAATTTGGCTTCTACAGTTCTCAAGTAATCATGACTTAACTATGACTTAACTTAAGACAAGCAAAAGCCTTATTCTCATCAACTGCCTTTGAATGTCTCCAACTGTGCAATACTACATTCACCTCATCAAGTCCTTTGCCTTTTAAACACTTCCCCATGGCCACAATTGCAATCAGTAGCCCCTTACACTCTGCGGCAACTTCTTAAGCCACTTTCCTAGTGCCATTATCTACTTTAGCATGAGTTTGAATTAGATCCCAAGCTTTGTCTTCTGTTAGCAGACCCAACATAATAGTGTTTTGGCAATCCATCAAACTACATACCTCTTGAAGACGCATGGTAAGAAGACTTTGCAATTTCTTGGACCTTCATCCCCAAAGGGATTCCCTATACCCTCAAGGTTCAACATATACCATACATCATCAAATATAATCAAAATTCGTTCCTCTGAACTTTGTAATTTCATTGAAATTCTTCTTGCCCTTCCCACTTCAGTTTCTTCCTCCAACTTAAGTCCCAACAAGCCTGCAATTTCACCTTGAATCTTCCTAATATCTGGAGTTTAGGAAACTGTTGCAATTATAACTTGATTAAATAGCTTTGAATCTTTGGCTTTCTTTCCTATTTCCTTTACCAATGTGGTTTTGCCTGAACTGCCTATACCCCACAACCCAATTACAGAGCTATCATCACCTTTCAATGCCTCCCATAGTTCATCATATGCCAATTTCTGTTGACTTGAAGAACATAAAATCTTTAGAAGAATGATACTCTACATCTGGAACAATAACATGATGGGAAAATGGTTCAAACTGATCACTCTTTGTCTTTAGCTCTATCATCCGCTGGGTTGTCTTTGCCAACACTTTGTATCAACGATATCTCCTCCAAGTAGGACACCACCTTTGAAAGCAGTCATTGTTGGCCCCCAGTTCTTGCACCAAGTTCTCCACTTCTGCTATAAGGCTCGCCACCTCATCCTTCCACTTGTTAACCTCAGCATCAATTCTCTCGATCTTGTTAATGGCTACTTCAATACGTTCTTGCACCCTCCCTTGCTTGAATATCAATTCCTCCTTTTTGGTCTCAACACTTCGGGTGATTTTTCCGACATAAAACAAATATTGCAATTGGTGTAAAATGGGATTCACCAAATATTCAGCAAGTTTTGTTGCTACTGATATCCCCACCTCATCCATTCTAATGTGTAACAGTAACCTAAAAGGAAAATGTCATGATGTAGAATATGAAACATAAGAAAGATCAATTGTTACAGCTTTCTTGCTATGAGATCTAAACATTTTGCAGCTATTTTTACACACTAGAGTAACTAAATTAAGTATTTTAGAATGTATTTTCTATCAGATTAGTTTGAAATTGAAGGTAAAATAGGTAACAAATGTAGTTTGTAAGTTACCGCTTCAATTCCTAAAACAACTACTAAGATGACCAGACTAACGAGAACATGATCACAGATAGACCCTTAAGTAAGTAAAACAAATAGAAAAAACTGATTAGGAAATTAAAGGCTAACGAGGTTTTTATTTTCCTACCAGATAAGCTTTCGCAGTTCAGTTGATGATTCTTGGCTTGCAAATTTTCAAGAGCGAGATGAATAGATTTCCACTGCAATGACCAGACTTTTCATGAGCCTGTGTCGTCAACTTAGTTGGAAATTATAGTGCTCTTCCTATCCTTCTAATAAAATTATAACGAATAGAAAACACTGATCAGAAAATAAAAAGAAAAATATGGCAAAGAAAAAGAGATTTTCATTTTTATATTAGATAAACTTCCACATTGACCAACCTTTTCATGAGCTTTAGTCATCAACTTGGTTGGAACTTGGAAGTTGTTACAGAGCTCTTTCTTTTTCCAATTCTATTGGACCCCAAGATAAATAAGAAATCAAAATTGGAAAAGTTAAGAAATTATGCATTCCACTTAATTGTTATTACGGGTTTGCATGATGTCCCTACTACTTGTTTTCCAATTCCTTTAGACCAAATTTAAAAGTCAAAGCAAAAACAAAAACAAAAAGAATCAGATGATCTTTACTTTTCTTAGATACACCCGTTCTTCTCATGCCTCTGTTATCCGCCGCTGTGAAACAATCATGCTGGAAGTCGTCACGCATCAGGGCCGACTCGCTCGACAGCGGCACCGGCACACGTTGAAGCTCACCGCGTTCTGCATCAACTGGTAGTACAGTATCTCGTCACTGTTTATAATCGCCATCGGCATGTCCCTGAACCCGGCCCACCCGAGGAAGTCGTCACGCACAGGATATGGCTTAGGAGCCCGAGTCGCCGGGTCAACTCAGCTAGGTGAAGCACGAGGTAGCCCTATTTCAGTACCACTTTACCAGGAGTAGGATCATGATCATGCCTCCACTATGTCTTTAATTATTATTTACATTATAACTATCTCTAAATAAAAATATTTTAATATGTATGATTAATAGGGATAGATTAAAAAATTATAAATTCGGTCGTAATTAAAATGAATTGAGCTCTTATATTTTAAATCAGATAGTTAATATTATTTTTTTTATTATCAATTTAATTATTGTTGAAATATTTTAAAATAAAAAGATATTTTTTTTTTTATAAAGTCATGTTCTTCAAAATTAAAGAATTTATGTAAAGAGTTGTTTTAAGGGTTCTAATACTAAAAGCCACTAAAATCACGTCTGTTTAATCCTTAAAAAATAATTAACGGTGAAAAGTTATCATTAAAGGTGTGATAATCGCCACTTTTTTCTTTTTCTTTTTCGACGTGATGTAACCGCCACTGGAAGGGTCGTACTAGTTTTTTGCCCCGTTTTAAGAAACTCACCATGAATGACAAAATTATTTATGAGTAATTGTTGGTTTGGAATAGTTTATTTTTGATTTATAAATACTTATAAATTATGATTTACGATATACGAAATAAATATGTGAGAGTAGTTTTATCTCAACTTACGTAATAAAGACTTAAGTTGTGTTTGGATTGACGATTGAATAAGTGACTTATTTTTACTTTGACTTATAGAATCTTAAAATTGGAAAAAAGTAAGATTAGGTAAAGTGATAAATGTTTGGGTTGGAGATTGGATAAGTGACTTATGTAAAAATGAAAGATGTTTGGTTTGGCTTTTGTATAAGTGGCTTTTATGTTATTTAAAAAAAAAAATTGTAAAAATTATGAAAAATGAAAAAATGAAGGGATAATTGTGAAAAAAGACTTCATTGGCAACTTAATTGCCAAATGGGACCTGGGAAGATATCTGCACACAGAGGGATTTTTTCACAATTTTTCCAAAAATTAACTTTGAAAATTTGGTAATGGTACAATTTTAAATAAAATGCTTAAGAGTTATAACTATCATGACAAGCAATGCAAAAGGCACATATGAAGACAGCTGTTTCCACCTCCTTCTCATTTATTAAAGTGGCATTCTTGGTGATAAATTGATCCAAATTTTCCAATGGCAACAATGTTACCACAAGGCACAAACTCAAAAGTTTCATGCCGCTTATCCGTCCAGATAACAGTTCTTTACACACTCTTCACTTACAAGTCTTTCTTTTCTCTGGGCACATAATTGGGTCTAACAATTCTAACCTTCAAACCAGTAGAGACCTTACCAAAAAATACATGGTAAAAGGCATAAAACAGTTCTTTGCACACTCTTCACATACAAATCTGCCTTAGTTTCATATATATTAGCAAAATACAAAATACATAATTTTGCGCTTGACTCATACCAATCAAACAGTAGAGCATTCTAACGACAGAGCATTTTAACGAATCAAGTTTGGTAATGGTAAACTAAATAATAAAATTACAATTAGAATGTGAATAAATTAGAAATTGTATAAACTTAAAGTTTTTGATGAAGTAAAATATAACTGAACTAATTAGACCAAAGGTCCTGAACAATTTGGTCCCTGATGGTGTCACGAACATGATTCATTTGGGTTGAATATGTCCGAGCATCATTTGTCGACGATGGCTCTTGATCTTGACTATTATCTATATCAACTATATTATTCTCATTTTCTGCGTCCCTAAAATCCACATCAGTTTGGGAATTTCTTCTAATAAAATTATGAATAGCCATTGTGGCACAGACAATGCGGACTTACGTGTCGAAGTTGTACTTGCGCATATGTTGTAAGATTTCAAACCTATTTTTCCACACTCCAAAAGTCTTTTCTATTATACACCTCAAGCTTGAATGATAAAAATTGAAGGCCTCATTAGGATTCCGAACTACTCATCCTTGTTGTCCCCAAAGCCTTCCTCTTCATCCATCGTGGGTCTGTAAACGTCATCCTCATCTTCCTCATTTGTCTGTGGTTGTGTGTGAGAGGTTGAGAAAATGTGGTCTCCCATTGCTGAGCCATCTTTAAATATTATTCTTAACTCCCTTTCATTCTTTAGGCAAGAATACCTAAATTTCTTATATTTGGGATGCTTCTGCATGCATACAAGTAAAAGGAGTCAAAATGAATATTTAAATGAATTACATACCAAAAAGTGAGCTAAATTAAACTTGTAAATTGCACTTAACATTTTTTACCCTGTAATTTCTCCTTCCACCAGTCACTTGATGCAAGCACATTGTTCGTAACAGGGTCTCTGCCCACACTGGTCTCTTTAATTAAAGAATCCCATATCCTCAAATCTTTCTTTAAGATATCTAATCTATTTTTAAATTGTTTCTTCCCGTAATGTTTCCCTGCCTTTTCAGTGGATGTGGAAATAATATTCTTCCATCCCTTTAGTGTAAATGACTGCCCTTTGCGTTCTTTTTTTTTTGTATATTTGGTCTATGCGTGCGTTGATGAATATCTCTATTGACTTTAAATCCCACACAGCTTTTGTGTCCATATTGATATACGACAAAGGTCACATATCACATAGAAGACATACCAAAATATTCGCTATACAGTTTGATTAGTGCTAGTAGAAGTTTTCTAATCCTCACTAATCTTTATATATCTACAACAAATCCTTTGTTGATCAATGTTATTAAAAAAATCATAATAAAGAAAGCAATCAAACAATATGATGGCACTGTTTCAATTGGCAAATTAATTATGCAAAAGTATCTGTGCTTTCTCCTTGCTCTCAAAGCACAAATGCATGCAGCTAAGTTATTCAGATAAAAACGAAACAGAGAGACTACGAACGAAAGAAAAGAAATCCTAAAAGACTAATAAAAATAAAAATTAAACAAACTAAAAGTTTCAAATAGAAATGTAGTAACCACAAACACATTTCTCCCTTTTTTTAACTTCGACAGAATGATCACAAAGACGCTGAAAAGATTTCTTCTAAGAGCAAAAAATAGAGGCTTTAATCAACCTTAAAATTGTGACGCTCTAAGACACAAATCATGATAAAGTTTGCATTCATAATTTTCAACACAAGGCCAGAATACTCCACACAAAGCAGAGGAAAAGAACACACCACAAAGCAGGGAAAAATTCCAATGCCCCATGCACACAAAGACAACCACACCAACCAGTGCAAAAAAAAAAGAAGAAGAACACAACCACAGAGACGACTACTCAAACCCACCCAAAACAAGCAAACACACAACACCCATCTACCCACACCGCAGATCACATATCGGAGAAAAGCAGAGCAAACATGAGTTGTTCGTTGGACATGGAGAAAGGCAGAGCAAACGTACCTGAGCAACCAATTGCTACGACAAAGCGAGAGACAAATCGGCCGCACCCTGACAACCCGAACAGATCATCGTGTCTAAGCAGATCCACCACCACACCACCTTCAACCCGTAGATCGATATTCTGGATTACACCGGCCTGCCTTAAAAGCTTGAAACCTTGCAAACCAAATTCACCCAAACTGTATCGTACTCACAGATCGGCCACCTTCATTTTTCGTTAGTTTCCCACCAGACTCCAACACCAACAGCTTCACCTCAAGACCAATGGCTACTGACACTAAACGCCGCCTTCATCGCCACCACCGAAGACAATAGAACCCAACTAACACTTCGGTGGAGAGAACCACAGGACCCAACTAGAACTCAATTAGGTGGCTATCGAGAGCGGGAAGATCGGCACTGTGAAGAGGCACCAAGACACACGAAGAAATGAGGTGACGAGAGGAGAAGAGGAGAGGAGAGAGAGAAATTAATAATCTAGGTAGGGCATTTAATTGGCCTTAACGGTAATATCCAGTGGCACATGCAATGAGGAAAAAGCTACAGTTTGGGGCTTATTCAAAAGTAACTTAAAAGCAATTGGAACCCATACCCTGAACGCCTAACCAAATGTGAGAGATTTTTTTTTTAAGTCACCATCTAACTTATCCTGGCCCAATCGGACTTTTTAGGGCTCCAAACGCCCAAACAAACACACACTTATTAACTAAAAATAAATGATACCAAACATGCTTTAACTCTTCGTGGAAAAGACTCTACACACCAACCATTACTCAGTATAATCCTTGATGGCTTGTTGAAGCAATTGTTAATTAATTGACAAAGAAAACTGCGTCTCAAGTACAAATTTAATTTTACGAAAGAGTTACTTTTTTCCCTTCATATTTTTTTACATGAAAATATATGGACCATCCATTTTTCTATGTGAACTAGTTAACATCATTTCTGAAGGCAGTTAAGCATTTTTACTGAAATGTAGTGTCTTCATTTATGAACAAAACAAAGTAAAGAAAGCTGAGGCAATATTATAATATGCCCAAAAATGCACTCATAATCACTAATCCACCCTCACCACTAATTCCAAATGCCTTTCTCTTACACTCCTCGGTCCCTAATAATATGATTCGGTTTTGAAATTCACAGTTATAAAAAAAACAAGTAGTTAAGAAAGGTTTATGTCTTTCTTTTTTTTTTTACTTCTTTTCAATCTTGTCCATAAACTTTTATTAATTTAATTAATATTTTATTAAAAAATTTAGAAACATTTTTTATAACAAAAGATGTCATAAGACCAAGACAAGTTACATATTACTCAAACATCTCAAAACGTGCGATAAAAATCCTACCACCATATCTGAGTTACATGAATGAAGGAATATTTAATTATTTATATCTCTTATGAGGACTTTGTTTTTCAATAATATCAACTACTATCGAGTTCAAAACCGCGTGAATATACATGTGATTTTTTTTTAAAAAAAAAATGAATGGATGTGGTAAATAGGCGGAGGGTTTACTCTCTTTCTAAAAGGAGATGCATCAACCACCACAAATAGCGAAGGAGGAGCTTCTCAGTTCTTAGAGCAATATTTTTTATTTATTTTTTAATAGATAGCCATATTTTTTATGGATCATAAAATCAATAACCGGGGAGAAATTGCCAGTTTCACAATAATATGAACAACGTCATAATTGACAATTAATTTCCTTTTTTTCAAAAGAGAAATTTATCAGGTTTACGAATCTATCTTTATTTCCTAATTCAGGGAGGACTAAATTCACATGCGTTCGCATCAAGTTTCCTAATTATTTCTATTTATTTACTCAGAAATAAATATGCTTTCCCCTTTCAAACTACGTAAGAATTATGTACAATCACGGAGCCTGGGGTCATGCAAATAAAAAGATGGGAAAATGACACCTACGTCCCAAGTAATTAAAAAAATACCATAAAAGTTCCTTTGAAAAGTCAATAGTTTAGGGACTTTTCTGACATAAATTCTCAATGTTCATTTACAAAAATAACCCCCAAATAATTTAACCACTGTCATTATTTACAACATGTAATGCTATTTTTACAACATTGTAAGTCATATTAACAATATAGTCAGTTACGTTTCTAACATATATATAAAATGCGTGATTGTGTCGCATTTACAACCTTTTCAGTTACGTTTACAACTCATTAAATATAGCGTAACATGTTGTAAATGTAACCGACTATGTTGTTAATATGACTTACCTGTTGTAAAAATACAAACATATTGTAAACAATGACAGTAGTTAAATTGCTTGAGGGTTATTTTAGTAAATGGATATTAGGAATTCATATCAGAAAAGTCCTTAGAAACTTTTTTTACCATTGACTTTTCAAAGGGATTTTTGTGGTATTTTTTCTATTGCTTGGGACCTAGATGTCATTTTCTCTAAAAAGAATTTGAAAACTCAGAGCGTACATGGTTTTATTCTGAAAATTTCTCTGTTTTTTTTTTTTTGGCATATTCTATTTTTGGGTGAAGGGGTTTTAGTTCCCTTTGACATAAAAAAGGAAATGTTTAACAAAATCCACTATTTACATGACCAGCTCTCAATGAAAATATTTTTAACAATTTTTCTCCATTAGTCCTCGATTAATCCACAATTTACCCCACCATATAAATGTTCAACTCTTGCTTTTATATATTGAATAGATAATATTAATCTTTTCGTTACCAGTGTTATTACATATTTATGACAAGTAACAATTTAAATTAGTAATATTTGGTGTGATTATATTTTCATATATTTTTATATTCAAATTCTGAAATTTCTTTACGGACCACATGTTGAAGGCTCAAGGGATCACAAGCGGCTCATATTGATATGGGTTGCTGAAGAAGAAGATGGCTACTTTGCTAGCCACATGCAATTATAGCAAGTAAAAAAGGTCAGCCCTTTATAGGCCAGGGTATAAAAGTAGAGTCAGGAAATCAGGCTAAATTTGTTGGGTTAGTCCATTTAGACCCGAACCTATTACCGATTGGGTTTAAAATTTAGAGCCTTTAAAAAAATCGGGTCTAAAAAGACCGGCCCTGTAACGTTGAGGGTTTAAAAAGGCCAGCCTATAAGGCCGGTCCTTTTACGCCGGTTAAAATTTTTTTTAAAAAAAAATATGACTAACTTAAAGTTAAACACTTAAGGCCTGTTTGATTTAAGAGGAGGTGATGGAATGGGAGGGGCTCATTATCCATCCCCTCCAAAACCCCCCAATTTGGGGGGAACAAAAATGAGGGGATGGGAGGGATTGAGAGCCCCTCCTTTAGAGATCTCCTCTTCAATTTTTCAAACCAAATAAGGGGAGGGGTTCATTTTTCATCCCCTCCCCTCCAACCAAACAGACCCAATGTCTTAACCTACCTTAACCGAGCCGACACCCGACTGCCCAGTCAAAGACTCAGAGTGCCGACCTTCCCCTACTCTAAGCGAAGGCCGAAGATCAAGTGATTATCCAGTTATGAGTTATCCACGACCAGTCCCTTTCTCGGCGCTCGGCTTCGGGCTCTCGGCTTCTCCCACTCGTGCCGTCTCGGAGTCTCCTAGTTTCCCTGTCGGCCTCACCCACACGAGTCACGACTCAGCAATCGCCTTCACCGCTTCGCGGCTTCGGATCTCTCGCCAGTCGCCAGTCGCCGTCGCCGTCACCTCTCGTCGATCTGGGCTTCTGGATCCCTTACCGCTGCCTCTGGCCGTCGCCTCTCAACTCTCAAGTCTCAGGACTCAGATTAGACACTCAGATTGATCGCTTTCTAGTGTGCTCACCGCTTTGATCGCTGGTTTTACTCACATCTTCTTCCTCAGGTACTTCTGCCTTACTTGATTCATAGTCGTTCTGTATTACTTCTTCCTTACTTGATTCCGTGCCGTTCTGTATTACTTCTGCCTTACTGGTTATACCATAGCCGTTCTGTTCCCTTAGTTACTACTTGTGTGTGTCTGGTTTTCTGTTCATTTTCTGTTCACTTGTGTCTATGATTTATACCATTGGATGGACCTCTGTATTTCTTGGGCGTCTGGTTTTCTATTCGCTTGATTCTATGATTTTTACCTGTCGCTTGCGTCTGGTTTTCTGGCTTTCCGTTCTGGTTTTCTTGCGGATGGTTTTCTGGCTATTTTTATGCTTATGTTGGGGAGTGGGACTTTAATACAAGAAAGGTTGTAGCAATTTTTTTATATGATTTGGCAGTTTTTTTTTGGTTGAATATAATGTTTGATTTGATGATTGGCAGCATATATAATATCTTCTTCGTAAAAAGAAAAAACTCAAGGGACGGATGTGATCAAATCATATTTTTATATAATATTTTATAATTAAATTGGGATTTTTAATACATTTTTTGGGATAATATTATATGATTAAGCACTAATTTGAGTTAGGGACATTTGTATTGAATTAATTGTAATTAAGGGCAAAATGGTAAAAAATTTGCAAATTATTCATCCAAATGATTTCTTGAACTTTTGATGCTACCTTATGCTTGATTTTGCATTGCATATGTTGTAGTAGAAAATTGGAGTTTTTTGAGGTCAGAATTAATATTTTAATGACTGGAAAAAATTATAAAAAATGCCCTTTAAATTTCTGAAAATTACAAATTTGTGAAGGAAAGGTCAGAGATCGTCATTCTTCTACTTTAAACCCTTTTATCCATTTCCTCCTTCATCAACCGATAGACCTTATCTCATACCTTCTTCATTTGCTCTATTCTCAAAACACCATCAGCCACTACCAGCACCATTCCATTATCAATTTCCTATATTCCTTTCATTCTTTCCTTGCCAAAACAGAAAGCCCCATTTTCAATCATTCATCATATTCGGTCCTTTTTGGTGTTTGGATCAAGCTACGACTTCAGTTAACATTATGAGTGGCTAAATTGTTTGAGTCTTGGTGAAGAGTGCCTGGAGCTTCAATATGCTATAAAGAGGAGTTTATTAGTTTTCTATTAGCTCATTATATGTATTAAATGTGATCTGTTTGGCTTAATTCTGAATTGATACATGTATTTGAGACTTGGATGAGTGTTTATTTGTTCTTGTTGATTAACAATTGTGTTGAATTTTGTGTTAATGCACTTGGATCTTGTATTGAAATTATTTCCTTATGTATTAATGAGATTATGCATTGTATGTGATTACTATGGTGTATAGTTGAATTAATTCATATTGAGTGTCGCGATTGAGCTCTCATTTAAGAGGAAACAAGTGCATTGAAATGATTTTCAAACACACATCAAGTGGTTTTTAACAATTTATTTAAGAGATGACTATGAATGCGATCATAGGATTAGTCATTAATTAGATAAATTGGACTCAACGCGATTGCTTGAGGTTTTAAATTTGACTTGATGATAAATTGACTCCTAAATTATTTCAAGAAGTTAGGAAAGCCATTTACTTTTCTACCAAGATTCATTTTTTATATTCATCTCATTTTTATAAAAATACAAAAAATAAAAGATTAGCTTTTAATTAAATTGCATTCTTCTTTTAAATATTAATTTGAAAAACTAAAATACATTTCCCCTTGCTTTATTGCATTTGCATGGCATATAGATTACTTATGATACAATAAAAGGCTCCTCGAGAAGAAAAAACGATCCTAGGTTTGCCTATATGCAATCCTTGGTTAATTTTTGATTGTGGACCCCTAGGCTAACGAAAGACAAAAAGTCCTTAATCAAGATTAATCATTACGTAAAGGACATGCATTTTCCATCCAAGATAGTGAAGAATCAAAGTCTAAGAAGTCTAGAAGTTTGACCTCTGACGTTTGGAAGTATTTTAGCAGAATAGACATTAATAGTACTATAAAGGAAAAGTGTAATAGTTGTCAATCTCTATTTGCAAGTGGTGGGGATAAAGGCACCTCACATTTATGCCACCATATAAAGAGTTGTAATGATCTTGAAAAATTTCATGTTGTTGGGGTGATGATGTTAGATAGAGAAGGCAAAATTAGGCATAGGCAAATTGATCACAAGCGTGTTAGGGAGATGATAACTATGGCTATAATTGAGCATGACCTTCCTTATTCATTTGTTGAATATAGATGGGTTAGAGAACTTCTTCAGACATTGAATCCTGATACGAGGCTCATGACTAGAAAAACAGTAGTGGCCGATGTTATGAGATTCTACCGCCAACAAAAGAAGAATTTGAAAAATAAATTGAAGAAAAGTATAGGTATAATATGTTTGATATCTGATTGTTGGACTGTTGTGACTTCTAAGAGATATATATGTTTGATAGCTCATTTTGTAGATGAAAAGTGGACACTAAATAGTAAGATACTTGTTTTTTGTAAGATGGTGCCACCACATTCTAGATTTGTGTTGTCTAAGAAGGTGTATAATTGCTTGAAAGATTGGAGAATCCATGATAAGGTGTTCTCAATTACTCTAAACAATGCATCTGTAAATGATAACATGCAAGACTTATTAAAAGAGAGGCTACTTGAGCAAGACAAATTCAGCTTAGTCTCTAATGAAGAATTCTTTCATGTGAGGTGTTGTGCCCACATTCTCAATCTAATAGTTCAAGAGGGCATAAAAGTAGCAACTCTAGCTCTATATAAGACTAGAGAGAGTATTAAATATGTAAAGGCATCCGAGGCAAGGATAATGCTTTCCAAACAATATATTGAGGAAATTGGTGGCATTGACACTTCAATGGGCTTGCAATTAGATGTGCCCACTAGATGGAATTCTACTTACGCCATGCTTGAGAGTAGACTTCGATATCGCTGTGCTTTTGCAAAGTTGTCTTTAGATGATAAAAATTACAAGTTTGGTCTAGCAAATGATGAGTGGACTAGAGTAAAGACAATGTGCAATTTCTTGAGGTCATTTGAGAAGATCACAAGGTTGATTTGTGGGTCGTCTTGTCCAAATTCAAATTCTTATTTATGCAAATTTCAAAAAATTGAGATGTTGCTTGAAGCAAATAAGACAAGCCTTGACCCTGTGATTCAAGAGATGTGTATGCTAATGACAGAGAAGTTTGACAAATATTGGCATAATTATAATGTCCTTATTACACTTGCAGTTGTGTTTGATCCACGATGGAAGCTCAACATAATAAAATTTTACTATGAAAGGATTGACCCTATCTCTTCTTATGAGAAAGTTGCCACTGTAAGGAGTAAGTTAGATCTCATTTTTTATGAATATTCCGAAAGATCTTTTCCAAATTTTATAGTTGCATGTGCATCAATTGCTAGATCATCAACAATTATAACTCATTCTTAAACCTCTAATGTTTTCAGAATTTCCTTTGATGATGCATTTGATGTAAGTTTTTAATTTTTTTGTCAACAATTACAACTCATTCTTGTTACCCTATTATTTACTTGTTTTATAATGTGGCAGGATTATCAAGATATTTATGCAAATATGGATCATTCTTCTTTGAGTAAGTCTGAATTGGAAACTTATTTGGAAGAACCAATACTGAAGCCTAACAGTCGGAAAGATTTGGATGTTTTAAATTGGTGGAAGAACAATCAACAACGATTCCCAATTCTTTCAAGGATGGCGGCTAATATCCTTAGCATTCCAATACTACAGTAGTTAGTGAATCAGCTTTCAGTATTGATTCGCGTGTTTTAACAAAGTATAGGAGTCTATTCTTCCAGCTAATGTTCAGGCTTTTATTTCTACTCGTAACTGGTTACATTGATTCAAATATGATGGTGATTTAGTAATTTATGTCTATTGCTATAATTATTTCATTTACACTTTAAATTACATATGATGGTGATTTATTATTTGTTGCAAATAATGGAGGTGATAATGCATATGATAGTGGAAAAGAAATGAAAAGATTAGATATTTTTGCCCTTTTAACAATATTTTATTATTTTTTCATCTTTTTCAAAGAAATAAAAATGCGTAACTTACAACAATGAAAGTTTCAATTTAATATATAAATGTTATTAAATTTAAGTGCAAACAATACGCATCAAGCATAACCAAATGAAAGATTCTCGTAAATCAAATAATTTTTTTAATCGATGAGAAGACTTAACAAAATAAAAAACACTTCTTATAAATATATATTGAAAAGTGTAAGGAGTTAACAAAATAAACAACACTTTATTAATATATGCTTGAAAGTTACAAATCACAAGATATGAATGAAACAATCCCCAGAAAATAAGTTAAAAAAATATAAAATTAGTAAGAATAATTATAAAATAAGAAAAATCTTTTGTAAACTTTTAATTTTTAGGGTTATTAATACAAAATATTTTTATAAAATTTAATTTTAAAAATATAATAACAACTAAATATTTACAACATTATTAACAAAGTATAAAAAATTAATAATATTAGCATCATATAAATAGTTTTAATAAATAAAAAAATAAAAAGGGTAGGGTTAATCCTTTTAGATCCGTTTTCACTTTTAAGACAAAAATATCAATTTTAGACCTTGCAAATTCAAAGCCTAAATGGGCCAATCCAACTGGCTCAACCCATTTTCCTGGGTTTACATGCAATTTGTTTTTCATTAAGCCACCTGCAATTAATTTGTATGGTAATAATTAATGATCAAATAAATGGCTATACAGGTAAATATTTTTATTAGATTTTAGGTTGAATAATGTTAAATATTTTTAATAGACTTTTCCAAGGTACAATTATTTTTAATATGATTTTTTTCAGCGTTACCTATAATTAAAAATTTGTCAATTAATTAATTTGATAACAATTTTTTATGTCATATTTCACTAAAAAGTAAAATACTCTAACCTCCTTTATGTTTTGTCTTAATTACACGGATCTCCCCTCTATTTTGAAAACATACACATAAATCCAAACCGTTAACTCCGTTAAGGATTTTTATTTTTAAATTAAAATTTATATTAAAATAAATTTTGTTTACTAATTTATCCCTCATCGTTATTAATTTCCTAATTCTGACTAAAGTTGTTGAAGTAATTTAAGAGTTTTGTTTTCTTGTTCTTAACTTAATTTTTACATTTGTAAATAGTAATATGTTAAATTTTTTTCATATTAAGATAAATACTTAATTAATTTAATTAATGTAGACTTAGAAAACTTAATTAAAAATATGATTAATCCGGTTAATAGATGCATACTAAAATAAATATGTTTATAAATTTTTGTGCAAAAAATGTATTTAAAAAATTAAAATTTAAAATTAATATAAATCATATACTGTATCAAATTTACATTATTAATAACATATTGTGAATAAAATATATTTCTTTCTTCTTCTTTTTTGTTGGCCAATCATTTGAAAGGCATATTTTTTAGTCATTTAAAAGAATACTAAATAAATAAGTTTCCATAAATATAATAAAAATTTAAAATTTAAAAATTTGATGATATAATAAAAATTTAAAAATTTTATAATATATTGGAAATTTTGAATATACATGTATTAGAATTATTTTTTTATATAAAAGATTATTTTTGGGCAAATATAAATGTTTATTCATTTGTTGAAAAAGGCTTATTTTGGTCAAAGTGAATGTTTAATAGACAAACTTAACGGTCAACTAACGGTTGGGTGGATGAAGATGAAATATCAAATATGTAAGTGAGGTTTCTGTAACATATATTTTAATTTCAAAGGAGGTCTATATACGCTTTCAAAATAGAGGGGATGTTTGTGTAATTTAGATAAAACAGAGAGGTAGTCAATGTATTTTACTCTTCACTAAATAATATGAATTAACATTCAAATCCATAAAATGGAAAAAAAAAAAAAACATTCAAATCCATAAATTTGAGTTTATTTGGATTATATTTGGCAGTAATAATTAAGTAATTTGTATTAATATAATCCGTAAATAAATAGCTATTATTTATTTAAGTAATATGTATTGATCAATATTTCACTGAAAGTAAGCCTATGATGGAGGAAAGCCCTCGCAGTAGGCAACATAGCTGACAGGGAGACACGGCAAAAAAAAAAAAAAAATGCTGACAGGGAGACAGCGCTAAAAGAATATGGTTGGGTAGCTAATTTTTTTAAAAAAATATTAATTTAAATATAAATGATCATATACATTGAGTAGAAAAAATTATCCTAATCATTAAAGTCCAAATTATAATTTAAACTTTATTTTATTTAACAAAATTTTTATTTACAATTCAACGTTTCTTATTATCAATCTATATATTATCCATCTACTGGTCACGGGTATCAAGCAGAACGCGGCACATGTCATCTTTATTTTATTAACTAATTATCAAGTTCCTACAATGATCCACGTCATCAGTTTGTTGTTTAGAAAATTAAATTTAGATTTTCTGATTATTTTAATTTCAATTAAAAATGCCACGCACACGACCATGTTTAAGCCGGTTTTTTTCTCTGAATGTTTCAACGGTTAAACTCCATAAAGATATGATTCATCTATCACATTGTAACTTCCATATTTTTAAATTTTATCACTATCCCTATATATTGGGCCCATTTTTAATTATTTTGTAACTGCCTACACTCTTGGTATATCTATTTTTAAAAAAAAAATTTATACACCAGGGCATTCTCCCCGCGCGATGCACAGAGCAGTGTTTATTGTTTGTTGTAAACATCAAAACATGATTTTAAATAAGTGTCTCTGTTATTACAAGATAAGTGTATTACTAACATTGCGAAGGGGTTTTTTGCGAGACCAATTTATTTTAAGTGGTGTGACCTACCAAGCAAATATTAATGAGTGTTTTGCTAGTAATGGGAGGAATGTTTGTTAGCCGTATGTTTCTTTCTTTCTTTCTTTTTCATACAAGTAAGAAGCCACTAATCAACTAGCCTTTCTCCATGTCCACGATCCGTTGCATAAGCGTCAGGGGCCTGTTGAAATGAATGGAATCCCATAACACTTAAGAGACCCTCTTTAGCGTACCAATCCGCAGCCGTATTTACCCATCGACCAACATGCTTTGTGTCCACATCCCAATCACGTTCTAGCAACTGTTTTATCACCAAAATTATGTCCCTATCAACATGAGTGAAATCCTTACAAATAGCCTGTTTGTCACATTTTAAATTGCTTGACGAGTTTGTTGTTTTTGTCAAGGCGCTCCTTGACTTCTAAAAGACTGAAACTATTGCCCTACATAAGTTTCATTTTGATAACTCAACATCAAATGTTTGAACAGTCAGATGCGTAGAGTTTATGCTTCTTGCAAAATCGTCTGATCTCAGGCTATACTAGATTGCATGTGAAATTTAAGAATATATCATATATCCAAGCCCATTTTCACACCGTCATTGCATCTTACTAGTTTTTGAGTCATGAATATCTAGCACATTCAGTAAAAGATGATGAAAGTACTATCCTTTTACATGTGTTTGCTGCATCAGTTTCACCCCTTAATATTGTATTGGTCCAACCCCTATACAAATCAACTCTAATGTCTTTCTTATATCTTTTTATATAGTCAAGAGTGTAGCTCAACCATTGAGAATCTGTCCACTATGAATTTTTGTAGCAGTCTCTTCGAGTGGAATAAGGTTGATTGCTCCATCATTTTATCCATCAATTTGAAAACAAAGTATTCTCGAGTTGTGAGGGGTTTTTCTTTTTTATTGTCACTTGTATGGACTCATTATGCTCTGTATTTGGTTTGAATCCTTTGTCACCATGATGGAAAATTATGAGGGACATTACTCTTTATCTTCAAGCATGAAATTCAGGCTTTTAAAAGTCTCATATTCTCTTTACAAATCTTCTAAGTCTCTAAAAGCTTGACGAAATCCTATGACGTTTGCAAAACACATAACTGCAAATCCCAACATGACAATTATTGACAAACACTAATCAATTAGTTCTTTATTATTTGCTATGTAATTTGCAATGTCTTCTATGGGAACAAAGTTGAATGTAACTCTAGGAATTGACAAAGTACCTCTAAGTTTTGAAAGTCATAAACTTCACCCTCTAGTAACTTCATTAAAGGCGACTATATTATACCCAATGGCTAATGGGAACTTAAATACGTCATGGGAAAAAATTGGTTTAAGCAATGGAATGCAAAAGGACTTGGTTGAAAAATAAAATTCCTTTTAAGGAAATTCAAATTTAAAATGTAACTTCAATTTTTTTTATAATTAATGCCCCATATTATTATGTCTTTTTATTAAAGGCAAATTGTGTTGTGTTGGAGTCCCTTTTTTTCTTGATCAATCAAGGACAATTATATCTTATAGGAATGAGTTTTTGGACTTTTTTTATTTGAGGTAAATTTTGTATAATGTTGTTTGGAAGTAACACCGCCATTGAAGTGGTGCTCTAGGCAAATGTATCCAGCATGTGCCGTTATTAATACCGTTTTTACAAGTTTTCTAATAATATAATATAATATAATAGATAGATATAATAGATTCTTCCTAAAATTACGAAAATGGTCTTATAAAAATTGTTGGTCATTGATGTCATACTCAGGCTGTTTGGCCCAAAAAGGTAAAACATAAGCCCAGCCCAATAAACTCAAGCCTACCTTTTTAAAAGGGGTTAAGGTGCAAATCTATCAATGAAGTATTGTCTGAGGAGCGTCCATCACAAATATCTTTTAAAAAGGGCAAAAATATCAATGAAGTTTTAAAAATGAGCATTCACCACAATTTCCGTTAAATCCGTACTAACACCGTTAGGGGTTTTCTTCTCTTATAATTTAACGTCGTTAGTACGGATTTAACGGAAATTGTTGTGGATACCCCTTTTTAAAACTTCATTGATATTTTTGCCCTTTTTAAAAAATATTTGTGGTTGACGCTCCTCAGACAATACTTTATTGATAGATTTACACCTTAACCCTTTTTAAAAGCCATTAAACCCAAATTCCAAAACTATTTTTTAAAGGGAGTCTCCTTATGGAAGTTTGTTGTTTCTCCAGACTTGTGGGTTAAGTGGAACTCAAAACATGAAGCGGGTCAACCGCATGGGTGACTCATTGTAGCAACCAATGTTTTAAAAGCCGGACCGGATGTTGAGCCGGAAAGGTCAGCGGGTCAAGGTTCAACCGGTTGGAACGGTTGAGCCGTTGAGCCGGACCGGTGACGTAATAATTAAATTTAAAAATATTATATTTATATACATATTACAATAATTAGTCTTTAAGCTAATTTCATATGAAGTTAGTAAAGTCACAAAACATTATTTAAGGAAGAACATTTAAATCAACCATTAACCTAATAAAAAGCACAAATAATAATGATTTCATGCCTTATTAAACATTGGTATTTGGTGGCTCTTAATAGATCCAAGCATAAGTTTCTTGAAAAGCATTTGGATAAAAAATGTCATTATCTTTTTTATCTAATCCATGTGATATCTTAATTTAAATTTTTACAATAAAAATGTAAATAATAAATGGCATGTCCAGTACGTTTTAATGTTTTATGTTATATATAAAATAAAAATATATATATATTGATTGTCATTTGTTAATATCGATGCAAATTTGAATTTCTTAAAGACTTGTTAGAAATTCGTGCTATTCCTATTATACCAATGACAATGACAGTGACAGGACAAATGCCAACTGTTTCTTTACCTTCCCAAAGCCTGGCATTCTTCTACTTTTCTCAGAATTTTGATAGGATTTTGAAGGTTTATTATTATCTGTTTCTCTTTCACCGGAGGTCGGAAGGTGAAGTTTCATACTCTATTCAAATGAAGGTTCGACGCATCGTCCCTCCTGGAGCATCACCCTTTCTCCTCTGTTTATTAAATATTTTTTGCTCCCCATGAAGCTTTTCATATCAAAAAAAGTTTGGTCAAACTTCAACTCTTGCTACAGGTTTGCCATCTTCTTTTTCTCCTTCAATCATCATTCTCCTTCCACCTCTGTCTTCAAAGCTCGTCTGCTAAGCAACTCGTCCGGTTTTTAAATATCCGTTCCGGTTCCCGGGTCAAATTCGTTTTCCGGCTCAACAGGCGGTTTGAGGCGGCTCGTCCCGGGCTAACTCATAAAACGGGCTGAAGCATTAAAACAAACCGTCTGACTCTCCGGGTGGCGGCCGGACCGGTCTAACCGTCCGGTCCGGTCCGGCTCCAAAAACCTTGGTAGCAACCCCTTTTTTTTTTTTTGCCATCGTTGTAGCAACCTCATTGACTCAGCAGAGGTTGCAGATATAGTTTATTTCATGCCTATTTAGATAAGAATCTGATAGAAATTTGTGCTTCCTACACAAGTGATTACCCACTCAGGAAAAGGATGGGCACGGCTTTGGATGATCATATCTTACTGAAAGTATGTGTACTTTTGGTATTGTTTAGTGTTTATTAGACAAAGGGGAAAGGACAAAAAAAATCATCAAAATTGATCAAAGATAAATCAATATGTTGAATTTTAATGATTTTAAAGAGACTGATTTCGAATTTTGAAATATTGTAAAATTTGAAAAATTATCTAATTACACTTAATTTTTTTTAAATAAAAAATCCTCAATCCCGTGCCAGCCGCTGTCACTGGAGCTCCAGTGACCTAGCCGGCGATCGGCTGCTAGAACTTCGGCGATGGTGCCGATGACCAGAGGTCCAACGGCTTAATATATTTTTTTAATTTCTCAAGTAAAAATTGTCACCATAAATATTTGAGTTATTAATAACGATACTAAACTTGTAAACAACAGCCTAATTTTTTTTTTTAATTTTTCAAACAAAAGTTGTCAATATAGATACCTGAGTTATTAATAATAATACTAAAGTTGTAAACGTGGTATTTGTTGAAGATATCTAAGTTGTTAATAGCAATATTAAAGTTATAAATAGGCTATTTGTTGAATTCAACAAATTCCCCATTTATAATCTTGGTATAGCTAGTAATAACTCAACTATCTATATTGACAACTTTTATATGAGAAATCCAAAAAATAAAAAATTAGACCGCTAGAGCTCCGGATAAAGTTATTAGAAAATATTCAACAATTACCCCGTTTATAACTTTAGTATCGCTATTAATAATTCAAGTATCAATATTAGCGACTTTTGCTTGATGAATACAAAAAAATATTAGACCTCCTCCAGTGAAAGTTATGAAGAAATATTTAACAAATACCCGTTTACAAGTTTAGTAATGCTATTAACAATTTAAGTTTCAATATTGATGACTTTTACTTGAAAAAATAAAAAACAAATATATTAGACCGCCGTTTATAATTATAGTATCGCTATTAACAACTCAAGTATCTATATTGACAACTTTTGCTTGAGAAATTTGAAAAAAAAAAAAAAATTAAGCCGTCGGAGCTGTGACCACCGGTTGCCTGCACTAGAGCTTCGAAGGCAGGTCACTGGAACGTCAGTGACAGCTGTCGCTGGTCACTGGCGCCAGAGCTCCAGCTACCGGAGGTCGGCAAAGGGGTTGAATTTTTTTTTTAAAAAAAAAAAGTAGGGGTAGTTTGATAATTTCTCAAATTTTACAACATTTAAAATTTCAAATCAGCTCTTTTTGAATTATTGAAATTCAGCATACTTATTTATCTTTTTCCAATTTAAATAGCATTTTTCTATCTTTTTCCCTTAGAAAAATGTTATTACCTTTTTCGGGCAAAACAGAAAAATGTTATTACCTTTCTTTAACATTCTTTATATCAAATCAAAACCCATCAATATCAAATCAAAACATCGAACCCATCAAAAAACAATGGACAAAAACCCAACAATAGGGAGAAACCAAACTAGGCTGAACAGAATCAATAACTGACTTAAACAAAATTCAATTTAAATTCAAATGAAAAATAAGGTGAAATATAATTGAGCAGTCCATATGGGAGATCTCATTTGAAATAAATTGATAGTAGCATGAGAGAATTTTTTTTGATCCCAAATAATGTAAACTTAACATTTATGTATGGATTTTGGTCAAAACAAAAAGCATTTATGTATGGATATGTGTGTATAAAATAGAAAAAGATACACACACGCGTTAGTTGATTAATTGATTTAGATTATTGAACATATATTTTCTTCAAGTAAAATTTCATTTTCTAATAAAATCATCTACAACTAGCAACTGAGAGAATTTTATACTTGTACAATTAGTGTCAATCTCTCAGCGTGACCAAATGTCATGCAATGATTGGCATGAAATGTTTTTTTAAATGTAATTATTATTTTGGATCAATAATTTTTATTTTGAATTTCATACTATAAAATTAAAGTGTCAGTTTACTTTTCAATTTATGTTAGGGTTAAGGTGCTTAAATAACCTTCAATTTTTCTGAAAAATACAAAAGTAACTATAAATTATTTTTTGGAGCAAAAACAACTATAAATATTATAAAAGAAGGCAAAAGTAAATATGATGTTAACGTTCATTAATGTAAGTTTTTTAATAAAATGTTAAAGTGCTAAAATAGCTATTAACTTATCTAAAAGTGCAAAAATAACAATAAACTTTTTTTTTTATGCAAAATTAACTAAAAAATGACTTCTTAAAACATTAATTCATAAGTTTTTATTTGGCTTTTGTATTATGTGTTTTATCAATTTGGGTATTAAGATGACAAAACTTATGAATTAATATTCAAGAAGTTGCCCTTTTTTTTATTCTTGTAAGAATGACGAAACAAAAGAAACTTATCACTCTAACTCCAAAAACTTAAAAAAAAAACTTATGGATTAATTTTTTTTAATACCAGTGATTCATGTTAGGGGTTTTAGCTTTTAAAGTTGAGTGACAATTTTCTTCCGCTTATTCATTCTCGCCAGATTAAAAAATAAGTGACTTCTTGGACATGAATGCATAAGTGTGCGTTTGGAATGGCTTATTTTTGTCCAAAATGTGCTTATAATTCGTGATTCACGGTATACGAGGCAAGTATGTGAGAGGAGTTTTTTCTCGGCTTGCGTAATAAGTGCGTTTTTCCTGTACAAAACGCTTTCCCAAACATGCACTAAGTTTTTCTTGACTTTTGTCATTTTAATCCACAAATTGATAAAACACTCATAACACAAAATCTAAAAAAAACTTATGAATTAGTATTCAAGAAATCACTTTTTAGTTACTTTTACACTTTTGGTATTAGTTAATTACTATTTTAGCATTTTAGCATTTCATAAAAAACTTCACACTAACGGACGTTAACGTCATGGTTACTTTTGTCATCTTTTATAATATTTATGGTTACTTTTACTTTAAAAATAGTTTATGGTTACTTTTACCCCGGATGTCTACTTTAATCCTAAAATGTTTCATCTCATTCTGATTTGATTTGGTCAATGAAATTCATGGCAAAGCAACACTGCCTCTCAGGAAATAACCAAACAGCATGCATTTGCAACTTAAAAAATTTCCATACGTGTATACAAATCTCCAAAAATTATGAACATCTATATTCTCACACAATTTTTCTTTTTAAATCCAATGGAACCATCAAAATTTCGAAATTCCAATTTTATCTTGGGTGAACAGTAGCTAGACTAATTTAGGGTTTGAAAGAGAAAAATGTGTTTCCTTGATTTTTCTTGTTTAATCACTTCACTTTCACTTTTATTCACATGGTTAGCTATTTAAACACTAAATGAGCATGATTTGAGCAAGATGTTGGCAACATCACATTTCTAGGGTTCATCATCCAAAATCACAAAACATGCCAAATCAAACCAAACTCAACAACAACATTCACAACAACACCATACAACTCAAGAGAATCCAAGTTTTAGAGGTTACCTCTGGCTTCTCTTGCTTTCTCTCTCTAGAAGTTACTGTTCACTCTCTCTTTCCTTGAGATTTTTGCTTGCTACACATGATTTTCAAGAAGGAAAAGAGCTTATGAGAGGTTCTACATGGATTAGGAGGCTTAAATATAAGGATTTCACTAACTTACCTTAAGATCTTTGCCTCCTTGACCTTCCTCTGCTCTCTAGCTTTCTTGAACTCTCTTTCTCTCTCTCTTCTTTGGGTAGCTTGGACAAAATGAGGGAAGAGGAAGAAAAGAACTTAATGATGGCTTCATCTTTTACCTTAATTCATTTATTATAAGAAATCCAATTTATGACACAATTGTACTTTAAGCTTATCCCTTACCAATTAGTGTCATGGTCCTCCATTAGCATTGAACCAAATCTTTCTCCCCTTTGGTTAGTCCATGAAAATGCCTAGGGCCCTTCATGCATACAACTTGAGCTTCAATTCCATTAGCTTAACTATATGCACACTTACCTCATTGGTAGGCGATCTCGTAAGTCCCTTGTAAGCGCTCGAAAAACCCTGGGGCCGTGCCCTGGCCTTGGTAGGGGACTGGTGCCGAACCTACCTAAACTTTTGATTATCAAAAAAAAAAAAAAACTATATGCACACTTATTAGTATTTTAATCCAACCCCACATGTGCTCATTTCCAACAATTATAATTTAATCTTTTGCCTTAAGATATTGACACTTGGCATAATTTAGAATTTAATTAATTATTTTCCTCCCATTCCCTTTACTTGGACGAAAATTATGAAGGAAAAAGGGAAATACTAATTGTTCCAACATCTTTCCAAATTCTCCTTTCTTTAGCCAAAATTCACCATTATATTTCATTGAATATTTCCAACAATTACAATACATTTTGGTGAATAAAATTTTAGGGTGTTACATCCTTCACCTTAGCTTTTCTTTTCGTATTCTCTCATCTTTAATTATAACCACCTATATAATTATGGGAAATAACAAAAAAAGAACTTTAAATTTATAAAATTTCAAATTAGTATTTCCTAAAAAATGAGTTACAAATTATTTATCATGTTTCGGCATTCCTTTATCAACTCTTAATATAAAAAACTTAATTTAGAATTTTACAATTTCAAAGTCATTCTTTTTATCTTTTTCCCCATAATTAATGTGATTAATCATATTTGATTTCTCGGAGGGTAAACCATTTTATAGCACATATACTTTCCTTCCAATTTTAATTTGGTACCTATTTGATTTTCTCTCGAAATTAAATCCTTTAATTTTTTTTTAGGGTTGAAGAGTTCTTTTATTCCGGAAGTTGTTACAGATGGACAATTTTATCTCGAAAGTTTTTCTGGACAATTTTGCCTTGGAAGTGTCTAATCTAGAACAATTTTGCCTTGACCGTTATCTTAGTTAAGTTTGACTGCTAATTGACTAAATATCCCGAACTAGTAGTCTATGTGTCATCCACGTTATTCTTATTAAGGTGCAAATTTGCCTTGAAAGTTTTCACTTAGGAGCAATACTACCCCAAAAGTTTACAAATTAGGGTTAATACAATCATTGGTGACTTAAGTTTATCTTCATTTTAATTTTGATCCTTCCAAGTTCCAATTTCAAACTACTCCCTCCGGTCCTAATTATAAGACAAAGTTGACTTTTTTGGAGAAATTAAGGAAGCCAATTAAATTACTTTAGAGTGTTTATATTTTTAGTATCCTTATATTATATATTATTTTATTAGTCAAATTAATTAGTTTGGAGAAAAAATTAAAAATATAAACACTCTAAAGTAATTTAATTGGTTTCCTTAATTTCTCCAAAAAAGTCAATTTTGTCTTATAATTAGGACCGGAGGGAGTATATGTTTTAATCCTTTTGGTCCTATAAATTTCATTATGTTTAAAGCATGAGTCCCTATTGTAACATCTTGATTTTTATTTTTAGGATTTAGCTTCAATTAAGAAAGAATTATTTAGGATAAATGGAGTCATCATGAAATTTTGGAATGAAAAGGGTTTATTAAAAATATAATTTATCATTGATGATAGTAAAAGAAATTAGTGTAATAAAAATGTAGAAATGATAAAAATATTTTATTATTGTTATTTTTAATATTATTAAAATAATAATAATAAATATACATAACATATTAAAGAAACTGGGAATAAAGAAAATGAAAAGGAGTTTTAGAAAAAACGAAATTAAAAAAAAAAAGTAGCAGAAAGAAAATAAAATAAAAAAAGTGTTTTTCCATTATCACTTGTTAATCAGGTTTTGTAAAACCATTATGATTAATTGTTGTTTGTGAGAAAGGGTCTTTTCACCTATAATTTAATAAAAACATAGACTATTTTGCCTCTTAAGTGACCAAAACTATGATTTAGAATTTGAGAGATCAAAACCAAAATAAGAGTAAATTTAAGAAACAAAAAATTGTATTAACTCGACCCTAAAAATTATGACCTTCTTTGAATTCCTTTCTCTAAAACGATTTTCTTAAAAAATTTGGTAATTAATTTTCAGTTAAGTATTTTGTAAAAATATAATAATATGTTTTTGAGGAATAAAAAATTGTTATAGTTTTTTTTTTTTTTTATGTTTTTCATTTTTCTTGTTCTTTTCTTTTGTAAAATTGGGCCATAAGTGGAAAACTCTATCTCCGTTCAATGCTTGACAACTTGAAAGCTCTTACCTCTCCAACTTAAACTTGCGATTCTCCTATTCTGCTTGTTGTGTCTACTCTCAAGTTTGCTCGGTGTTCACCGAAGTTGATTTAGAAACAATTATTTCAAACAAATTTTTACTTTTTCTCATTATCTAATATGGTTTTTGGAACAATCATCTAAACATATGTTTTTCAAATTTTTTTCCTTCTCAAAACTTATTCTAAAAACAATTTTATAAAAACATTATAAAAAAATAAGAGCGGGCAATAATTTTCATCCATATGTATTAGTTTCATTGTTAAATGCAATTCAGTCTCATTTGTATAATTATTATCATTTGTAGAATGCTCAATTCTACAATTAATTTTTTTTTATTTCTTTCATACCCCCCCCCCCCCCAAAATACTAACATATTCATTCGTACCCTATAAAACTCAGTTTGAGGGGGCTCTCATGGCCATCCTTCAAATCCTTGGCTTCTTATATAAAGAAAACTAACACTTAATTAACATTTTTTTAACTTAATTGGATCCTCATTGAGTTTACAATTAAGATTGGTATAGCATCAGATGAATTTAGCTACTGAAAAATGTGTAAACCAGTATATATCAATTATCATGGCTAAATTGTTGACCAAAAAAAAAAAAAATTATCATGGCTAAATCCATTTTAATTTTATACAATAAAATTCTTAATAATTTAGCTTGATCTCTGTCCGATGAGAAGATAATCGCACATCTTGATTATATATTCACCTTATCCTTTTCCATTCGTACTATCTCCTCTTTAATTACAAACACCCATATAATTAATATAATTATCCAGATTCGATTAGGGAAAATCATCTTGCAGGTAACTATATTTTTCTTTCATTTTGGTATGTATTTATTTTTCTCTCTTAATTGAATCCTTTAATTTTATTCTATTAGTACCGCTAGCCCATTAGTTTTGCCCTATTATATTATAGCACCATTTGCTCCTGTATAAAGTTAACAGTGCAAACATAACAAGGTTAAAATATTTAATCAGGAGAAAAAAAATATAAAGGTACCAAGTTAAATATTAAGAGAAAATATAGGTAGCTAGCTACAAAATTATTTAATTTTTTCACTTGATCTCTACACAACACATAATAACCTTTTTTCCCTCTCTTTCTCCTTTTGCTCATGTCCACTGTATCTCTGCCCTATATTATCTTATTTTCGTGAGTAGGAGTATTAATGCGTGTTTGGTTGGACTTATTTTTAGACAATAAATTCTTATTATGTAAGTCGAGATAAAACTCCTCTCACATACTTACCTCATATCCTATCAATCACGATTTATAAACACTTATTACTTAAAAATAAATTATTACAAACAAATAGTTATTTGCGACATTACGTCGGCCCCACTACTTACTTTCCAGCTAGCGAGGCTGCCTTTGGACCATTTCAATAGTTAAAGTAAAACAGGAATCTCTTTCTTTAACGTACAATTCCCTAAAATTGCAGAGTTCTTATTTTTCTTTTGCCTAAAAAATCGATTATCTTTTATATCATTTTCAAAAGTCACATGGAATTGTGTGAGAGTGAGACTCCACTAATAATTAACAAATCAAATTTAATAAATATGTTTACAAGTAAAACTTTCCCAAGACTTTTCTTTTTTTAATTTATTCTTATATGAGATCTGTACGTAATTTTCTCCAAAAATAGTGAGGAAAAAATAAGGGAAAATGACTCAAAAAGAACTTTAAATATGATAAAAGACTAAAAGGTGTTACAAAATTCCTAAATCCCTCAGAGGTGCTAGCACTTATTAGGGATTTACAATTTCAGGGGCAAATTATCATTTTACCTTCATCTATATTTTTATTAAAATAATAAAAAAAACTTTCGCCGGCCGGCCACCACTGGCCGCCCGGACTCAACGGCAGGCGGGCGCCGGCAAGCCCCGGCCAGGGAATATTCCGTCCTGACAGAATATTCCTCCAAGCTTTGGGAAAAACTTCCCAAAGTTTGGTGGAGGTGGGGGATCGAACCCCCTGCTTGGGGTCATGCGCTAAGGTGCATGACCACTAGGCTAAGCTTGCATTTTAATATGTGTAGTGCAGAAAAAATATATCTAGTAAACTTTTATTTTTAACTAAACCAACCAACAAATTTAGATAAGGAATTAGCAGATTGATAAAAGAAATTAACAACTTCATATAAGAATTTCACAACTTTCGTTTTTTAAGCAAAAAATCCACCTACTCTATCAGACCATTCACTAGTTTAGATAAGGAATTCCTAAGTTCATATGACGAATTAACAAATTGAGATAAGGATTTCGCAACTTTTATTTAGTAAAAAAAATTTAAATTAAATTTTATTAATAAGCTCCTTTTTGTTAGTAAAAAAATTTAGACAAAAATTCGTACAAACGGACGAACTCTTGAGATTCTGTTTCCTACTGAGATTCTCTCGAATTCTACCCTCCCCTACCAATAATTTAGACAGGTGAAGACAGTAGATATGATAAGAACAACAAAGAGAATCGTACGAGAGTATTACAGTTGTGGAATGAAGACAAGAAGGTGTCTTCGTTTCACTGGGATGAGTTTAGACACCCTGGTAGCCTTGTGCGGCTACATTATTTGAATTTATCAGGTACGAACCCTTATGGGGAATTTATGTAATCATGCACATATTATCAGTATAGTTATGCTATTCCTGTGTTGCCTACCGAACCATATATCATTTTCCGCGAATACTCTGAAAAAGATTGAAATTGAGATAAGGGCGTAACAGTGATCATTCACCTCATCGTTTTCAATTCCTAAAATCTCCTCTTTAATTTCAAATACCCATATAATTAATGAGATTATCCAGACTTGATCAGGGAAAATCATCTTGCAGGTATTTATTTCCTTTCATTTTTAATTTGGTATATCTAATTGTTTTTCTCTTTTAATTGAATTCTTTAATTTTATTCTATCAACACCTCTAGAGCATATAATTTTGCTCTATTACATTATAACATCATTAGCTCCTGTACAAAGTTAACAGTGCCAACATAACAAGGTTAAAAGATTTAATCACGGGAGAAAAATTACAGGGAAAAAGATAGAAAAAAGAATTTTGAGATTGTAAAATCTTAAATTATGCTTATTAGCAAAAGTTGATAAGGGAATAATAAAACTTAAAAAGAAATTCACAATTCATTTTTATGAGAAATATCTAATTTAAAATTTTACAAATTTAAAATTTTTTGTCTGTCTTTTGTATAAAAAAAATTATACAGATATCAAGTTTAAAATTAAGAGAAAATATAGGTAGCCACTAAATGCTTTAATTTTTTTCACTTGATTTCTGCACAACACAAACTAACCTTTTTAACCTGTATTTCTCCTTCTGCTCCTGGCCACTGTATCTCTGCCCTACAATGTCGTCCCTACTCCTTACTTTCCAGCCAGCGAGGCTGCCTTTGGAGTTTGGACCATCTTCAATAGTTAAAAGGTGTGTTTGGAACTTTGGATTGATGATTGGATAAGTGACTTATTTTTATTTAGATTTATGGAATCTTAAAATTGGAAAAAAGTTAGATGGGTAGAATAATGAGTGTTTGGATTGACGATTGGATAAGTGACTTACGTAAAAGAAATTGATAATAAAATATTACTATCTAAAGAAAGAGAAAATTATTTAGAACATTTTTTATACAAGAAATTTTGTGATTAGAAGTGATTTTAAGTACCTTATTGATCCCCAAAAATCCTCAAAACAGAAACCATAGCTCGAGGGCTCATTCATAAGCATTTTTAAGCTCCAATTATGAGCTTATCACATCGGGACTTATTGGGACTTTTTTTCTGAACTCCAATCACCTTACCAAACATTAGAAAATGATGTTGTCACTATGCACAACCGATATACCCTCTAAATCGAGTGATTGGGCTCTGAGATGATTAAACAAACACACCCAAAAAGTAAATTGTAAAAAGGAATATCTTGTTTTATTTTTCTTTAGTTTGCCTGAAAAATCGATTATCTTTTATATCATTTTCAAAAGTCACACGAAATTGTGAGTGAGACGCCACTAATAATTTACAAATCAATTTAATAATAAATATGTTTACAACCAAAAATTTAGAAAAATCGTTGTGAGGTCCCAAATACCATAAGAAATAATAAAAAGGTCCCAAACCAAATTCCCCAGTTAAAGAAGTTCTTAGGGATTGTATTGTAATTAATTTAAAATGTAAAATTATTTTGTTGCCTTCGTTGAATAAAAAAGGAAAAGAATAATATATGTCTATTTTGACAAGTGTTTATACCTATTTTAATAATTAGATGAATTATTTTGACAATTTCATTTTTCTTCTTAATTTTTTTTGGGATTAGAATTTGGTTCGAGATTTTTTATAATTTTTTATGATTAGTGAGACCGCACAATGATTTTTGGGAAAATTTTAAATAAATACCAATTGAAAATGTATAACCCTAAAAAGTCTATTAACACTTTAAAAAAATTTAGAGGTACCAAACACCAAATTGGGTTTTTCAAGTTTTGATACATTTACCATTTTACCCCTCAATTTTTTTTAAAAATAATAGTGGTGCCCCCGCCGGAGCACCACCGCCGGCCGGCCGCCGCCACCCCAGTGGCCGGCTGACCAAGACCCCTGACGGTCGAAGCTCCGGTCGCCGGTGATAGGAGCTCCGGCCGGCGGAAGTTTTTTTGGTGGGGAGGGAGTTTTTTTTTTGAAAAAAAGTTGCATAGAAATGGCAAGGGGTGGGATCAAACTCATCCCACCCCTTTAGAAGGGAAGCATGGTGACCACTGGGCCACCAAAGCTTCTTTGTTATATATATGCATTATTAAATATGTATAATATAATTAAACGTGTAGTAACTTTGACAAAGTCAGTAATGGTGTTGACAAATTCAATAATGGAAATAACAAGATTCGTAATGATATTAACAAAACCGTTTGCTGATGAACTTTGACTTGCATGTTTTCATCAGCATTTTTGCACAAAACGTTTTTGTTAAAACCATTACAATTCTTGTCAAAATCATTATTAAACTTGTCAATCTCATTACTAAATTTGTTAAAATCATTTTATTTATATTATGAATATTTTCATAATGGAATCTCATAATGAGATTGTCAAAACTATTACAATTCTTGTCAATCTCATTACTGAATTTGTTAAAATCGTATTTTTTATATTATGAATGTTTTCATAATGGAATCTCAGAATGGGATTGTCAAAACTATTACAATTCTTGTCAATCTCATTATTAAACTTGTCAATCTCATTACTGAACTTGTCAATCTCATTACTGAATTTATTAAAATCCTTTTATTTATATTATGAATGTTTTCATAATGGAACCTCATAATGAGATTGTCAAAACCATTACAATTATTGTCAATTTCATTACTAAACTTGTTAAAATCATTTTATTTATATTATAAATGTTTTCATAATGGAATCTCATAATGGGATTGTTAAAACCATTACAATTCTTGTCAATCTCATTACTAAACTTGTTAATATAAATAAAAGGATTTTAACAAATTCAGTAATGAGATTGACAAGTTTAGTAATGAGATTGACAAGAATTGTAATAGTTTTTACAATCCCATTATGAGATTCCATTATGAAAACGTTCATAATATAAATAAAAGGATTTTAACAAATTCAGTAATGAGATTGACATGTTTAGTAATGAGATTGATAAGAATTATAATAGTTTTGACAATCCCATTATGAGATTCCATTATGGAAACATTCATAATATGAATAAAAGGATTTTAACAAATCTAGTAATGAGATTGACAAGTTTAGTAATGATTTTGACAAGAATTGTAATGGTTTTGACAAAAACGTTTTGTGCAAAAATGCTAATGAAAACATGCAAGTCAAGGTTCATCAGCAAACGGTTTTGTCGATACCATTACGAATCTTGTTATTTCCATTATTGAATTTGTTAACGCCATTACTGACTTTGTCAAAGCTACTACATGTTTAATTATATTATACATATTTAATAATGCATATATATATAATAAAGAAGCTTTGGTGGCCCAGTGGCCACCATGCTTCCTTTCTAAAGGGGTGGGATGGGTTTGATCCCACCCCTTGCCATTTCTATGCAACTTTTTTTCAAAAAAAAAGCCTCCCTCCCCACCAAAAAAACTTCCGCCGGCCAGAGCTCCTATCACCAGCGATCAGAGCTCCGGCCGTCTCGGGTCCTAGTCGGCCGGCCGGCCGGTGGTGCTCCGGCAGGGGCACCACTATTATTTTAAAAAAAATTTGAGGGGTAAAATGGTAAATGTGTCAAAACTTGAAAAACCCAATTTAGTACTTGATACCTGTAAATCTTTTTAAAGGTTTAATAAAATTTTTAGGATTATACATTTTCAAATGGTATTTATTTAGAATTTTCCTATGATTTTTTCTAACACGGCCCAAGACTTTTTCTGTTTTTAATTTATTTTGATATGAGATCTCTACGTAGTTTTCTCAAGAAATGAGGAAAAAAGAAAGCAAGATTGAAAAGTGGAAGAAAATTAGAAAAAGAAGACGATAGATGAAGTGTATGTTTGGGAATATTTATTTTTTGAATATAAGTGTTTATTACTCAAGTTGAGATAAAACTCCTCTTACATACTTATCTTGTATATCGTGAATCACAATTTATAAACATTTATTATCTAAAATTAAGCTATATAAAATTGATTCGAAGTTGCTAGGCGGGGGACAGGCACAGTCTTCTTGAGTGTGACATTTCTCTTATCTCTCCAACCCATTCACAGGGATATTACTTTGTTTCTACTCCGTACTTCTTTTATTAAATTTTAGTATTTCATTTTCAAAATTTTAT
Organism: Inga leiocalycina; assembly: GCA_963242795.1. Classification (NCBI taxonomy): domain Eukaryota; kingdom Viridiplantae; phylum Streptophyta; class Magnoliopsida; order Fabales; family Fabaceae; genus Inga; species Inga leiocalycina. The sequence continues at coordinate 35,579,302 of OY725326.1, forward strand.
TATCATTCAATTTACCCTCTCCAGAATTGAATGACCTCCCAACCAACACACCCACTTGGACCGCGATGTCCTGTCAAAAAACGTACGTTCTCTTACGTGTGTATTAAATGGTGTGTAACTGTGAATTTTTTTTTTTTGCCAAGTACTGTGAATTCAATCCTGACTAAACATCACTATTATTTCTACTCAAAAAAATTTTACTTTTCATTAATTAAATTCATTTGATGCTATTCCAATCTCATTGTTTCCAATCTTAATAGTAACCTTCGTCACTGTTTTTGGATGGGGTAGAAAATTACATAGCAAAGCATGTTTTTCTCCCTAATATTATCTTCTTCCTATTTTCTTCTTATCACTTTTCACTTCGTCCAAATATATCTAAATATACAGAATCCCTTATTTATAAAAATAATTCTCCCAACTAGAGTTGATCCTATATGAGTAACACTTTGTCAATATCTAAAAATTAAATACATTTTTTTTTATCTAAATTAATTACACGTCCTAACATTTTTTTCAATCATTTACTAATGGTTAGACTTACGTTTATTCGGATTGTTGTTGCTTATAATTAAGTGTAAGTTTTCTTTAACACAAGAAGCCAAAGATTGAAAGATGACTATAAGAAACCCATCAATATTAAAGGTTTGAGTTAGTAACAACAGAAGTGATTTTTTTTAATTTAATTTTTATAAATTTAAGATAGGATAAAAATTATATCGTAAATGTAATTTATGTTTAAATTGACAGTGATAAAATGATATTTTTAAAAAAAAAAACCAAACTTTTAAACTTCTTCTCATAAATTACTTAAAAAAAAGTCCAGTTAACAAAACACTAGTTCAAACACCTTAATTTTCAAAAAAACAAATACCACCAGTACTTTTTTTTTTAAAAAAAAAAAAGGAACCCAAACAAGCACTAAGTTTTCTGTTTTACCGACAACGTCACGTTGCAGCAGGACATGTGAACGTGGCTATGAAGATAAGAGTACGAATGAAAAGGATAGCATCAGAAATAGAGAAGATATGAAATAAAATTTAAAATAAAATACAGCTACTGTTCAAATTACGTATCAATTAAAATAGGAATTCAAACAAAGTCATAATTTTCATCTTTTAGTCTCTAACTATGCTTATTGTCAATCACACTTTGTTTAATACAAAATTTAAAAGTGAAAAAATAAAAAATAATTTTAAAAAAAGGAGATGAAAAAAATAGAAATAAAATAGTACTTGAATTATCTCTTTTCTTGTTTTCTTAAATTGAAAAAAAAAAGGATTTCTTGACCTGCTTAGGTTATGCCCTACAAATTAAGGGTTTTTTTTTTTTGGGATGAGAGATTTTAAGGGGAGGAAAAGTAAGTGAAGGGAAAAATTTTTATGAGTTGGATTTTAAAAAAGTTAGAAAAATGAAGTTACAAAATTTTAATAAAGAGAATATATAAGATAAAATAGTAAAAAAAATTAATCAAAGAATTTTAATCCCACTTCTCTCATTTTTTTTAAGTCAAACTTAAAATTTTTTTCCCTCTATTCACTTTTCTTTCCTTCCCCTCAAAACAAATAAACCCTAAGAAACTAAAGAAAGAGATCATTCATTTTGTAAATATTTATGTTATACATACTTGAAAAATTATTTTATAGGTTCATATTACTTTTCTCAATTTTTAATTGGGTATCAATGTATTTTTCTCTTTTAATAAAATCATGTAATTTTGTCTTGTTAACACCGTTAACTCATGTAACTTTACTCTATTAACACCTTTCTTGTAAAAGATTTAACTGTGCTAACAGAGCGAAGTTAAGGATGTAATTAAATCTACAGTTTTAGATTGTATGTTGTATGAGATTAGCGAGAAGTTGAAAGAAAAACAAGAAGTGTAGTGTGTAAAAGACGGTTCCCATTGCGAGCACTCATACTTTGAGAATTGAGTGTGGTCATCGGACACATGCTCTTATAACTAAGGGTGTGTTTGGTTTGAGGGGAGGGTAGGGGAGTGAAGGGAGGGGAGAAGGGTCAAATTACCTTTTTGGGTTTAAGGTATTTAAATTTTGGGAAGGAAATCAAAATTTAAAAGGAATGAGAGGGTAAATTTTAAGCGGAAAACCAAAATTTAAAAGAATGAGAAAATAAATTTTGGGTTTCTCCCGTCCAAAATTGTCATTTTCCCCTCCTCCTCTCCCCTCACTCCCCTATCCTTCCTTCAAACCAAACACACCCTAAGAGAGAAAAACCGAAAAAGACCTTTGAATTTACATCTATATCTATATATCTATAAATACTCTTCCACCAAAAACACTGTTCATAAGGAACCAACAGCTGTGATTTCTTCTCCCATAGGAAATCACTGTTCATAAGGAATAAACGGTCCAGATCTTGCTTACGTTCACATCATCATTACATAACGTTAGCCAATTCAAATCTTGTGTCCCACATGAAATTTTTCCGCGCCTTTCAATTCGAATTCAAATCTGAATGATAACGTCACCCTCAATTTATCAACACACACTATATCTTGCCCACAACCTCTCTCTCTCCTTGTATAACGTTCGCCCATTTTTCTTCAGTCTCCACGTTATGAAAAAATTCGGCGAAAGACGGGCAGATCTGGCTATACCGCCGGCCGATAAGATGCCAGAATGATCCCGATCCTGGAGAGTATGAGGCATCTTCATTTCCTTGATATCCGATGATAAATATTTCTAATGTGAGCTTTGTTTCTTTGTATAATGTAGAACTATGAGATATCTGCCCCGAGTGGATGAACAATAGGCAACTCTGGTGATGATGCTGGTCAGGAAGCTACTACAAGGATGGCGGCGACAGAGTGGACATAGAGACGAGGATGAGATGGCGTCGGTGGAGAGTTTGAGACGGAAACATCTTTTTCTTCATGGTGATCTTTTTCCCCTGCCCTCCCCCTCTATCAATTTTCTTCAAGTTTATTAGTTTTTTAACTGATTCACAAGGCTTCCACCATAAAAGCAGCAGGCAGGAATGTGGTAGCGGATGGTGGTCTTAAACTTGATATACCTCAGGCAGTAAAAGGTACCGGATTCTGCAGAAAAATTTCTTGTGTCCCACATGAAATTTTTCCGCGCCTTTCAATTCGAATTCAAATCTGAATGATAACGTCACCCTCAATTTATCAACACACACTATATCTTGCCCACAACCTCTCTCTCTCCTTGTATAACGTTCGCCCATTTTTCTTCAGTCTCCACGTTATGAAAAAATTCGGCGAAAGACGGGCAGATCTGGCTATACCGTCGGCCGATAAGATGCCAGAATGATCCCGATCCTGGAGAGTATGAGGCATCTTCATTTCCTTGATATCCGATGATAAATATTTCTAATGTGAGCTTTGTTTCTTTGTATAATGTAGAACTATGAGATATCTGCCCCGAGTGGATGAACAATAGGCAACTCTAGTGATGATGCTGGTCAGGAAGCTACTACAAGGATGGCGGCGACAGAGTGGACATAGAGACGAGGATGAGATGGCGTCGGTGGAGAGTTTGAGACGGAAACATCTTTTTCTTCATGGTGATCTTTTTCCCCTGCCCTCCTCCTCTATCAATTTTCTTCAAGTTTATTAGTTTTTTAACTGATTCACAAGGCTTCCACCATAAAAGCAGCAGGCAGGAATGTGGTAGCGGATGGTGGTCTTAAACTTGATATACCTCAAGCAGTAAAAGGTACCGGATTCTGCAGAAAATGGCGGTGAAGGTTGGTCTGTGAATTTTCTTTAACACAAGAAGCCAAAGATTGAAAGAAAGAGCACTGTAATAAAATTTCCAACCGAGTTCACGACTAATGCTCATGAAAAGTCTGTTCATGATCTGGCTCTTTAAAATTTTCAAGCCAAGCAGAATCAATCAACTCAATTTAATTGTGGAAGCTTATGATAGGGTATGAACATCAAAAACCCTCCTGAGTCCTTTATCTTTTGATCACTGTTTTCTATTTATTATTTTTATATACTTACTTGTTTTTCTTTCAACTTCTAACTGATCTCATACAAAATACAATACTTATTTTACTTTTTCTTTTTAATTATAAAAATTTTAAGTTGACGTCACTCGCATCATAAGAACTCCTTAGGATTAGGATATACACGGATTTGGCTTGCGTCAACTGGCCAGCGGTCCGTTGCTTATCCTTTTTTACCCAAAATTACACTGTTTTGGTATAGTTTTGGATAAAATGTTGGCGTTGATTTTTTTTTTAAATGGTGTATAATATTTTGAAGTATTTTTATGAACGTATCTAGTATCTTAAGATATTTTTTAATAATATGCAGTATCCTAAAATAATTTTTAGTGTTTTTAATCCCTTAAAATATTTTTTCAGTTATATCTAGTCTGTTAGGAGATTGATTGTAATTTAACCCTTTATATTTTTTTTCAGCTCCAAAAATCACTTTAAAATATTAGATGCTACTGAAAAAATATTTTAGAGTGGGTGGAAATCAATAAATCAGTATCATAAGTTTTGAATACTTTTTACTACTAGGAAAAATACATTAATGGTAAAATTGTAGTAAATGTCCTAAAACATTAGTTATAACTGAAAAAATATTTTAAAGGGTTAAAAACACAAAAAATATTTGAAAGTAATTTTTTGAGCTGAAAAAACACATTAAAGGTAAAATTACAATCAATTTACTAATAGACTGGGTACAACTGAAAAAATATTTTAAGGGGTTAAAAATATTAAAAATTATTTTAAAATACTGCATGTTACTTAAAAAATATCTTAAGATGTTAGGTACTTTCAAAAAAAATATTTTAAAATACTAATCCTATTTAAAAAATAAAAAAAAAATCAACCCTTCCCCAAAACCACACCAAAACTGTGTAGTTACAGGAGAAAGGGATAGGCAGAGGACGACTGGGCAGCGGAGGCAAGCCTAATACGATACACACACCCAAACATCATAAAGTTAATGTAAAACAAAATTCTGAAATTTCAATTTTAAGTGCTTGTGAAAAATGTAAAAATGACAAGATTGCTTTTTGACTTTTGGATGTTGGAATATGAAAGGCGTGTTTTCCGGTCTGAAACATCTTTTCTACATATTGTGTGTGACTCCCAACTTGCAAGTTCCAACTTTTACCAATCTCTCTCAACATCTGCTCATCGCACTGCAATTTTGTTCCTCTCTCTCTTGAAAATCTACAAGCCAAGATTGAAACTGCAAGTTCATCACAGGTATGAAGCAAAATCTCTATCCTGATAGTCTCATGTTTTTCCTACTTTATTGTTTCAGATGTTTTTCGCCCTGCTTTTTTTACCATGTTTCTATTTGTTTTTCCTTACATAAGCATCTGTCTCTGATATCTCGCAATTTCCAAAGTATGAGTAGCTTTTTAGTTGCTAATATAATTGCTGCTGTCATTTGTAGACTACATTTTTTCTTCTTTCTTTCACCTTTGTATCGATCTGCTGGGAAAAAAATAAATAAATGGGGCCAAAAAAACCTGACATCAGAGCAAGAAAGATGAACCAAAACAATTGATCTTTCTTATTTTACTCTGGTTAGGGGAAAAAAGAACATCCTTAATTATATCTTAACGAAAGATTAAGTACGTAAGATGCTTCAATTCTTCAAAATGAAATTCTGTGTTAATCATATGATGATGGTGATGTTGATGAATGACTCTCCTTTTAGCTTGCTATTGATATTAAATGGAAGAGGTGGGAGTGTCAGTAGTAGCAACAAAGCTTGCTGATTATTTGGTGGATCCAACTGTACGGCAGCTGCAGTATTTGTTCTGTGTCGGCAAAATCACCATTAATGTTGAGATCAACAAGGAGGAGCTAATACTCAAGCAAGGAAAGGTGCAGGAACTTGTTCAAAAAGCCATCAACAAGACTGAGAGGATTGATGATGATGTTAACAAGTGGAAGAATGACGTGAAGAGCCTCATAGCAGAGGTGGAGAATTTGGAGGAACAACTGAAGGCTAACAATGGCTGCCTTCGAGGGTGGTGTCCTACTTGGAGGAGATATTGTCTCTGCAAAAAGTTGGCCAAGACAACCCAGAGGATGATTGATCTAAATAATAAGAGTAATTGCTTCAATTCGTTTTCCCATCCCGTCATTGCACCAGATATAGAGAAACACTCTTCTCAAAACTTTAAGCTCTTCGACTCTACGAAAATGGCTTTTGATCAGCTGTGGGACGCATTGAAAGATGATGGTAGCTTTATAATTGGCCTATGGGGCATGGGAGGGTCAGGGAAAACCTCCTTGGTGACAGAAGTAAAAAATAAAGCCAAAGATTCAGGGCTCTTTGATCGAGTTGTGCTCACAACAATTTCTCAAAACCCACCTATAAGAGATATTCAAGATGAAATTGCTGACAAGTTGGGCCTCGAATTGAAGGAACAGTCAAATAAGGGAAGAGCTAATAGAATAGCACTACGATTACATAGTGGAGAACGAATTTTGATGATACTGGATGACGTATGGGCTAAGCTGAATCTTGAGGACATAGGGATTCCCTTTGGGGGAAATTTTCAAAGAAGTTGTAAAGTTGTCCTTACCACACGCCGTTCAAAAGTATGTGACTCGATGAATTGCCAAAAGACGATTCAACTTAATTTGTTAAAAGACGATGAAGCTTGGACTTTGTTTCAAACTTATGCTAATGTTGATGATGCTGCTCAAGTTGTGGCACGAGAAATTGCTATGGAATGTAAGGGCCTTCCCATTGCAATTGTAGCTTTGGGAACTTGCTTGAAACGAAAAGGAGTTGAAGATATGAATGTAATGTTGTCTAGGTTGAGGAATGCGATGCTAAACAATGTGGAGGATGAAGATGTGAGGGATGCTTTTCGTTGTCTCAAATTAAGCTATGATTATTTGACAACCCCCCAAGCCAAGCTATTGTTGTTAATGTGTGCTATGTTTCCTGAAGATCATACAATTGCTGTTGAAGATCTTTTCGCATATGGGGTGGGGTTAGGCCTATGTAGAGGTGTAGATTCATTTGAAAAAGTAAGGGAAGAAGTTGGAACAACTATCAATTATCTCATTGAATCCTCATTGTTGATGGATAATTCTTCGAGGTTCAAAGTGCAAGCACAAAAATATGTGAAATTGCATGATATCGTTCGTGATGTTGCTTTGTGGATAGCATCTGAAGAGCATCGTGCCATTATGGTAATAAAAGAATTGGATAAATTGATTGTTGATGAAGCAGTAAACAATTGGTATGCCTTTTCTTCATGGTATGACAATAATGGATTACTTCCATTTCTTTCTCAATTGGATGCCCCAAAGCTTGAGTTTCTCTTGTTACGTTCAAGTGAACTCTTGGAGATATCACATGCAACTTTTGAAGGCACTAAAGGACTGAAGGCTTTGATTATTATGTGCACAAATTGGTCTAATAAGATTGAATTGCAACCTCAATCAATCCAACACTTGTCTGATCTTCGAACTCTACGGTTGCGAAATTGGAATTTACGTGACTTCTCTTTTGTAGTAAGTCTTACAAGACTTGAAATTCTTGACTTGCAAGGTAGTGAATTTGCAAGAGTGCCAGATGGAATTGAAAACTTAAGCAAGCTGAAGTTGTTAGATTTGTCAAGATGTAGAATAGATGAATGTTGTTGTAAAGTAATAGGAAGGTGTTCACAATTAGAAGAGTTGTATGTTTCTGCACATTCTTCACACCCAAGAAACACAAATTGCTATGAAAACCTTGGGGGCTCTGTTGCTTTGCTGAAACTTAGAAGGTATAAATTAGAAATTGGGGAGCTTGGCAGCATGGTATACTTTTTCTTTCAGAATGAAGGCACAAGATCTTTACAATTGTGTCAGTTAAATATCTCATTGTTAGGTGCAATAATCAAGGATCTTGCACAAAGAGCAACTGCAATTCAATTCTATGAGCTTGAGGGAGGCAGCAAATGTTTCACGCCTAATATTGTCCAAGCTGTAGGAGGCATGAATGAGTTAACTAAACTCTGTCTTGAAAGGTGTTCAGAGATCGAATGCCTTACTGACGAAACTACTCATGAAGATGCAGTTTTGCGCAGATTGGATGAGTTAAAGGTAAAAGATATGGATAATCTTAAACAACTATGCATTGGTCCTTCCCCTATTAGCTTGTTCCAAAAGCTGGAAAGACTAAGTGTATCCAAATGCCCTCAATTGCTCCACATATTCCCTGCTGATTGCAACTTGGGCAGTCTTAAGTTTCTTGAAATTTCTGATTGTCCGGTGCTGACATCTATCTTCAACATTGGTCCTTCCCCTATTAGCTTGTTCCAAAAGCTGGAAAGACTAAGTGTATCCAAATGCCCTCAATTGCTCCACATATTCCCTGCTGATTGCAACTTGGGCAGTCTTAAGTTTCTTGAAATTTCTGGTTGTCCGATGCTGACATCTATCTTCCCTATCTCTGCTGCTTGCACTCTGTTATCCTTAGAGGAGCTCGAAATAGAACAGTGTAATGAATTGACGCATGTATTAGCGGGAGAGGGTGGTGGTGATGCATGGGGGAATTTGAGATTCCCAAAACTGAAAAAGTTGTCCGTAAATGCTTGCTGCAAATTAGAATATGCATTCCCAGTCTTTTTAGTTCAAAAATTTGAACAATTGCAGTTCCTATACATACGAAATGCTCCTCAGATGAAATTTGTGTTTGGTGTAGAACAACCAATGCATGATGCAGATGAGACTCAGATAGTGCTCCCTCCTTTAGAATATCTCCATCTAAACAAACTTCCAAATCTAGTTGGAATATGCTCAAAGAAGTATTGTCTTGGGCAGTCAGCTTTAAAGACAATAACATGTTGGAATTGTCCAAATATGGTACGCTCTTATGTCTGGCATCATTCTTTTTTAGCATTTGAATTTCCCTCTGATTTTAGAATCAAATTGCAATTGTCGATAGCAATAGAGAACATACATTACAATTTTCATCATTCCTTAAACTATCGATTTCTTTTATTTAAAAGTAAGCTAACAAAACTTCTATTTATATAAGAGTCAAAATTTATTGTGAGAAAATTATTAAAATTATTATTGAAATAAGGGACTAAATCAGAACCAAGTGACTTTTATACACTCAGTAAAAAGAAAAAAAATCCTAAAACTGTTTTCTAAAAAAAACACCATGTAAGTTGTGCCCCGCGTCTTGCCTTGCATTGATCTCTGTTCTCAATTTTTATGCCAAAATTTGTGGCCATACTTCACCGCCCTCGTCATTTTTTTTTGTGTCATTCAATTTATTTATCGATTCTGTGGCCCACAAAAAATGTCCACCCTTTCGGCCCCTCATCACAATTTTTCCTTGTTTTTGACCTGATATAATTTTTCCCTGACTTCATTGTGAACTCCACTTTCTTGTATATATGCATACGGCTTGCCTTTATTTTTTTAATTTACCAAAATACTACTAGACAAGTTAGTCTATGTAAGAATAATGCATGTAGATATATAGAATTTTAATTAATCTAGATTTATCAATATTTAGGAAATATGTTGATAGTTCTTTTATCTTCTTCCCTTTTTTCCTCTTTCCCAAAGAAATTGCAGGAAATTAGGGGCCATCAACTGAGGAATGAAGAATACAATCCATTGACAGCTATAGAAAGCATTATACTTGGTAATTGTGGGGCAGAATCCATTTTTCCCTATCAGACTGGGATTAGAGAACAAATTCCCACATTTCAATACCTTCAACAATTAACTTTGGAAAAATGTGCAAGAGTGAAAGTCGTCTTTTCTACTCATACCCATCAATGTCTTCCAAAGTTAACTTATGTAACTATATCTTGTTGTGAGGAGTTGGAGGCAATTTTTATGGGGAATGAAGAGACTCAGAAGAATCTACCCGTAGTTGAATCTTGTCTACTGAAATTGAAGAGTTTGAAAATCTCTCAGTGCAACAAACTTAGATTCATTTTGCCTTTCATGATCGGTGCTACTACCTCAATGCTTTCACAACTCAGAACTCTAATGATATCAGATTGTTCTCAAATGGAAGAAATTTTCAAGTGCTCAAATATTGAAGATCATGACATTGACAGCGAAAGGGAGATTAAGTTCCCAGACATGGAACGTATGGAACTTAAGAACTTGCCAAGACTTGTTAATATCTGCCAAGGGTTTAAGTTGCATGTTAATATTTGCCAAGGGTTTAATTTGCGCACAGGGAAGTTCTGCGGAGTTGTGGTTCACAAATGCCCAAAACTTATGCCAATTTTTAATGCAACTATTGATTGGACCAAAGAGGTAAGTAACATCCTGCATCTGTGGTTCTCAATGCTTCCTTTTGCATACTGCAAATCTTGTTCATATTTTTATTTTTTATTTTTTTAAAAAAGGTTTCACTTTATTTGCTTTCAAGTTTTGTTTAATTTAGCTAACGAACTCTGGTTCCTTTTACGTGCATATGCACAAGATGTCTGGATACAAAAGCTAGTTGAACAACAAACAATCATGCATTTAATGCAATATTCCTTTGTACTAGTTCTTTACATGTATCTATTTTCACTTATGTTTTATTTTGTTTTGTAATATACTTGGAATGTACTATTATACGTTAAATAAACCAAACCCAACTAGGGTTTAGTTTATCAACTTGTGACTATTTTATTGCTACCAATATAAATATGATACAGTTTTTCTTATACTATTTTGGTACAATGTTAAACGTATTACCATATAAAGTCTCATCTAGTATTTAAAGATTTTGGTTCATTTGATCCCTTTCTTTTTATGATCTTTCCAAGGAATTTACAATATTTTATCCCCCTTTTTCACTTCACTGTTATATGCAGAGACTTGTAAGGAAATATGAGTTGAAATACAACCAATTAAATAATAAGGAGGCTCTCAATCTTCCGTTTTCTGTTCTAATTGCTGGAGAGCTTGACATTCAAGGTCCTAAAGTTGAACACAAGTGGCGAGTCGTTGGTGATGATGAGCAAGAAGAAACCAATGACTCAAAAATGCTAAGATCAGAACAACAAATGCTGAGAGGTCTTGTTCCCACACAAGTTTTGTGCTTCCAATATCTTCATTCCTTAGAAGTAACTCACGTTAAAAAGTTGAAGTTTTTATTCTCAATGAGGACTATTGTGCAAAATAGTCTTCCCAAATTGAATTACCTAACCTTATCTGATTGTGAGGAATTGGAGGAAATAATTGCTGAAAATGAGGAACATCAAACCGAGTCCAATGTTCAAGTTGGCTTCCCAGAACTAAGAGAATTGAAGGTTGAGAGGTGCAACAAGCTCAAAAGACTCTTCTCTATGTCCGCCGCCACCATTGTGTTTTCTGCTCAAAGTCTTCCAGAGTTAATTTCTGTAACCATATCTCAGTGTGAGGAGTTGGAGGCAGTTTTTTCAAGGAATAAAGAGACTCAGAATGTATCTATCACTGAATCCTGTCTGCTGAAATTGGAGAGTTTGAAAATCTCTAAGTGCAACAAGCTTCAATTCGTATTATCTTTCATTATCAGTGCTGCTACCTCAATGCTTCCACAACTAAGCACTCTAAATGTATCATATTGTTCTCAAATGGCAGAAATTTTCAAGGTCTCAAATATTGAAGATGACATTGACAATGAAAGGGAGATCACGTTCCCAAACATGAAACTTATGGTACTTAAGAACTTGCCAAGACTTGTTAATGTCTGCCAAGGGTTTAAGTTGCACACAGGGGCGTTTTACAGAGTTAAGGTTCATGACTGCCCAAAATTTATGCCAATTAAGAGTGCAACTATTTATTGGACTAAAGAGGTAACTAATATTCTGCATCTATGTTTATCAATGCTTCATTTTCCCTGCTCCAAATATTGTTTATGTTTGGTTTTGCAATATTTGGTAAATTGATCCTAGGGGAATATTCAACCCTTCTATTTTTCAAACAAGGTTCTCATTGTGTGTTTTATTGTTTCGTTCATCATTTAAGCTAATAAACGCCGGTCTAATACATTCATTCCTTTCACATGCATATACACAAGGTTTAATACAATATTTCTTTGTAGTTCTTTACATGTATCTAGTTTCACACATGTTTTATCTAAATTCATTTAATTTAGTGAAACAATGAAGAAGCATTTGATATAACAAAATAGGTACAGATATTTAATGTAAAGATTTGGTTAAATTGATCTCTTTCTTTTGTGAACAAAATAGGTACAGATATCTAGTTTCACACATGTTTTATCTAAATTCACACATGTAAAGATTTGGTGAATTCATCATGATCTTTCCAAGGGACTTACAGTCTTTTATTTCCCCCACCTTTCACTTCTCTGTTATATGCAGACGCTTGTAAGGAAGTATGAGTTGAAATACAGCCAATTAAATAATAATGAGGCTCTCAATCTTCCGCTTTCTATTCTAATTGTTGGAGAGCTTGACATTCAAGGTCCTAAAGTTGAACACAAGTGGCGAGTTGTTGGTGATGATGAGCAAGAAGAAACCAATGACTCAAAAATGCTAAGATCAGAACAACACATGCTGGGAGGTCTTGTTCCCACACAAGTTTTGTGCTTCCAATATCTTCATTCCTTAAAAGTAACTGACAATAAAAAGTTGAAGTTTTTATTCTCCATGAGCACTATTGTCCAAAACAGTCTTGCCAAATTGTATTCCTTAAGCTTATATGATTGTGAGGAATTAGAGGTGATTTTTGGACATAGTAGTGAAGATGATGCCAACTACGGTGACACAATTGTGCTTTCAAGCTTGAGGAAGATAGAGCTAACAAATTTGCCAAATTTCATGAGTGTTTGTCAAGTGGAGTTGCAGATTCAGGTGGAGCTGATTAACATCAGCATATGCAACTGCCCCAAATTTGTGGATTCAAGTTTGGGATGGGCTCTTGAACAATTGGGAACAAAATCGGTATGAATAAATATTCTATATCATGTTGATCATTAGAGTCTTCAAAATTAGTTGGAATGATATGTGGATTAGAATCTTTTTGCTATCCGCAGCTGTATAAATTAAATAGGGAACTTATAAATTACAAAGAGATGCAAGGATACCAAGGGGGGAAAAACAATGCTTGATGCATACACACAACTAGATTTTCTTTCAATTTCAGAGCACAATAGATGAAAAAATGGAATAATTGTATGTGTAGTAAACTAGATGAATGATAAATTGATTTTTTTTTCGGCATGTAATCATACAAATTGATATATCAACACTAATTTGTATATTAGTAAAGAGTTTGCCTGATTGCTATGATTACAATGTATCTATTGTTTTTTATAATTTTAAATTTAGATTTTTAATTTAAAAAGTATTTTACTATTAATAGTTTGGTTGATGTGAATAAAGTTTTGCCTTATTTTAATTGGAATATCATTTGCCACAGGTTTCAATAGAAGAGTCAAATGTGCAAATTTCATCGAATGCAGAACAATTGCCTGGAAATGAAGGAAAAGGGATGAAGATGTTGATCTCAAATGTAGAGGAATTGCGTTTGGAGAATTCAATGAACCTCACATCTGTATGGGAGGGCTCCACTTTCATCATGTTCCAAAATCTTCAGATGTTATATGTGATTAAATGTAGAAGATTGAAGTGTATAATGCCAACCACTGCGACGAGAAGCCTACCATGTTTGTGGTTTCTAGAGATTGAAGAATGTGAAGAGTTGGAGGAAGTGATGTCATTAGAAGAAGAAGAAGAGCATAATCACTTTCCAAATGAATCCTCTAATTCATCATTGTGCTTCCCACAACTTGAGACTCTCGAAGTAAAGAGATGCATGAAGTTGAAATGGCTCTTCCCTTCTCTGCCCTCTACTCAGCGTCTTCCATGTTTGGGATCTCTAGTGATTGAGCAGTGCTCTGAACTAAAGGGAGTTTGTAATAGCGAAGGTGAAATCCATGAGGAAGGCTTCTACAACAACTTACTTCCAGAGCTGCAATTTGTTACAGTTCAAGATTGCCCCATGTTCTCCGAAACCACGCTTGTTGCTCTTCAAAGGTACGCACATATATATATATACTATCTACACCTGGGTACCCATATTTGACTGTCGATCGCTGCTCTCTGTTTTTTTTTATTTTGGAATTTCTTATTTTCTTTACGAAAAGATGTAATCTGATATTGGAACAACTAAATGATGAAACGTGTTTTCACACATGCATGCTGCATGTATTCTCTTCAGATTTATTGTTGACTCTGGTAAATGTCTATTATTGTAAATTGATTTTGAGATTGTCATATTCCTCTTTTTTGTAATTGTACAGGGCTGCCAGACGAGAAGATGAATGCAGTTTGCGTACCCTTTATGAAAGCCAGCATGAGTATCGATATTCCATTTAGAAATGTAAATGAATGCAAAATAAAGGAAGAGTGAGGAAAAATCGTATGAACCACATTTTTGTTTTTGCTATTATGTTTTGTGACTGTCTACAGTGGTGGTATATAAAGAATGCATTTACAAATTGTATTGTGCCACGTGTATGCTTTCTGGAAGGATCTATTTGGGCTGACTATACTATATAATACACTATAGAGTATCAGCTTGAGTGGTCATGTGCTTGGGAGCGTCTTTCCTTTGGTAAATGATCTCGTGCTGTAACATCCCCCGCGAGACGAAATGGAGAAGTTTGACATTGAGGCTCGATCAAAGCCACAAGAAGCGATGAGTGGTTAATGGCTTGGTGAAGATATCAGCAAGTTGATCCTTGGAAGAGACGAAGGCAATGCGGAGAGCTTTTGCAGTGACGCGTTCTCGAACAAAGTGATAATCCAGTGCAATGTGTTTTGCTCGAGAGTGAAAGCTAGTTGGAGTATCGTAAATTCCAGAGTCGGACGAGAAGATTGTCATAGTCCTCTTATTTGTAATTAATGTAATCAATATTCCAGAAGGGATTCGTTCGTATCATTTTTATTTAATTACTTTGGTTTTTGTTCTCCAAATGAACAAATAACACTTCTCAAGTTTCCATGAACACCTGTGCCTTTATATGAACATTAATTCATTTTCAGTGCAATATTTTTTGTGGTGATATATCTATTTTTATAAATAGTTTTTTGTTTTGCTTTACTTTTTACAATGAAACGGTCTTACTTTTTTGTTTGCTTTGAAGAATTAAAAATTCGAAACGATAAACAAAAATGATATATGAAATAACAAAACGATCATCAGTGTGTGGCTTCGAATTGATGTAGTGCAAAATGATCCTGATTCAAATCCGTGAAAGCTTCTTAGAGAAAGAGGATGAGGCAAATTGACTCACTCATCTCTTCACTCGCCAAAATCGCAAATCAACACACTCCTTTCTTTATTAGTTTCTTACAACATAACAAATTAAGATTTGAATCCCCACTAAGAGAAGTGGAAGAGGCTGAGGGTGGGAAGATGATGAGAGGATTGAGGGTATTTTAGTACAAAGATGGATTTAGGATATTAGGAATGGGGATTACATGGGTTTAGTAATGTAATTCATGTTACACCATTTGAGGTAGTCTCCTTTACATAGTATAATCTCTTTTACATTGCAATGGACCATCCACGTAGCATAAACAAGTGTAATGCATAAGGATTACATATAATCCTCTAACAGAAAATTGAACCAAACAGGTCATTATATTTTTACTAATCCCATAAACACAACGGGCTACTAGTAACACATTATTATTCTCTTATTGAACCATTTCACTTTCAACTCGAGATATGTACCAGTTCAAAATCAAAATTTTAATTTATTTAAAGAAATTAATTCCAAAGAGTCAGATTTAGCGCATATATAGATAGATATATATAATAGATTCTTCCTAAAATTACGAAAATGGTCTTACAAAAATTGTTGGTTATTGATGTCACACTCAGTTTGTTTGCCCAAAAAAGGAAAGCACAAGCCAAGCCCAACAAACTCAAACGTACATTTTTAAAAGCCATTAAACCCAAGTTCCAATAATAGTTTTTAAAGGGACTCTCCTGATGGAAGTTTGTTGTTTCTCCAGATTTGTCTTGTGGCCTTCTTTCTTTTATTTAAAGGGGGCAAATTAGGTTTAAGTGGAACTCAAAGCATGAAGCGGGTCAACCGTATATTTGCTAGGCCATTTGGGTGACTCATTTTAGCAACCGTTTTTTTTTTTCGTTTTTTGCCATCGTTGTAGCAACCTATTTTACTCAGTAGAGGTTGCAGATTTTATTAATGCATACAATAGTTTATTTCACGCCTAATTTAGATAAGAATCTGGTACAAATTTGTGCTTCCTGCACAAGTGACTACTCACTCAGGAAAATGATAGGCACGGCTTTGGATAATGATATCTTACTGGAAGTATGTGTACTTTTTGTGTCGCTTGGTATTTATTAGAAAAAGGGAAAAATACAGAAAATATCATCAAAATAAAAATAAATCAATATGTTGAATTTCAATAATTTCAAAGAGACTGATTTGAAATTTTTAAATATTACAAAATTGTATAAATTACCTAAACTACCTTTAGTTTTTTTAGGATATTAGGAATGGGGATTACATGGATTTAGAAGCACCTCAATCTCCATCATATTTGAGTTCTAGCAACTCAGATATAGGCACTTTGTAAGAACAATGTGACATGAAACTTTTAAATTCTTCGCTAAAATTTAAGAGAAACGTAGTTCAATAAAAATATCAAATCTTAAACGTCACAGAGAATACAAGTTGCGATTAGCTTTTGACATGAGCCAAAAGATTACTTTTGACAGACTTTTTGGTCTTGGTCAAAAAATATAGACCACCTGGAAGATAGATAGTAGTTTACCACTTATGTAGAAAAAATGTTAAAAAAAAAATTTATTTAATAATTTGAAGACTTTTCAAAATAAAAAACATATCGGCTAAATTATATAAAATTTCTTAAAATCGCAAACTATGAGCAAATGAGTAGGCAGATTTAAAGAGAAAGTTGCTTCACATAAATATACAGTTTAATTTCTTTATAAGCAATTTCAGTCATGTATGTATGGAATCATAATAATCAGTTTATAAACTCATCTTCATGATGAAATTATTGCAAAAAAACAAAATAAAAACGATTCCACAGTCTAACACATACATACATGTATTTATGGCATAACATTAGCGGGGGAAAAGTGTAAAATATAGTTAAGTAGATGTCTCAAATTATTAAAACAATCTTCCACAGTTACTTCAAACATGCCAACATTTACAAATAAAAGTAAAATGAATTGAGCATCACTCATGAAAGAAACACATACAGCGACTCAATTTCAAATTTGTCCCATAGATTAAGCGGCAGAGGAAGTAGTCTGACCAAGGATTGAACATCTGACAAAGGCAAGACAATGGTGAATCACTCCGGCAGGCACAATGCCACTAGAAGACAAGCTCTGGTACGGTAGTGGTAGCTTCTAGAATTTTTCTTCTTCTCAATACGCCCGTCGAAACCATCGATCATATCTGATGGAGAAGATATTTGTTTGTCAAATGACCAAACAAAACCCAATCTTTAAACAATTGAGATAATATTTGGAAAACTCATTTTATTTATTATATTTTTAGGTCATTCCCTTAATAATTCTTAATCCATTTTTATATATACATATATAATTTCAAAGGTAGGGTTAAAGTACATTTAACTTAATGTTGACAGTTAAATAAGAGTACCATTGCACAAGTTTTGAAGAATTATATGTTACACTTCTTCCATAATTTTTTTTAGTGTTCACAGCGGCTCCAGGAA
Source organism: Inga leiocalycina (assembly GCA_963242795.1). Lineage (NCBI taxonomy): Eukaryota > Viridiplantae > Streptophyta > Magnoliopsida > Fabales > Fabaceae > Inga > Inga leiocalycina. Next base: position 35,596,998 of record OY725326.1, read on the forward strand.
TATTATGGGACAAACATATACTTTAACTCTGTTATAATAATTTTAGGATATTATATTAACCATGCATATTATATTTCCGAGTAAATTACCTCTTTTGATTGAAAGGGATCTACTTCCCCATCAGGAAGCGTACAACCGGGAGCGCTCATATGAAAAAATTGACGTGTAGTCTCAAATACTATGAAGTCTTCATCGTCAGAGTCAAAATCATCAGAATCATAGTCTTCACTTTCTTCAACATTATCTGCAGAATTTATAATCCAATTTACAACAAATGCAAGGCGGGAAAAAAACGCAGGGGAGAAAGCAACATGCGGCTCATGCTGTCTTTAGTTTATCTAATAAAAACATCATTACAAATAAATCAAATAATAAGAGTTTGGCATAAATAACATTGTTGAGTTCTCTCTCTCCACCTCTCCCATTCTGAAAATTAGTCCGAATATGCATTGTCTTGCTATAAAAAGAGTTGGATGCGAAGATAAATATCTGAAAAGATAAAATGCAAGCAAGGACAAAGCATAATATGTAGGGCTGCAACTTGAAATGTTAGGTTGAATCAAGTGTTGAACATGTGACAGCTCTATTCTTTGAAATACTGGAGCTTCAAATTTGTACATTAATTAAAAAGAACATTACACTAGAAAGAAAATGATAAACTAGAGAGAATTAATTATGTTAAATCAAATATGGGCATGTGTGAAAATAGTCTACATACCGGCATGTTAATCTAATATATATGTATGTATGCATGCACGTACCTCTGTTTTGGAACATGGGGCAATGCTCAACTTCGAAAACCCTTATAGACAAGAACTTTAACTGAAAGGCAACACTTGCACAAATGTGAGTGATTTTTGGCAGGTCTTTAAGTGCAAGATATTTGAGATTTGGAAGCAGGTTATTGTTAAACTCTTGCTCATGGATTTCAAGTTCACAACAAAAAACTTGCCCTAGTTGAGAGCACCCTTTTATTTCCAGATGTTCCAAATTTGCAAGATCTCCATTATAGGGCAAAGAGAAGATACATTTCATCTTGCTGCATCTATAGACTTCAAGCTTGTGAAGTTTTGGGAAGCACAAGGAAGAATTTGAGGATGGATCTTGAAAGTGATCAGTTTCTGATACGATTTCCTCCAACTCTTCACATTCTTTAATGGACAGATGCCATAAACAAGGAAAGCTTTGACCACAGTGCAAGGGAAGATAGACTTCAATTTTCTGCATCTAAACACACTTAACCAGAAAAGATTTTGGAAGCTGATTGAAGTGGGACCCTCCCATAAAGTAGTCATGAGGTTAGCTGAATGCCTCAAAGCCAGAGAATGTACTTGTGAGATCATGGTTGTCCCTTTTTCTTCATTACTGTTAAACTGCTTTTCTACACTTGGGAATCTTCAACTCCTCTAGAATCCTGGAGACATTGAAGCTTCAATTAGAAACAGACACAACAATAATGATAAACACATTGCAAATGGACACGCAACATGCAAGCATTCCAGGCAAACATCAAAATACGCTTCATCATATTAAAATATTTAGGTACAACTATAATTTCCCTGTCATAGCTTTGATATGGTTGTACATGAAAATTTTGTTAGGAATGTCTGTAATATATATCTTTTCTTTTCTTCTCTCTCTCTCTCTCTCTGTAATATATACTAAAAAGATACATGAAATGAAGTTGCATATATATCCATGACAAGCCATGTCGTGAGGGGCTATCAAATAAAAACTAGATTAATATGCACTATAGTGATGCTAACCTAGGTTGATTCTCTAATTGGAGCCTAATTGTCTAAGTTCCTAATTCAATTAAGCAACAACTACAAATTACAAGAACGAAGATGTATTACCTAAACTATTTCTAGACTAAACGCATGTCCTAAACAAGTAGTCATAGTTTCAAAATCCTCTCATGTTTGCAATGGGAAAAATGTGGAATCCAGCTATTGAAGTGTATTACATCACTTTTGCAATCACAAGAGTTGGGAGGTAAAAGAATGGAAGAAGAGAGAGAATTGATCAAGCTATCACCACCAGAAATTTTAAAACAAGTATTTTTCAGTTTCTATATCAGGTGACAAATCACAAGAAAGAACTAATGGAAAGATTCATTCTCATTTACAATTTTATCATTCAAAACCATTGAATCTTTCTTTATTGAACCATCTAAAGCATGCAATTCAAAGGGATCAAAAGTTGAGCAATTATCAAGGCTTTTATCAAATGTAGTATGCAGATTGATATTAGCATTTGAACTAGATGAAGAATCAAGGTCATGTGACGTAGAAAGCCAAGTATCAATTTCAGCACAAATGGCACATAACACATCACCCTCACATGAACAAACAAAAGAAGAATAAAGGAAAGAGGGAAAAATGAACTGTTCATCATGTTCAATAACAAATCTGAAAATTTTCTCAATAATCCCAGCAAGTCAAAGTCTGAAAATAGTGAGCAAAATCAGAAAAATCAGCAGCAAGTTTAGTACAATTGATGTCCAAACTTTAGAAAAGTCGGCGGCTATTCACCAAAAACTTCAGAATTTGAATTCCAAAATTGATCTTAGCTCAGAATTTCACCGCAATCATTGCACAATTTCAGCAACAATGTTTACACAAACTGACCAAGAATTCAATTTTCAGCTCTCAACTCTCTACCACAACAGATTTCTAACAGCCAGCAACTACAATGTAATTTCAAGAGGCAATGAAAGAACAAAATCACAGCAATCAAGGCCCAATATGATAGTGAAGATTTCACACAAGGCAAGCTTAGCTTCCAGCCAGCAACTACGGCTTAGATGCTAGCTACCAAGCAAACATCTTTGCACTATTGAATGGTACGATGCAATTTTTCTCTTCAAGAATGATGAAGGATGAATATTTCCTAAGTACCAAATTCAGAAATAGATGCACTAGACTCCACTCAACCTACCCCAACGCAATAATCAGCAAGTTCACAAGACTCAGGTGCAGTGAAGTAACTAGCAAAGTGAACACCAATTCAGAGAAGAAATTTTGCCAAAATTCCAATGTTTTGACTATGACACAGCAAAAATTCAAGGATATATTGCAGATAGTCCATAGTTCTTGGCTGCAGCTAACATAGTTTCAGAGAAGGGTAGCTGTGCATCGGAGTGCTTATGTCAAATGTTCAATTTTGTGCAAAGAAATTAAGCAAAACTGTCAAGGATGAATCAGTTCATATCAAATGTCCTGTTTCAGCCGAGCATAAGTTAGTTTTCTGGTTTCAAACTTCAAAAGCATTCACAGCTCAATGCAATTTAGTTAGTGCAAAGTTTAGCAAAAGCTTGGATGAAGCACATCAGATTAGCATATCCACCAGAAATTCAGCAAAACGCATGGAAGCTACAACATAAATTCATTTTTCAGCAATGCAATTTGATTAGGAATCAGAAATTAGGTCTCATGCACATGTATGTAACACATAGAACTGGCTATGCATATTTCTAATCAAGCACAATAACGCAGCAACATCCAGAGGCAAGAAATCAATCTACAACATACAAGATTGGCCTTAAACAATCAAGTTCTGCAAAAACATCTTGAAGGATCAAATTAGCAAGGTGACAGCCACTATATCAGCAAAATTTGAGCTCAAAAAGAAGCACAAATATTAGTCAAATGGTTTCCATATACAGCAGTAAAATTGCAATCAATATCCAAAATTCAGCGCCCAACGACCATCCAAACACCAACATATTGGATTTCCAGTTTCAAAAATTTCTTAGCACAGCAGATCCAAATTACTGAAAGCTCATTGTTTGTGCAGCAAATTATTTTATTATTATTATTATTTTTAATAAATTGAAATCAAATACTCCTAACATACACAAACTACACCCCCGGCCAATTTTGCAATAGACACCCAATTACCTAGGAGCGAGGCTCCCCGGCAATGTCACCAATTTGATAAGCCATGTCGTGAGGGGCTATCAAACAAAAACTAGATTAATATGCATTATAATGATGCTAACTTAGGTCGATTCTCTAATTGGAGCCTAATTATCTAAGTTCCTAATTTAATTAAGTGACAACTACAAATTAACAAGGATGAAGATATATTACCTAAACTATTTCTAGACTAAATGCATGTCCTAAACTACTTCTTGTTATGATTTTTTTTTTTTGGTTTATAAAAGACTTAAATGGAATGAGTGGGTAAATAATGAGATAGTGATAAAACAGATATCCTCTTCGACAAATTAGTTATGGCTTTCCTCACTTCAAATAATTTAGGAGTTAGCTAGTTTAATTAAAATGTGTCCAAAAACCCTTTGGACTAACTTGAATTAGAATTAGGTGAATTAAATCTCCCCACCGGGCAATATTTAGTTCCTCCCATCGAAACCCAATTCAAAGCTCAAGCCAACTAAAGAAACCTAGAAATGCTTTCAAACTCATCATCCAATAACCAAGCCACCTTGAATTACCACAAAATATTCTCAATAATCACACATTAACAGCACCCAGATTAATGAAATCAAAATTAAAGATACTAATGGCCCAATGTCATAATACAAATCAAAGGTTCATAAGCCACAGCCAATCTTCAAAACACTAATAAGAACTGAACATCCAATCATCATACAAAATCATCGTAAGACCTAGGAATAAAAAATACAATGAAAATAGAAGAAAGGTAGAGCTAAACTCCCCTTTTAAGCTCCAAACTTAAGCCATAATCAATGCCTCAGAGGATTTGGAGGTTTAGCCAGAGAAAGCCATAAAAAAACAGAGCCACCTCTAGATTTGCAGCAGCACCCATGGAGGAACTAGTGGAAGACGGTGGAGTAAGTCGCCGGTGACAATGGGGATGACAGTGGAGTAGGTCGCCGGCGACGAAAGGGGGAGTGAAGACAAGGCGTGAGGTAAAGGATGAAGGTGCGAAGGATTGGCGTGTCGCGCGCTCCCCCCTGAATTTCTCACTGAAGCCTAGTTTTAAACCTAATTGAATCTGCCAAAAACGCAGCAGCTTCAGCTCAGCTCGTGGACCATTCTGACATTTTGTAAATTTGTGGGAGTAAACTGTTATTTTTGAAATTCGAGCCCAAAACTACCATTTTCAATTTTAATCTAATTTTTCAAGTATTTTTAATTAAAACAATTAAACCAACATCAAATATTCTTAGAAAAATCAATGATTAAGATTAATTACAATTATTTTACCATTTTTAGTTATAATTTAATGTATTTACTTTTAATCTCAATTTATTTCAAGAAAGTCATTTTAAGCTCAATAATTATGGAAAAAAAATTTTCCAATTAAAGTATGAAAATATATAATAAAAATAAAAATGTTGCAATCCACATTTTCATCTTTTAAAGTGCTACAAAATTAGATGAAAATCTATTTGAGTACTACATGGATGAGTATTCCTCTCTCTCTCTCTCTCTCTCTCTCTCTCTCTCTCTCTCTCTCTCTCTCTCTCTGGGTTTCTATGTCCTTCCATGTCTGTCTAACTTATAACTTCGTTATTTTATTCATATAGTTGTAACTAGCAACGTTATACACATAAGATTCTAATCAACATATAATTTATTCTCATTTAGAAGATTTAGTAAAAATGGTCAAGAGAATATTTACCATTGATTTCCATTGTTGAAGTGAAACCATTTGAGTTGATCCTAAAATTAGATTGAGAAACTTAGGGCATTTTGCATATGTTGATGTTGCTGAGCTGCACTGCTTCAAACTATAATCCTTGGCAAACACTGATAAAATTTGGCAAATGTCTGAGCTTTAAATGTCTCAATTTTGGAAGCACAATTTTCTCCCCATTGTTGACCTCGTCTTCTCTTGTAAGCCCAAATATCACCTCTAATTGACTAGCCTCAGTTATTAGCAAAGAGTATAGCTTTGGAAGAATGGTATTTATGATTGTAGAAAAGAGTCTTTTGAGCTTGTTACACTTTTGAATCTCCAACTCTCTTATTTCTGGGAAGCAAACTTGAGCATTGGATATGTTTTCAAAGCATTAAGATAGCATCATTGATCATAAAGGAAAAAATGCTTTTCAAATTTTGCACTGTTTGATTTCCAGACTCTGTAAATTCGGCAAACAAAATTGAGCTATGGGTAGATTCTTCTGAATTTCTTCATTTCCCAAAAAAAAACTTGCTCCATCTTCTCACAACAAGATATGGTTATAGAAGTTAACTCTGGGAGCCTTTGAAAGATACAAGCTGAGAACACATATTTCAGATTTGCACATTTTTCCACATATAATTCCATGATACGGGAATTTGTGTGATGAACGTGGATGCCATCTCACAGTTAATCCATTTACCATGCCATGAAATTTACAGCTCACGCATGCTACTGTAATTGATATAAAAATTTACTCTGCTAAATGTGTACTTCTTCCAGTCCTATTTATAAGCAACTTTCTCTTTCATAAGGCTGGTCCCTTTTATAAGCAACTTTCACTTTTTGTCTAAAAATGTAAGCTTCTTTTTTCTATTTTATTCTTATTAAATACTCATTCTCTCTCATATCTTAAACTCATTATCTCTCATACTTTTTATTTATTCTCTCTCTTATACTCTTTTCATAAACAGGGGTATATATGGAAAAAACATGGCATTTTTTACACATTTATTGCTTTTAACTACCAGTTCATTTTGCATAATCAAGGATAAAGTTATTTATAACTAGTACCGGAGAGAGCATATTGTAAACTTGAGATGGTAATTTTTCCCATATTTTGTACAGGAGGAGGAGATTGTGGCAAACATGCAGAGACTTTGTTGCCAAAAAAAGAAGAAAACTCGCATGGCCCCTAGTTTGTGAGATTGTCTCAGCCTCTAGTTATTAAGCATGAAGAAGTGGCAAATGTGTGATAATTGGCCCACAATATTTATATATAACTTCATATATTGGTTCATCTATATGTATCATTTTTATTCATATACTTTGGTTTGTTGTTGGCCTATATATACATGAATGCATTATATCATTCATTCATTCATTCTCGGTGCAGTATTAATTTATTTAATTTAAGACTATTTCAATTTCAAAAAGAATATTAATAATATGATATTGGTTCATTTGTAACATTTTTATTTATATACTTTGGTTTGTTGTCTACATACACAAATATTATTTTCTCAAGTTTCAATTAACACCTCTGCCTATATGCACATGAATGCATTATTCATTCATTCATTTTCAGTGCATTATTAATTTATTTAATTTAATTCAAAACCATGCAATGATTTTTCAATTCCCACAGGTCACGGTGGCCAATAGTCACAGAGTTCAACATATGCTCTGCCTCTGCATTGATATATATATATATATAATTGATCTCTTTGGAACTCTCACTAGTTTGTTCCTCAAACTCTATGAAGGAGCAGAGAAAGATGGAAAATTATAATGGAAAAGCAAATGCAGAAATAATTTTTAAAATCATCATAGAGTAACTCTTGAGAAATGCTCCACAAAAAACTACTTTGTTTTTAACGCAGAAGACAGGGTATGGCGGGTTCTGCTGCCATAATAAATAGGGAGAATTGCCTAAAAATACCTTGGAGTAAATTAATTGCTGATTGTTACCAAGCGTACAAGCGATCTTCCGTGTGTGCAAATGATCTTTCATTTTGTGCAAATCATCTTCCATGTGTGCAAAAATCTTCCATAAATGTGCAAACAATCTTCCGCTATGTGCAAAATATCTTCCATTATGTGCAACAAATCTTCCATGGTAGTATTTAACAATTAATTTATCAAAAAGGTATTTATCAGCAATTCTCTCTAATAAATATGTGTATTATTTTATGGACGTAAATTGAATATTTAATAAATAATAAATTTGTAATTCTTATTATTAGCACAGCGCCCATTGGCTTCACGGGAAGGCAAACTAAGACCATTTGTGTGTGAAACAATATGAATGAGATCAAAAGGAATGCATAAAACTATAATGGCCTCATTCAAAATTTTATGAAACTCTAAGGAGTTGCACATTAGTTTTTCCTATCAATGTATTAACAAATAGGATTCCGTTTAGCATTGCTAAAAGTGACTGTTGACAAGCTAAACTGCACATATTGGGCTCTGTGCCAGCCATTCTTTCTCCAAAAATGACATCTGGCTTCGTACCCTGTTCGCCTTGAAGAGGAGACTCTTTTAGCGCCATTTTGTCATTTAAATGTGGTCAAATTTTCTCCTTTAAAATATTCTGAATCTAAATGTCCCTTTGTTAGTTGTCCTTTATCTCTGTGTGGCGGTGTGGCATGAAGAACCCTATTCACAAAGGTTGGTCCCTCTTTCATTGTTCATTTGTGTTCTCAATATTAAAAGAAAAAAGAAAAAGCCACTCTGTGTGGCGGTGTGGCACTAAGAATCTTAGAATCCTCTTCCCAAAGGTAGGTCCCTCTTTCCTTGTTCATTTGCATTCTCAATATTAAAAAAAAAAACCATCAACAAAGTTCAAGCCTTTCTATTTACATGGAAGCCTTTCATACCTCAATATATAAAACCATCCACTTTATTCTCCCAAAAGTCAGTGGTTTTATTAGACATATTTTTATCACTATACTTTGTAGTCAATCATGCTCCTATATTTTTTATAGGGCTAAGGACCATGTTTATTGCTATCTTCGAGGATCATGAGTTGTTATAAATGACCATATTTTATACATAAGTAATGAATGATAAAACCATGCCATTCACAGTGGCCTTCAACTTTAGAAGCATTACACCTAACAAGTATAGTAGCATGCCTATTATTATGTCACTGAATAAATTTCTCAAATCACTATCTGCCTCTGCATCATGTTTTTTCCGAAATTTTCAATGCTTTTATATAGACTGAGTTGTCAATCATATTCCTTATTAGATGAAAGGGATATAGCATCTTTGCTTTCTTTTTTATCTCTAGGAACCAATATAGCACCATGCCTATTATTATGTCACTGAACTTTTATGCTTATTTGTAGGCATGGTCAGCTGATCAAGAATCCTTTACTGGTGATTACATACATTAAGCAAAAGAAGGGTCAACCCTGTTTAAACTGCTCATTACACTTCATAATTCATAATTTCATGATCTGTATCAATTTCCCTTGCTATAAAATTACAACTGATGCTTTCACTTTTCAGTTGTCTTTATCTACACGGTATGCATATTAGCCTTTCTCTTCTTTGCCTTGTGCCTGTAATTTGCCATCTCCATGTTCACTACATAGACTCACTTTAATCCTTTCACCGTTTTGTTTAGTGTGCCTTACACTAATCTGGTAATATCTCCTCGTCCATTCTACTATCACTCCTTTCCATACTTGCATTTTGCAGACCAATTTGTCGTCTGCACACCACAGTTCTGCGCATATGCCTTTTACTCTATAGATTGCCCAGATTTTCTTAAATTATCTTCTTTTATTAAATTCTATTACTTCATTTAATCGCATATGCCTTTTACTTTATAGATTGACAAGTTGTTATTAGTTATTCAACATTCTATGACATTAGCCTTTCATGGTGCTTTACTCATTTCATTATTGATGGTTGTGTCAATGTACGTAGTGGGTTAGCGGAGGCAGGTCAATTCGTTAAATGTAGTCCCTTTACCATGTCTTCCAACATGTTAATACAATCCTTAAATATGTGTATTATGCTTTTTTTGAAATGTAGTCCCCACTATTTTCACCATTTGATCGCCCTATTAATTGATATCATATCTTAAGCTAAAAAAGGATTGGGTGGGAATGAGTCGGACCATATTTGATAACATGCATGTCTACAGAAACACTTAAGCCTTGCCATTGTTTTATGCATTTGTAAAATGTTGCTCATCGTGCGTTTCTTTTTCATCATGGCAGGTCTGCACAATATTGCAGATTGCCTTTTCCTTTATCACATACTTCATATACCTCCTTCTTCCATGGATATTTCTTAGCAACCTTTTCAAGACTGTCACAATCACTGATCTGGTAAGATAATCTCATTTCCGTGCAAAGCACAACTTTTTAGGGCATATTGACTTATGACAAAACATTGTTTCTTTATGTCCTTTCATTCTCACTAGACATTACTTTGTTGCATCCTGCTTTTATAATTTTAGTTAAAATTTTAAAAAAATCCCTTAATTGTTATTTTTAAATATTTTAAGTAAACATAATTAGTTCGAAGTATTCAATCTACGTAGTATATAGTTACTATTATTTAGACAGTGAAAATCCCTGTCCGATAATCTTCGTTCCCTTTCATTTTTATTTGTTTATGCAAAGCAACGAGTCTGTATCATTTTTCATGAATTATAACTTATGTGACTCTTATCATACAATCATTTTTATGGCTTGTATCAATTTTTAAATATCATTTCAATTCAATGCTTTTACATTTAACACTACAATTTCAATCTAACTTTCAGCATTCGCACATTTAGATTGCTAATTTATCGTCTTTCCACTATACTGCATAAAAAATATAAGATTACATTAACATAATAATTTTTTCCCATTAATATCTACAAAGTATAAACGTTCTTATTCAAAAAACAGCCCTGCATTTTGGATGGAACTATAGCATATTAGTTAGTATCAAACAATGCCATAGTACTGAACTTGAATATGTACGTTGAAAGGCTATATCTGTTAGCTGCAATCACTGTCACACTTTATGATCAATTAATTTAACAAAAACTTTTAGAATACCGTCACATTCTCTATACTCATATTTGGTTCAGTTCCTACCATTGTTCATGAAACCGGACTGGATCGGCCGGTTCGGACCGGAAACTGACGAACCGGCCAACTGGCCGGTCTGGTTCAGCTAGTAGACCAGTACTGTTCCGACCCGGTCTGACCCGGGGTTGACCCGGTCAACCCGGGGTGAATCGGTGCAACCCGGCCGGTTCATGGGTTGCCTCCTTTTTTTTAAAAAAATAACTTTGCTTTTTTATGCTCCAAATGACATTTTTCTTACTTTTTTTTTCAGAAAAATTATTTTCCTAAAATTTTTTAATTTTCAATGAGTTTTAAAAGGATTATGGAATATTTTTGGCATTAGTTGGAGAAATATTCTTATGTACTTAACAATATTTTTGTGGGTATTAGGTTTAGAAGGTTATATTGGACTATTGGTTAGAAAAAAAATCTTATGTAGTTTTTTAAATGGTATGGATGAATATTTAAATTATATATATATATTTTTAATTGACCCCAGTCTGATTCCCGGTTTGACTCTGGTCTGACCCATTGACCCTTGAACCAGTACCCCGACCAGTTCAGTATCCGGTCCGGGTTTATAAACCATGAACCTTGGTTCCTACATCATTCTTTTCTATGATATGCTATTTATTCTCATCATACTTCGGAAACTAACATGATATGTTCTTATATATCAGTTGGAATATGGTTTCATAATAACAGCTATGGTTATCCTCCTATGATATATATATATACCGACTGTTACCCATGATACATATACAAGCTAAGTATGAAATAAACAATATAATAGGCCCAACTAAGAAATTTATATTTTATTAATTTGTTTTCATGGACCAATACATGGCTCACAGCACATATTAAAAGCTGTCCACTGTCGCATGTTTATCTATCCAGTCAACGTCTGCAATTAATGGACAGTTTGTCTGTAGTGTGCTTGGTTCTCCTTACTTTCGTGTGATGTCAAGATTTTACTAGGTTACAAGGAAACCATCCACTTACTACGGACAAAGATTTTGTACTGACTATTCATACATATCATACTATACTTTCTTTACACTTATCTCTCACATACTGTTTCATTCCATGTCTTACTCGCGCCTGGCTTCTCTCCCATGCAGTTCCTGTCCATTGCCTCTCCCTTACTTCAAGCGACGTCATTTTACACGCAACACAAAATCTCCTTCAATGCTAAATCAATCATCCCCCACTTTCCTCTTACTGGATAAAAAAAAACAAAAAGTCCTCCACTTCCCTCTCAGATAGTAGAGCTGGAATGTGGGCCAACCCGTGAGTTGCAGGTTGGTGCGGCTTATACGGTGCGGGCCTCTACAGCCCGTACTTCTGCGGGTTGGCAAAATGCCAACCCTAACCCGCAGTGTGTGGGTTGCAGGCCAGCCCGCGAGCCCGCATTGTTTTTTTTTTTGAAAAAAAAAATTCTTATTTTTAAAGAAGATCGAAAATATGAGACAAATATATATGAGTTATTAAATTTACTTTCCTAGCATCAATCATTTCTCTTATAAAAATTTAAAAACATAATCCACAATTTAAGATATAAAGTTATCAAATTTGCCAAAGTTTATAAATAAAACACAAACTCATTCTCAAGCAACTAAGATATAATAATTCTGTTTAAAGAAGAAGGGAAGCTAAGATTTTTTCTCTTTGGATTGGGAGGTACCAAGATAAGAGTGAAAAACTTATAAGTTTTGTAAAATTATTATATGTAAAAAAAATTTGCGGGCTAACCTGCGAACCCGCGGGCTATACGGTGTGAACCTGTGAGGCTCGCATTTTTGTACCAGTCAAAACCCGCGGGCCCGCGGGTTGGGCCCTTATTACCGACTCTAACTCAGACTCACTCATGTGATCAGAGAAAGGGTTGTAAAAATATATTTAAAAAATATTTATTCTTTTAAAAAAATTAATAAATGTCATGTTTTTTATTATTTACATGGAGATTGAGGAGTCACGCCAGTTACTTTTCAATAAAATACTTGCAATATGTTTCAATAAAAGTAAAAAAACATTAAACCTCATTAAATCTGTTTTAAAATTTAACAATTTTTTAAATTTATACTTGTTTAATATACATTAATAATAAATGAAATATAAAATTGTACATCTATATGAAAGATTTAATGATATGACTTATAAATAAGATTCCTTGTGTCTTTTTAATAGAATGAATATTTTTAATAGGGTATAATGAATAATAAACAAGGGTAAATTTGAAAATTTGTTAAATTTTAAGCCTGTTATGAATATTGTGGCAGTGAATGCCCATAGTCTCTTAAGATTCCATAATGCCTATACCTCCCATAATTTTATGTAGTTTTATGGTGTAGATTAATTCTTATATTTATGATATTGTAACTCCATCATAATGTGAGTTAATTCTTATGTTTATGACATTGTAACTCTTGGGAGAATTAGAGGTCTTATAAAGGCTTAACACAAAGGATTGTATATACATGAAATTGTTATAAAAATTAGAGTTCTCCTCCACTCTTCATCTCTACAATTCTCTCTTGTCTTTCTTCATCCCTTCATCTCAATCTCTTATATTTTCTTGATTTCATAACAAAGGCAGAGATAATAAGGTATAATATTATTTTAGTTTTATTGAAACATATTGAAAGTTCTTTATAAATAGAATTAAATAAGTATCTTATTGACGAAAAACGTGTGTGACTTCTCAATCTCAAGGTAAACCATGAAAAACATGACATTTATTATTTTTTTAAAAAAAAAATAAATATTTTTTATTCTGATCACATGGAGTGAGTTAGGGAGGGAAGTGGGGGACTTTTTGTTTTCTTTAAACCAGTAAGAGGAAAGTGGAGGATGACTGGATTCAGCATTGAAGGAGATTTTGAGTTGCGCCTAAAACAACGTCGATTGAAGTAAGGGAGAGGCAATGGGCCGGTTCAGTAAGGGAGACTATGCAACACAATTTAGAGAGCAATGAGGTAATAATGCAAAAAAAAAGAAAAAAAAATTCAGATGAATATGTGCAATAATTCCAAAGTGAAAGTATCCCACCTGAATAGTATAGTAAAAAGATCAGAGACATAGAACTGCAATTTCTTTCAAATGTATTTCAAAAATTAAATTTCAAAAATTGCCTACCTTATCATAAGATGGCTCAAATGCTTGATCTGTTATTCTTTTACCTTATTGTGTGGGAGTTGGTTCCATTGGATTAATTGGAGGTGATGATGATTGCCACTGCTTCTGCATAGCCAAAAGGTGATTCTGAAGAGAAGCCAAGTGTTTAGTAATTTGGCTTAGCATAGCTCTTAAATTCTGATTTCCTTTCTTTGCTTCATCTAGTTTAATTCTCAGCAAATGTAACCCCCTACCTTAATAGCCAAATTTATAGTTCGAGAATGCGTCATTAAGTTGAAATAGAAACCAATGGTTAATTTAAAACTTTTCCAAAACTTGTTTAATACGGTCTCACGTTCACATCTCGAATATAATTGGTCTGTCCAGTTCGATTTCATTCATACATATCAGAGTACAACCAAAAATTCCCGACAATACTCACGTTTCGTTACTTAATAAAGGGTTTACAACGCTTAGTTTCCCATACATGGGATTACAAACACTATTCAATATATAAAACATGTGCAACTAATCCCCAACAAAATATGACAACTAACTACCAAAATTAAAACTCCTAGCTAGGAGCTCTAACCGCCCTTCGTCACTTGCTTTTCCTTTGAACCGCTCGCCCTTGCTGTAGGTTAATTATTGGAAAGAATGAGATTCAAAAGAATCCCAGTAGTAACAATTCACTTATAACATGTATAATCTCAAAGCATGTAAGCAAATCACAACAACAACAACAACACAATAGCATTTCTGCAATAGCTTTCACTGCATTCACAACGGCATATTTCACAACAGCATGTTTCACAACAGCACAACAACAGTATTTCACAACGGCAATGTTACATCACGGCATATTCAATGAAATGACATATATGCAAGGCATCATACACATAATAAGAGAAAGAGTCACTACCTTGTTCTTTTCGCTCGTGCACTGGCACTGGTTTATCACGTGCAGGGCAAATGTCAAATCCTATAATTAGAATTACGGGCGACAGGTTATTACTTAATCCAATTCTTTAATTCAAACACTCAAGTTGGTTATCATTAGGGACATTTAATCAAATCAACTAAGGAGTTAAAGTGGTCAATTAACCTAAAAGACCAATTTCTAACCTCAAAGTTCAACAATACTACATTATGCCATTACATCTTCAATTTTCGCATAAGAGACCAAATCTGCCAGAATTTTCTCCAGACTGTGAAAAATCATAACTAATTCTAAAAAAATCGAAATGAGGTGATCCCAAGTCCTATGGAAAGCTATTGAAGTCCTCTTCATAGGAAAAATATGAATCATTACTGGAAATCACCACACAATTCCAGAATTACACAAAATCCCACACTGCTCCAGAATTAAGTCCAGTTTCGACATCAAAATTTGGGCAACCAGAACTCACAGCTCAAAAAACGAAATGACACAAATTATATGTCCATTTTGAAGCTTGAAATGTGAAATTTAATACTGGAAAGTTTCATAATTTTTAGAGATCATTTGGTTATCCAAAAACACCACACAAGTAGAGTACCTCGCTGTAATCCTGTTCAGGCTAAAAACCCAAATTTACACTTTGAGTTTCAATGACCCAAAATTCACAACCCAGGGCTATTCCCACATAATTTTTCGTGTAGAACACAATGGTAACATCAAAATTAACAAATTCCCACTCATTCTCCATGTCCTGTTTTGGCAGAAAAATCAAAATAAATTCCAATAATTACCAACTTCCAATTTCAGCATCAAACTTATGTCAAATGGTTTCCAATCATCATAAACCACCAATAACATAACCAAAACATCATGAATTACCCAAACCCTTGTTTAGCCAAAATCAGGGCAGATTGACACATGCCAAAATTCTCATTCAACCAACACAACCAATAGCTCAAATTGATGCTAATACTCACCTCTTGCTTCTCCTTAAGTTCTTTCTTTGATTCTTCAGCTTTTTATTCTTGCAAGGTGGCTGAAAACTCCTCTTCTTCAAAAACAAAAAACCATAGAAATGAAGCTAAGGAAGAGAGGAACAAGTTTCATGAAGGACTCTTGAGCCATAGATGAGGTTAAGGAGGTGAAAATCAAGACCAAACTCTCATCTTCACTTGCTTCTTCTTGCACCCTCGTGTTGCATCTGCAGCACCGACTTGGAGAATCAGAGGGAGAGTGAATAATAATCAGTTTTCCCTTCCCTTATCACTTAAAAATCTGGCCGAAAAGTTGGGTAAAAAGGAGAGGCAAATATGTGGTCCATATTTGTTCTTTCTTGCTAAAATCCTATGGTAATTTCTATTGTATAATTGATCCAATTTGGTCAACCTTTCTCTTTCCTACCCCTTCCTCACTTGGCCGACTCCAAGCATAAAGGTGAGGATATTGATTAGCTTCTCTCTCTCTCTTCCTTATGATTTGAACGTCCAACATTTGCATAAGGTCAAGGAAGTATATTGATTAAATCCTAGCCACTTTTGTTGACTTTTCATATGGAAAAGATGAAGTGTATGATATTAATTCTCTTTCCCTCATGTCATGCGAATTGTAGCCCATGGAATAGCCAAAAGGGCTTCTTCAATTTATCATAATTTCAACTCTTAAAATATTACTTCTTTAGTTGAAATTGTTGACTTAGTCATCATCTTTTACAACTTGGTCAAATTGCCTTAACATGTCATATGTAATAGCCTATATTGTTTCCTCTTGTCATACATAAGTCATGGCCCTTTGAAGAAGAAGATGATCTTGTAAAATATCATCTTGCAATATAATATTAAATTGCCAATTTTTGCATATGAAACTTGACGAAAGTCATAACAAAATTTTCCAGAGGTAATTATGTCATTAATCCCACCATCTATTTTGTACATTTAGCCCTTAAGTACATTTTGGGATATTACAGCAAGCCTTCCTAAGAATTATATATCATCCAAACCCAAAAACACAAGTCATTGATCTGTTGCAACATATAAGTGATGCTATTAGTCAAAACTCCAAGCCTCTCTGTCTCCTACATTGAAGAGAATAGAGGATCCATTGGACTCCCTACAGTATTAATGAAGTTTAGAGTTCAGAGTAAAATTGGGAACGAGACTAGCTGCCCCTTTGATATGTAGGTTGTAAATAGTAGTAATTGGGGGTGAAAATAGGGATTTAATGGGTTAAAAAAGAATTAAGTGCTGACGCACCATTAAGTCTATGAGGCCACATTTATGGTATTATAAGTGGTCCTTACTAGTTCTATGAGCCACAGTGGATGTTGTTAGTTGGACTTAGTAGCCGTTAGAGTTAATCTTATTGCTATATAAGGGAAGGCCTCTAGGCTAATGGGTTGTTGTTGATTGTGATTAGTGAATAACATAGAAATATTATTCTATTCTCTCTCTGTCTTTCGTTCCTTCCCTCTCTTCTCTCTTCTTCCTAAATTCTTTATTTCTTACCTATCAGTGGTATCAGAGCCATTGAGCTCCTCAGTCTTTCATTCCTCTTCTTTCTCAATTCGTTCATGAATGGTTATCACCTGCTCTCAGACTTCCACGACCGCCATGTTTGATCCTGCTGAGGCCCAATTCCAAGCCATTGAAGAGACCTTACATCATCTTTTTGAATTACCAGTAGCTGTCCAGGCTCTTTCCGACAGGCTGGCATCTTTAACTCTTAGCCTAAAAACACAAGAAACCACCGGATCATGTCCTAATTATCGATTTAGGCACCATCAACCCAGACCGGGGGAAGGCGAATATAGCCCTCCGATAAGATTAACCAAAATGGAATTCCCAAGATTCCAATGCACGGACATCGAAGGTTGGATATACAACTGCGAGAGGTGTTTTGACCTCAATGGGACACTGAACAACTGGAAGGTACGACTTGCAAGTGTTAATCTTGATGAAAAGGGATATGTATGGCATAGGCATTCATAGAGGAAGAACAGGATCGAGTGATATCATGGACCGAATATAAACACAAACTCAAGGTTTGTTTCAGTTCACCTTATGACTCACCAATGGGTGATTTTAAACACCTCTACCAAACTGGGTTAATTGATTATTACAATGATGCATTTGATGCCCTGCATTGTAAACTATGATTGTGCAAAGAGCATGCCATTCAGGCATATATTGAAGGCCTTCGTAGTGATTGCGCAAATCTGGTATGACTACACAGGCCTCGCTCTTTGTTAGAAGCAGAAGTGTCGTGAAGATCTTTGAATATAATCTTCAAGAAACCTCTGTTTTTAAGCCATTGTCATGTCGAACCAGTGGTGACGTGTCGGGGTCTTTCTCCAGGTGACATGCCACCAAGACAACATCTTTTTCCAATGGGTCCCAGCAAGCCGACAACAAGAGTGCCTCGTCAGCAAAGACCAATACGTATTATGGAAATCCCAGTGGATCTTTCAGTTCCAATTCTTCTACTGTTTCAACGGCATGAATAGGGGTTTCCAACGTGAAGGGATCACAAGATTTTAGGCCCGGCTACCTTGATGAACTTCATCCCAAGAATTTGTGTTTCTATTGCCATAAGCCATTTTCTCGAGGCCATACATGTCCTCAATGTCAAAGGATGAAAATCCAATTAATTGAACTTGACCTGGAGGATGACAGGGTAGACGACACAACCATTGATGATGATGTTCTTCTGCAAAATGAACAATTATCAAAAGGGGTGGAATGCCTCCAGATTTTGTTACATGCAATTCAAGGGGGTATTGTTGTTTCAATGAGTATTCAGGGGTCTGTGGGTTGGAAACTAGTTCAGATATTGATCGATAATGGTGCTTCAAAAATTCATATCTTTTTGTATATAGCTCTAATTGAGTCATATGACCTATTAAATTAAATCTTAAGATGTCTAATTTCACGCTATAAAATTTCATAAGTTGTGCTCATCATTCGATCATACAAAATCATATGACAAACTCACTGCCTCATAGGCGATTTCACCGTAAGCATAATCATTTTCTTCAAAATTAACCATTTTATTTTCTTTAATTCCCTAAAGATATAAGAAATATTAGAGAATAGATTTGGGACACCTGCTAAACTGAGGCTTAGTAGTCCGCTTAAATTAGGCTTATTCTCAAGCCTCTAATCCCAAAATTCGGGGTATTACAGTTTCCTACTTTTCAAGTGGCCGGCCCTTGAGGACAAGGGTTCTTAAGGGGAGAGCACTGATATGTAGGTTGTAAATATTAGTAATTGGGGGTGAAATTAGGGATTTAATGGGTTAATAATGAATTAAGTGCTGGCGCACCATTAAGTCTATGAGGCTGCACTGCCCGTTTGGTACGCAGAATTGATTTTGATGGAAATGAAAATGGAAATGGAAATGGATATGGATATGGATATGGAAATGAGGTTTAAAAGTGTGTTTGGTATGTCATGGAAATGAGATATAATTTTTGTATGAAAATACCAAAATACCCCCTAAATTAAAAAATAAAAAAATCTTCCATAAAATCTTATCGCCGCAAAACAATGAAGCTCGACAAGGCTCTACTCTTCACCATCGCAAACAATGAAGCTTATCGATCAGTTGAGCTTGATGAAGCTCTAGAAGCCTCCACTCTTCGCTAAGGACCCATCTTCGATGTCGATTGAAGCTCGTCACAGATCTGGAAGAGGAGACTCGAAATCGTTGCAAATCTGGAAGTTTACTACTGTCACGAATCAATGCTCACTTGCACAGGTCGCCGTTGTTGGTCTGGGGTTGAAGATGAAGGTCGGCCATGGTTCATCAATGGAGGTCGAGCAAAAGATGAAGATGACGAAGTCGAAAAAGGTCGATGGTGGGTGGGGAAGAAGTTCGCCAGCGGTGGCGGTGGGTGGAGAAGAAGGTCGCTGGTGGGTGGGGAAGAAGGTCGTCGCTGCCGGTTGATGGAGTTCACCGCCATCTGTGAAGATGAATGATGATGCGATGGGTTAGGAGGTGACGAAAGAGGAGGGGGGCAAAAATGATTTTTCTGGGTGGAATTGACAAATCCTAGCTTTTGGGATGGAAATCATTTCCATCAATCTTAATGGAATTGGCCTCCACATGGAAATGATTTCCATGTTCCTAGATTTGTACCAAACATGACAAAAGTATGGAATTGGCCTCCAATTCCATTTCCATGAGGCCAATTCTAGTGTACCAAACGGGCCCAGGGTAGTATAAGTGGCCCTTACTAGTTCCATGAGCCACGGTATATGTTGTTAGTTGGAGTTAGTAGCCGTTAGAGTTAATCCTATTGCTATATAAGGGAAGGCCTCTAGGCTAATGGGTTGTTGTTGATTGTGATTAGTGAATAACATAGAAATATTCTTCTATTCTCTCTCTATCGTTCATTCTTTCACTCTCTTCTCTCTTCTTCCTAAATTCTTCTATTTCTTACCTATCACCCGTGAACTTCAAAGACCTCACACTTGATGAGAAGCAGATTTCCTAATTCAATCCCAAAAAAAGGGAGAGAAAAATTTTGAAAGGAAATGATTAATAAGAGAAGTAAAGTGGCAAACATATATAGAACTTCAGTAATTCAATGCCCTAAGATCAAGAAGACAAAATTTACTTGATGCTATATAAAAACGAAAAAAAAGTTAATGATGATGATGAAAAAGAGGAAATGAAAAAAAATACATATCTAAGCATAAAATTATTTTTTTAACCTGCTATATTTATCACTAGCACAACTTGCTTCAATTGTTTCTAGGCCATCTGCAAATAGGCGAGATCAATGGATTTAGTAGGGTTGAATTCTAGTGAGTAATATTATGGATGATACATTCCTATTTGTTCCCTTCTCAACAATCAATTTCTGCCACTCGTTTCATTTTTTTTGGATGGAACTACAAGCACAAATCATGGTTAAATGATTGCAAGTCTTGCAAAATGCTCCAGAACCACACTTTAGCAGAGCTGATGCTAGACACTTGTATAAGGAATATGATAGAACTCCTTCTAATGAATCTGTAAAGTCAAATTAAATTATGTAAGAAGTTTGGATCAAAATCAACGCAAAAGGGAAAAAGTGGTCAAATTTCATTGATCTTCAAAACCAGCAATACTATATATTTCGCGTTTACTGATATGCATAAAAATTAAAATTCCCCCAAGTTTTTTTCACTGGCACCAAACTCCAAAGGCCAAAAAACGATCAAAGGATTTATCATTGATAGGTGAAGTAAGGATCTGCCAGCATCGTCAAGATATTATAATTATACATGTTTACTAATTGCAAGGATTTATCATTGTCTCAATTGAAAAAAAAACAACTTCGTTGCCATCTCTGCTTCAGAGTTTGAAAAATGAATGGTAGATAAATAAAAAAAATGCATGTATTCTTCACACCAAGCATTTGAAATTTAATCTAGAGTCCATCACTGAAAGCAATCAGATTAATAAAAACCGCATGCTTTGGGTAATAATTTTCAGCAATAGAGTAAAATACAAAAATAAATGAGGGAGCTTGGGCATACGAACTCACCTGAGATGCACAAGCTTCAGTGGTGGATGGCGTGAAGCTTCACAGAAACGAAGGGCGTTGTAAAGATACAAACGACGGTGTTGCTTTTAATGGCGGTGTAAAGCTTCAAAGACACAAATGGGTTGGGGATGAGCGTAGTGGAGAAAAGAGTGAAGGATTGGAGGAAGAAGAGACAAATGGGAAGAGAGCTTGGGTACGGGAGATAAAGAAGACAGATGGGAAAAGGCCAACCTTGGACACCAGAGACAAATAAGAGATCACGCGAGGATTAGGAAGAAGGAAGCTTTTGCCAATTAGAGATTTGGAACGAAGTGGGGGTTAGGCTTGTGGAGCAATTGGAGACATCAGGGTTCAGGTAAATATTTTAAAGGGTTAAGCGGCAAAAATGCCCCGGAAGTTTCCGCTAAGGAACTATGGGCACCCGAAAGTTTTTGAGGGGGCAATTTTGCCCCGAAGGTTTAAAAAATGGTGCAATGCCGCCCCTACCGTTAGAAAAGTTAATTTGGATTGTTAATTTTGATTTATATGCACTCATGGCACTTAACACCTGCCACCTTATCATCATACCTCAACAATCTGGGCCAACTCAGATTTCCACTAAGAAAGAGATTAAAAGAAAAGTTGTGCTTTAACATCATCAATCATCACCCTTACTCGAAAAAGAAACCCTCTGGCCCTTCATCATCATCGATCATGAACAAGCATCAAAAAATCCAAAACCAAATCAACAATAAATCATATTGAGAGTGGCAGTGAGTTTGGCCAGTGAAGGGACTTCAACTTTCAACACTCTCTGTTTGAGGGATTAAAGCTTTTAATTAACAAAATAGACAAAACTAAGCTAGAGGCAAAATAGTTGGGTCGATGGCTCATTATAGGTATTCAAAGAATATGAGCTTTTAATTAATAAAATAGACAAAACTAAGCCAAAGAGAAAAAACTTAGGTCGATGGGTCATTATAAGCATTCAAAGAATTTGAGCTCTTAGGCAAAGTAAAAAAGCAAATTCGAAAAAAGGTCATTCCTTTACCTCTTCCATAATCAAGGTTTGTCATTGAGATGGTATGAGTATGAAGAGAGATTGAGTAAGAGGGATTGGGATAACTGCAAGAGAATCCAGATCTAAGTCTAGATATCGCAATCGGATCTCGCAACTCTTATCGCTGGAGTTTTCACCCCTGTTTATACTTCCTTCATCGCTTCATTTCTCCATAACCAAATCAAGGTTTTGACCCCTCACGCTATTTCGATCATTCTGAATCTATTTCCTCCGTTGCAAGCTTCCAATTTTCTAAGTAGTAAAGCGATAAAAAGCCTTAAAGTTGTGAGAAATCCTTTTGAGAATTTGATTTTAAAACTAATGAAGTAATCAAGCTAAAGCAATATTTTTGTATTTTTCGGTTTTCAAGACAAAGAAGCAAAAGGAATTGAAATTAACACTAATGATAAAGTAAAGTTAATAAACTAAAATAATGATGAAATGGGATTCCCTTGAGTTGGGGTTTTAGTCTTCCTTGCTTGCTAATAATATGAATTCCATAATGAGTCAAGAGGATGGAACTAAGATACCACTAGCTCCATACTTGCAATAATCATTTAACTCATTCAACCGAAGCAATTAAATGAATACTACCAATTAATAGTGACTCAAGGAGATGAATAACCAACTTCCAATTCTAGCTTGTAATTACCATTACAACAATTCAAAACATTCAATTTAATCATTTAAATCCACTTAACCAAGTTGGAATAAACAATTCAACCTACTAATAATATGAATCATACAAAGCTTAATTAATCAACTCCTAGCTCAACAACCAAGTTTATTCACTTGGCATAACAATCTAGATCACAATTACATACTTAACCAAGCTACATAATCATGAACTAAAAAGAGAGCTTAAGGAATTCCATTGAAGTTTAGAAGCTCAAACCATTACCCAACTCAAGGAAATCACTAAGGCTTAGCTATTCATGGAGGAAGAGGATGAAGATTGATGATTGAAGAAGGAATTAGTCATGGTAATAGGAAAGCACCGAACAGCCCTTGGTTATTATCCAGCGCCTCCTCTATTTCCTCTCTACATTGCGTCCCCTCCTCATACTCTCACAGCGCAAACATACTCCTCTAATGCTTTTCAAATCTGCATCTTTCCCTTGGTCAAAGATTTCGGCTGCTCCCTCCTTCTCCTTGCACAGCTGCGTCTTCTCTTCTATATTCCCATTTTGTGCTGTCTTCCTTTTCTTCAACCCTCTCGGTCCACAATGACGGCTGCTCTCACTCCCTCCATTTTATTCCATCGTGTGCTCACCTCCTCTCACGCACAGCCCTACTTTTTATTCATTCTTCACCACACAGCCGCTGCTACCTTTAATTCACGTGGTCCCCCCTCTCCTCTTATGCACAGCCGCCCAAAAACCTCATGTCTCTCAATTGTTTGCTCCTTTCTATTAATTGGTCCAGTAGCTTTTTGGGTCAGCTCCTCTTTCTCCTTTTTCACATTTCGGTCCAGCTATGCTTTCTTCACACCTCTCCAATTTGATCCATTATTATTTTCATTTCAGCCCATCTCCAATATGGTCAACAAAAACGGATGCTTGCTTTTTCCTTCAATAATCAATCTCGGTCCAGATTTTCTCTTGCTCTCAATTGCTCTCTTCCCATTTCGGTGTAATCCCCTTGCCTTTTAATTCATTCAGCCGCCACCTCTTCACAAAATAATGGTCCCACTTTTCTTTTGCTTCTTCAATTCTCTAGGTTAAAAGTGAGTTATGCCATGTCATCACCTACAAAATTATATTCATTAAGGTAATATCTTTTGCTCACAAATAAAGAATAATAGGAATAACAAATATTAATTAAAAGTATAACAATTTAACCACTTCAATTCCAAAGTTATTCTTTCACTAAAGTCTCACATTAACACTTGATTATGCCCAAAATATTCAATTAAGTCCCACAAAAGCCTAAGATTAATTAATAAAAAGATATAAATATTGAGCTCTATCAGACCCCTCACGCTATTTCGATCATTCTGAATCTATTTCCTCCGTTGCAAGCTTTCTTCAATCAAAGCCTTGGGCAGGCAACATCTGAAAATTTCCCTTCATGTTCACATTGAAAAAGGAAGAGAGAAAGAGGGGAAAGGAACGATTATCGGGTAGAAAAGCGAGTTGGCCAAGATTGTTGAGGTAGGATGATAAGGTGGCAGCTATTAAGTGCCATGTGAGCATATAAGTCAAAATGAACGGTCAAAATTAACTTTTCTAATAGTGGGAGTGATATTGTACCATTTTTTAAACTTCCGGGCAAAATTACCCCTCGAAAACTTTCGGGTGCCCATAGCTTCTTAGGGGAAACTTCTGGGGCCTTTTTTGCCCCTTAACCCTATTTTAAAATATAAAAAAATAAGTATTAAAATAGTCTTTTGTAGCGCTTTCTTGACTAAGTGCGACAAACTGAAAAATAATTATTTTTAAAAATTATTAAGTCCCAGCTGCAGCATTTTGTTAAAAAAGTGCTACAATAGTTCATTACTCACTTAAGCAAGCTTTACAGCTTCTTTACTCATTTAAAGTTGTAGCACTTGGTTGGATAAGCACTACAATTTGGGTGCTATAAATACAACTTTTTGTTCTAACGAGAATAAATAACAGTTCAAAACCATAATTTATCTGTGTCGAGTATATATAGCATATGCATATACAATGATTCAGAATTGTGATTTATGGTCGATAATAACCGTCATATATCGCAATTTCTGTATTAATGTTGGTAACTTAATAGATAATCATGATTTTATATTCAAAATTGATTTTTACATGTATTAAGTTTTCTATAAACGTAATATAAAATTCTGTTAGGTTTGGTTTTGATGAAAAATAATTCTTATCAAACATAATTTTCAAAATAATTAGAAAATATTCAAAATAACTTCTCAAAAGAAACAACCATTGCCCCTTTAAGAAAGACACTAAATGAGAATATATATTATCAAAATGATTTTAATTTTATTTGTTTATTTATGTGTATACTTCTAAATAAACAAATATAATCAATTAAGGTTAGTCCAGTTTGTAAGGAGTTTGCCCATAATATAAGGTTAGGAGTTCAAATCTCACTACCAATTTAAAACTCTCTTTTTTTTTTTTTTTTTTTTTTGTGATAGCCAGTGTAAGGACTTTATTGGGAAACGATTGATAAGCGCTCTTTGAGTTTAAAGGCATGCCTTAACCCTTGTGAGCCTTTAAAATCCAATTCACCTAAATTTCTTTTATAAAAAAATATATTTACTTTTCTTTAAATAATATATCTCGTCTTTGTCAAATGAGAAGAGAATTGTACATCTTGATATTTCCATTAACCCATTAGGTTTGGTTGTGACGAAAAATAATGTTAAATTTAGGACCAAATTCAATCCCTAACTAATAAACTTTACTCTCTAAATTTCATACAACCCGTTCCATAACCCAATTACGCTTGACCCGAGTCAAATAATCACAATCGCAATTGTGCTAAAACACATCTATGATGATTGGCAAATAATAATTGGACATTGCCTTTCAAATTTCAAATAATGACTGTAATCTTCCATGATTGTAGGAAATAATAACTTTAATATTCCAATCCAAATAAAATCAAAACACATTTATGATGATTGGCAAATAATAATTGGACATATCTTTTCAAGTTTCAAATAACCTAATTATATTGAAACACATCTATGATGATTAGCAGATAATAATTGGATGTATCCTTTCAAATTTTAAACAAATAATAATTGCTCTGAAAGGAATAAATTGGAAGGAAGAGGTCATGACATTAATTGAGGAAAGGATATTATGGCTTATATCACCCAATTTTTTATTAAGGAATAATAATCATTTGGAAGGAAGAAGGTTGAATAGGGGTATTAAATCGGTTAAAAAAAGTGACGGATCACATTAATTGGGAATTAAAATTATGATGTTGGACAAATCATTATAAAAGCGTTCGGAAATTCCTCATATATAACACACGTACAATTATATATCTCATAAAAAACATCATATATATAGACTCAAGCAATGGAAAACATTGCTCATGCTTTTCTCAAGGACGTTGATGATAGCAAGGAAACCCAGAGCATTATTGTTAGGGTACTTAGGACATGGACAATAGCAAAGAAGGTCACACCATTTAAGGTCTGGAAAGGCAGTATGGTATTAGTCAACAAACAAGTAAGTATCTAATGTAGTCATTACATTTACCAATTCACTAAGAGCCCGTTTGGTTCGACCGCATTGCATGCCTGCAATGGCAATCATGATTGCATTACCTAGAGAAGAGTGTTTGGTTGTTCTTTAGCATGGTAATAGGGTTTACCATGGTAATGATGATTACCAAAAAATTGGTAATCCACATTCATACCTCCCCCCCTATGAATCCTCATTACCATCCTATTGCATGGTCTAAAAAGTCTAATTTACCCTTTAGTTTTCCTTATCTTTATTTCACTTGCCGTATCACGTCACAACTGCCACCGCCACAACCTCTTCCTCTTCCACCGCCGTCACCTCCACCTTCTGCTGCCACCACTACCTCTTCCACCGCCGTCACCTCCACCCGCCGCCACCCCCGGCCCAGCCACCGGCCCACTGCCACCGTGGCCACCTCCCCCTTCGCCGACGCCCTCACCCCCCGCCGCCACCACCACCACCACCTCCTCCTCCTCCACGGCCACCGGCCCACCGCCTACCACCACCTCTTCCACCCCCGCCGCCCACCGCCACCACCACCTCCTCCTCCGTTGCCACCCTCACCCCCGCTGCCGCCACCACCACCACCACCTCCTCCACCCCCGTCGCCTACCGCCACCTCCTCCGCCGCCTACCGCTACCTCCTCCGCCGCCACCGGCCCACCGCCCACCCCCACCACCGCTACCACCTCCTCCACCACCCTCGCTGCTAGACCACCACCACCTCTTCAGCCGTTGTCGGCGGCGGCCCACCACCCATTGCCACCACCACCACCTCCTCCTCCACCCCCGCCGCCCACTGCCACCACCACCACCTCCTCCTCCCCTGCCACCCCCATCATTGCTACCACCACTACCTCCTCCTCCTCCATCCCCTCCATCATCGGCTTGTAACTATTTTTTCTACAAAGATTATATTAAGGGGTAAAATGGACTTTGTGTAATATATTAATTTTAAATAATTGTTAAAATATTAACTCATTGCATGTTGCTTAAAAATCAAACCAAACACTACCCTTGTAATTAATATTACATTGCATTACCATTGCATCGCATTGCACTGTATCGCAGGGTGTCATGGAATCGAACCAAACGGGCCCTAAGTGAAAATTATGTGTTGCTTATATTTCATCTAACTATTTGCAATCAGGGTGATCAAATTGAGGGTTCAATTGTCCAGAGAGGATAGATCTGTAGGTACATTAAGGATTTTAAAAGAGAGTGAGGTGTATTGATTTGAGAACTTTGAAGTGTTGGCCAACAATGCTGACTACAAAACATGCTCACACCATTAGAGGATTACGTTTCACGCTAACACATTTTTTCAAAGACATGACTTCCAAATCCCTCTTTATGCATTCAACTTTGTCCCAGTTAATGACATCGCCAACGGTGAAGCCACATATGAAGAGCTAATTGGTTAGTGTATATTTCTACCATGTTTTTTATTCAAAATTTTTTATTCTAACGTGGACGAAAAATTCATCTAGATGTGAAGGGCTACCTGCAAGCATTTGGGAACTTAGTTGATCTGAGGAGAGACTTCGGCATAATGAAGGATTGGATTTCACAATTGCAAATCATAAGTAACAAACTCTCTAGATTTAACATTAATCAATTCATGATACTAACATCTACTTTCATGTTAGTTCATCATCATCATAATCATATGATAACATGTGCAGTGAAGTACGTGTCAACGTATCTCTATTTGGGGAGGTTGCAGTCAAAGCCTTTGAGGACAGAACGGAAGATTTGGATGTGCCTACCTTAGTTTAAACTTAATTTTCTTAACTTACGTAAAGTAGTTAATTGAAGTTAATTTATTAAAAATGGAAGGTGTATCAGTATTACTCAAGGTTGTCAAATTTGTGAGTTTAAGTAAACTCATGATAAAATGTAAACTCGGATAGTGAACTCAAATCGTAACTCGTAAGAGTTTACTTTCATTAATTTAAACTTAATTTTCTTAAATTACGTAAAGTAGTTAATTGAAGTTAATTTATTAAAAACAGAAGGTGTATCAATATTACTCAAGGTTGTCAAATTTATGAGTTTAAGTAAACTCATGATAAAATGTAAACTCAGATAGTGAACTCGAATCGTAAACTCGTAAGAGTTTACTTTCATTAATAAATAGGCGTTAAAAGTATATAATAAAATAATAAAAATATAAAAATGACAATAATTTAATTTAAATATATTTTAAATAGGGTTAAAGGCCATTTTTGCCCTAGAAGTATTCACTGATCGCCAATTTTGCCCCGAAAGTTTTTCGATGACCAAATTTGCCCCAGAAGTGTCAAATTTGGAGCAATTTTGCCCTTACCGTTAGTTGACTAAATTTCGGGCAAATTTGATCCTAAGGTAAAACTTACAAGGCAATTTTGTCGTCTATGTCATTTTTGTTAAGATACAAATTTACCCTGGAAGTTTTCAGTTATGAGCAAATTTGCCCCGAATTTGGTCACCTAACGATCAACTAGTAGTAAAGGCAAAATTGCTCCAAATTTGACACTTCTGGGCCAAAATTGGTCTTCGAAAAACTTCCGGTGCAAAATTGACCTTTAGTAAATACTTCCAGGATAAAAATAGCCTTTAATCCTTTTAAATACGAATAACTAAAATTAAATCTATTAACATTTATAATTTATCAGATTCAATAAATAAATTTTTATAAAGTTTATATAAAAAACATGATCAAAACAAACAAAATAACACGTGTTTAAGAGTAAGTTGACACAATTTTAAAAGGTAAAAATGATAAACTTATGGTGTAAACTCGTGAGTTTAACCGAGTTTATGGCTAACACTAGTTTAAGTACAATATGACTCCATTTTGTAAGCTAGAAACGTAAAACTGGTAAACTCGGAGAGTCAATTCATGAGTTTGACAACAGTAGTATTACTTGCTTGTTTCCAATTTAATTGAATTACCAAGATTTATGAAGTTGAATTTAATTGAATTACCAACTCTTTCTCTCTCCTTTTACATTATCAATTTCAGTCCATGGTGAAAGCAACCGAGAGAATAAATGAAACAAAGTCTCCGAATCTGATTAATCACTAAGAGCTTTGTACATTATATAAGCACCAGCTCTATAACAAAATTGATAGTTGTCTAATAACTTGTCTAACAACTTGACAGCTGTAAATAACTACTCTAAGTTGTTTGACTATAGTCTACAAGAGTGCCATGTAAAACATCTAATATTCTCTATACTACTTCTGTGTTGAAAAAATTGGAGAGTTAAAGTGACCATGAGATGGACATTGACTAGAAGTTACATTGAGACTACTGAGAGAAGTGATAATGAGACGGGCTCTGAACTTCTAAAACAGGGACCTGCCTAAAGGTTTTGTGAGAATATTAGTCACTTGATCATGAGCAGAAACATATCCCATAGTCTGCAGACCTAAAGAGACCTTCTCATGAAGGAAATGAATATCAAGTTCAACATGCTTAGTTTTGTTATGCAACACAGGGTTGGCTACCAATGACACAAAGCCAGAATTGTCACACCACACAGTAGGAGTATTGGTAACTGTAATATGCATCTCACGTGACAAGGACATCACCCATAAAATATCTGATGAAGCATTAGCAACACTGTGATATTCAGCTTCAGATGTGGCTCTAGAAACAACCTACTATCTCTTGGATACCCAAATAACTAGTGTAAGACCCAAGTATGTGCAATAGCCACTAATGGATCGACAATCTTCTCTGTTAGAGGCCCAATCTACATCTGCCAAGGCTTGAACAATTACTCGGTAAAAGGCTAGATGTGCAGTCCATAATCAATAGTACCTACCAAGTATCTTAGCACACACGTAACATATACCCAATGAAAAACAAGAGGATTATAGAGAAATTGACTAAGCCTATTGATTGTGAAAGAGATCTCAGGCCTTGTATAGCATAGATATTGCAATTTGCCAATCATACTATGATACAACTTAGGATAACCAAAAGCTATTCCACCATAAGATACTGGTTGAGCACATATAGTCATGGGAGAGTCATAAGGTTTGGACTGAAGTATTTTTGTATTAAATAATAGCTGAACAATAAACTTTTGTTGGGATAAGAGTGAACTAAAAGGTAGAGAGTGAAACTCAATACCCAAAAAATAAGACAAATCACCTAAGACTTTAAGAGAAAATAAGCCACTCATAGCATCAATAATATGAGACACTTCAATAAAGTCTGAACCAGTAATAATGATATCATTGACATATAATAACAGATACATGATCTGTGTACCAGACTTGCGAATGAACAAGCATGGATTAGCCTTAGACTGAACAAACCAATCTGACAAAAAGAGTCACTAAGTTTTTGAAACCATGCACGAGGAGCTTGTTTTAGTCCAAAGATAGCTTTACGCAACTTGTACACTAAAGGCCTGCCACTACCAGCATCAGTACCCAAGGGAAAGCTAGGAGGTGGGTCCATATAGACCTCCTCAGTGAGATCACTGTTAAGAAATGCATTGTTAAAATCAAGCTGATGCATTCTCCATTTATAAGTCACAGTAATAGTAAGCACAATACAAACTATTGTAGCCTTAACTAATGGACTAAAAGTATCATAATAATCAATGCTAGCAGCTTGGGAATAGCCCTTGGCTACCAAGCTTGACTTTCGTCTAGCCAAAGAATCATCATCATTTGTTTTCATCTTCTATAACCATCAACAACCAATAGAGGTGCGATTAAGAGGTAATGGTACTACTTCCCAAGTGCCAAACTTAAGAAGGGCATTATATTCATCTATGACAGCCTGCGCCCAATTAGGATCAACAAGTACTTCTTCAATAGTGTTATGATAGGCTAAATTATCTAAAGCAAGAAACACCTTAGGTTAATAGACACTTGCTTTTCTGCAAGTAAGCATAGGATGAGTATTAACTAGTGGAGGAGTAGAAGTGGAAGAAGGAACTAATGAAGAGGAAGTAGAAGAAATAGATGAAGAGGAAGACATATGAGGTTCAGGAATAGATGAAGGAACCGAAATAACAAGATGAGAATGAAGTGTTGTAGGGCGAGGCAGTGCAGAAGACATAACCTCAAGGGAAGAGCTTTGAGCTGCTGACGTGACACTATGCCGAGAAGTGCTAGGAAAATTCAGTTCATTGAACTGCAAAGGCATTAGGCTAATAAAATACAGAAGGAGAGGCATGTGCCAGAGACCTAACTCAATAATAATCAGATGTCTTTTCTCAATCATACCATTCTGTTCTAAGGTATTTGGGTAGGAAAAGTGATGTTCAATGCCACACTCTTAAAGAAAAGGTTTAAAGGCAATGAATTCTCCGCCATTGTCAGATTGTACTTACTTGATTTTATGGTTTAGTTTGTTTTCGACCATACTCTTACACACTTTAAATGTTGACAAAGCATCAGATTTCTTATGCAGGAACTAAACCCAAGTAAAACGACTAAATGCATCCACAAATACAATATAATAGGCAGAATCATTTCAAAGAAGAGGAGCTGGTCCCCAAAGATCCATTATTATTAGTTGTAGAGGTTGCTGATACACAGTATTTGAATAAGCAAAAGGCAACTTGTGAAATTTGCCATATTGGTAGGCTTTACAAAAATCAGCAGATGCATGATCATCAAAAGCAATACTGTTATATCTAAGAACTCACTTGACAGACTCAAGAGAAAAAAGGCCTAGTCTTTAATGCTACAGAGAAAGAGAAGTCGTAGAGGTAGAAAATGTAGCAGGAATGATTGAACAACTCTCAACAGCAACAGAAGATGGAAGGGTAGCAGCAAGCGAAGGGTACATGCCATCACGTTCAATCTCAATCATTAAAGGTTGACCCGAGCATAGGTCCTTATTAACATACTTCTTAGGATAAAACTCAACTGATATCCCTAGTAAATTGTGCAATAGATAAGAGATTTTTCTTCATCCTCGAAACACAAAAAACTCTATTCATAGTAAATTTGGCATCAATAGAAATAAGAATAGCATGTCCAACATAAGTAATAGAAGAGAGCTCACCTGTACCAACTTGAACTATGTTATTCTCAGCCTTACTAGATGCAAGACAAGCATAATCATGAGTGATATGCTCTACAGCTCTAGAATTAGAATACCACGCATGATCAACCACTGATGCAGGAGACACAATAAAGGCCAAGCTATAGGCACCGAAGCCGTAGATGAAGAGCTCACAACATTAATAGAAGGTGTAAAGGATAAAGAAGGCGTAGTCACAAGAACAAAAGTATTGGGAATAGAGGTATTAGGCAGAGATGTATTAGACACCGAAGATTGCTGAACAGGAGCAGGATGAGACATATTAGAACGTGGAACAGGAGCAATATGAGGCATATTAGATACAATACATTTATAAGAAGGATAGTAGTCAGGCAAACCAAAGTGACTATAATAGGCCTGAGCATCAGAAGACTAATTAGAGATAAAACCTTCATACCAATAATAGTATCGATCAACTGTATGACTAACCTTACGACAGATTTGACACTAAAATCGAACATTAAAGGAGCAACCACGACCGTGCCCACAAGAACGATCATCACTGCCACGTGATAGATTTGAAGGTCTTGAACCCCTATTTTCGCATCTTGTAACCAAAGCTGGAGAATAGTATGCAACAGCCTTTGGATCCTTATCATTATAATTAGCAGAATAAGAGACGTGATTCACATGACCAGCAGCACTATTGTAAAGAAATATTTTCTGGCGCATTTCAGAATCAATGAGCATAGTGGTCACAGTATCCAAATGAAACGAAGGTCTAGCAGCATTAGTAACAGCTATAATTGACCTATATTTGACTGTTAAATCATTAAGAATATAAGAAATATGTGCTTTCTCATCAACCTTTGCATCGAGGGTAGTGAGATGATCACATACCAATTTCAAGTTAGCTAAGTACTCATGCATCGGTAATTCACCTTTCTTCTGATTGAAAAGTTGATTCCGATAGGACAGAATCTTGGCATCGGACCGACTTGAAAAAAGACTATTGAGCTTAGTCCAGATCTGCGCTGCCATCTCAAGCCCAACGAGCTCAAGAAGCAATGTCAGAGAAACCGAGGATAAAAGCCACAATGCTAAGGTTGAATCAAGGGCCTTAAATTCATCAATCGTCGGATTGGGAATCATACAGCCAGATTCATCAATAATCATTGTTGCAGGCAAAGAAATCAAACTAGTCAAGAACCCATGCATCTTGTGCTGTTTAACCATGAATGAAACTTGTTGTTTCCAAATGAGAAAGTTTGAATCATCAAGTTTAACTATGATTTTCTTGTTTGTAAAACCACGACTAATTTCTGTAACAGAGGGTGGTGAAGCAGACGGTGGAGACATTTGAGACATTGTTGTAAGGTAGTCGATCCGAATGGGGAAGACCCCCTATGGTAATGTCATTTTGCACAGAGCCGGTGATCGAAGTGGGCTAAGAGTGTTGAGGCTCTTATACCATAAGAGCAACCGAGAGAATAAATGAAACTAAGTCTCCGAATCTGATTAATTACTGAGAGATTTGCACATTATATAAGCACCAGCTCTATAACATACTTGACAGCTGTCTAACAACTTGTTTAACAACTTGACAACTGTAAGTAACTACTCTGAGTTGTTTGACCATAGTCTACAAGAGTGCCACGTAATACATCTAATACATGGATTTGGATTAAAAATAACTTAATCTTTATATAATGCTGAGTTAAAAAAATGGGAATTGAGTTGTTTCGACTTCCAAGTCAAAAAAACTTTAAGAATTGAATTGTTTTGAATAACAAATTTTAGAGACTTAATTATCTCTAGTCCAAGTTTTGGAACTAAGTTAATAAATATTGAGAAGGCCTTGAACTAAAAGATAAATTTTTCGTATACATTTACACACACACACACATATCCTAAAACTAATTTACAATTGATCAGTTTATAATACTTGCATTTACAAGATTTTATCATGAATAATTGCCTATGTATTATGAATTGGCTTATAGGTTATCTTGTGTAGTGAACGAAGCTTCACTTTAAAGAGTGACCATGGGAAATCAAAAAAAGGACATGCATATTGATGTTGAGGGACAAAATAATGGTTGTACGGACAAGGTGTCCCATAAGGTAGGGTTGGCAGATGTGCGTCTTCACATATACACAAGAATTGTAAGACATTGCTCTCTGAGTTATAGTCAAGTACTATTCTCCATGCTAGTGAAAGAAATTAAACATGTGATTCTGGTTTTGTGAGGGACAAAGCAACATCCAATGAGAAGAGTCCTCATCTTTTATGACTTTATACTTGGTCCAACTAAATGGCCTAACCAATCTGTCCATTTGAACCATGATCCATTGATTTTTCCTGCTTAACATCCATTCCGACTTTTAAAACATTAACTAATATAACATTTCAAATTCACCCCAACACACATAAACCATATTCAATTAGCTCTCTCCATACATGGAGTTGCCATGTGAGTTAAAACGTACAATTTTTATATTAAAAGGAGGTACATCATTGTTGCAAAATTATTTAATAAAGTTAGGCTTTTTAACAAACTTTATTTTCGACTATAAATATAGTACTTATGTGCGGTGCAATTCTTGGCTTTAATTGTGATCTATCATAGCCAAATTGCTATAAAGTACTATCAGCTCTCATTATCACATGCAAGTAGTTGTACGTCTTGTCAATATTCGGCGTTAATTTGTTCTTACAAGGTCATATATGTATGTCTTAACGTGAATATGACTGCAATAATCAGAGAAAAATCCAATGAAGAGCGAACATATCATAGAGGTGCCCCCATAAGGTAGGGTTGGCAGATGTGTGGGTGTTGTGCGTCTTCAACTCAAATAAAGGGAAAACAAACATATGCGTGTATGTGTAGTTGTGATCATTGTGTTTTGGTGTGAGCCATTGAATCTAGCTAAGCTAGCTTACACCCAATTCATTTACCCCATGTATACATAATAATTGTAAAGACATTGCTCTATGAATCATAGTATAGTTCTATTCTCCTTGCTTGTGAAAAAGAAATGATAGGTCCAGTAATGGTGAATGGCCCGTGAGCGACTCACTGTATAAAAACTTGGCCCAGCTGTTAACTTACTATGTGGCACATCCTTCATTCAAGCATGGGTGGGTGCAACTACCTTATTTGTTATCATGGTAATTTTTTGAGAAAATTTCATTTAAATACCAAATAAACTTATAAAACCCACAAAAGCCTGTTAACACTTGAAAATGACATAAATATGAAAGGTATCAAATTAGGATTTTAAAATATTGATGATTTTACTATTTTGACCCTCAATTTATTTGTTTAAAAAAGAAAAGGTGCCCCTTGTTAGAGCACCACCGTCGGCCAGGTGCTAGAGATCCGGCTGCCAACTGCTTGAGCTTCGGCGTTAGGGGGCCTTTTTTGGGGTGGGGGGATTCCCACCACCATAATAAAGGGGTTTGGTCGCCATTTGGCCACATCAAGCTCCTTTGATATATATATATGCATTAATATATATGTATAATATAAATGAAGGCATAGTGGCTTTAACAAAATTAGTAATGGAAATAAATAAATGGGTAATGGTATTGACTAAATGAGTAATGTGATTGACAAAACGAGTAATATGTGTGTGTGTGTGTGTGTGTGAGAAAAAGGAATAGTGACTTTAACAAAATCAGTAATAAAAATGACAAAATATGTAATGATATTGACTAAACGGGTAATGAGATTAACTAAATGAGTAATATTATGTATGCATGCATGCATGCATGCATGTATGTATGTATAACATAAATAAAGGCATAATGACTTTAACAAAATCATTAATGAAAATGAAAAAATGCGTAATGGTATTGATTAAATTAAATGAAAAATGTGATTGACTAAATAAGGTGTTCCGGCAAGGGGTACCTTTTCTTTTTTAAAAAAAAATTGAGGGGCAAAATGGTAAAAGCATTAACACTTTAAAATCCCAATTTGATACATGTCACCTTTATATCATTTTCAAGTGTTAGCAAACTTTTGTGGGTTTTGCAAGTTCATTTGGTATTTAAACAGAATTTTTCCTAATTTTTTTCATGAAATCATTTTAGTTACTATTGACTTTCATTTGAACAAAAACTGGTTATTACTATAACAAAATATGGCATGAAACGCTTGGTCAATTAAGTTTCACTAAATATTGGGTAAATGTGTAAAAATACTCATTATCTTTTTCAAAAAGTGTTGTTGGGCTCAAAATCAAACCTCTGATGCAAAAAATGCATATGAACTTTTTAAAATGGAATAAAAATGTCATCTTTATTAACTCTTTTAAGTGTCAGTTAATTTTTCAATACATATTTTTGTAAATATGTAAAAATACCTGTACCCTTTTCCAAAAAGTGTTATTGGACCATAATCAAACCTCAGATGCAAAAGTTCCTACAAAGATTTAAAAATGGGGCAAAAATATCACCACTATTAAATATGCCCACGTTGACTGTTAGGTATACTCATGTTGACCTATATGCTGACATGGAAGCTGATGTGGCAATAAAACTGTCTGAGCTGGCGGGGGAAGAAAAAACAAACCAACTCGTGTACTCTATGATTCTTAAAGTTACCTTTATGAAATTTTATTATCCCAAGTTTTGTTTCACGGATTTATCTGATGGGTTTTACTCCTTTTTCGTTTCGATGCTGGGTTTCACCTTTAAGGTTTACTCCTTCCTGACATTCTAGGTGAAGTGTTTCTAGATTTATTTGTCCATTTCATGGGTATGTTATCCAATTTTTTCTTTTCATTTTTATGTGTAGGTGTTTTGCCATTAATTAGCTTTTTTAATTTTCTTGAAATTCTAAAGTGCAAACACCCAGAAATAAGGTTTTCTTGAAATTCTTGAAGGCTTCCTATGACCTTTTTTGTGTCTCTGATGTACTCCCTCTAATCCACAATATAAGACACTTTAACTAATTTACGGGAAATAAGAAATGATAGTTAATTTAATAAATGTGTCCTAAATTGAAACTTTTTTTCACTTTTACCCTTGTTGGAAAATGTATTTGAAAATTTATTGAGTAGGTAAATTGGAAATAAGCATTAATTATATGGACAAAACTGAAAAATAACCATTAATTATCATACAAGTGACTTATATTGTGGATCAAACTATTTTTTTCTAAGTGTCTTATATTGTGGACTGGAGGAGAAAGTATGCATGTGGTCTCAGTATGTGAAATTATGCCTTATGTTATTTCTAACTTTCCGTTGTGGTTCCATCATATTTTTCACGGGAGTAGCTTCTCTTCCTTACTATTTCCCTCTTTTACTCCCATTTTCCTTCCCCCACGATTAGATGAAAAATTTTCAATTGTCTAGATTTAACATCTTATGAAAATATTATTATAAATTTTTCTTAAAAATTAGATAAATAAACTTAAACTGCTAAAATTTGATTTAAATAATTTACAATTGTAGTGAAAAAATGGGAAGAAATCAACTCAATAACAACAACAACAACAATCTATCACTTTTTAGATCAAATTTTAGCAGTTTAAAATTTATGTATATATATTTTTAAAGTAAAATTTTAATAATATTTACAATAAAATTTTTAATCTAATAGTGGCAAAGGGAAATGAGGGTAAAGGAGAGGCAAAGAAGAATAAGGGAGAGAAGTCACTCCTGCTTATCACCTTGATAATTGTCCTTGTTTGCGAATCTTTGATCCCGCCGTGTTAGGCCCTGTCTCATTAAATGCTAGCTATATATTAATATATACTATTGTTAAAGGATAAAAGTGTAAAAATGCTCATTATTGCTTTTTTTTTTTTTAAGTGTTCTTAACACAGTAATCAAATTAAACCTTACGTGTAAAACTGTCTATAAAAATTTAAAAATGAGGCAAAAAGCCACCACCATTAAATATGCCTACATTAACTCTCAAGTATACTCATGTTGACAAAATACCACTGTACGAAAAACTGGACCGGATCGGTCGGTTCGACCGGTTGAACTGGGAACCGGCCAGTGGTTCGGTCTGGTTTGATGGTTAAACTGGTGAACCGGTCTGAAACCGGTTTCATTTTTTTTTATTTATTTTTTTGCTTTTTTTAGGGGAAAATTGAAAGTTGAAGACCAAAAGGAAGAAAAAAATAGGTAAAGAAAGAACAAATCTAAAAAATAAAGAAGATAATGAAAAATTATTTTAAAAGATATAATAATTATAGAAAATGAGGTATCATTGCATAAGTATAGGTATTATAACTCATACTAATAGATTTTAAGATTTTTTTTCTAAAAATCTTCATTTTTATCTATAGAAGTTTAAAAATATATTAATATATATTGCCACTAATAAATTATAATATTTTAATATGATCGGTTCAACTAACGGTTAGACCCCGGTTGACCCATTAACCCTTAAACCTATGTTGTGACCGGTTCATTACCCAATCTGATTTTTCGTTCCTTGCAAAATACACTAACATGGAGGTTGACGTGATAATGAAAATGTCTCAACAGGTAGGGTTTGTTTGATACGAGGGATTTGAAGGGGAAGGAAATTTTTTTTAAATTAGATTTTAAAAAAATGGAAATGTGTTATTACAAAATTTTAATTAAAAAAATATATAAAATAAAAGAATAAAAAAATTGATTAAAAACTTTTAACTATACTTTTCTTTTCTTTTTTTTAAAATCCAACTTAAAAAAATTTACCCTCCGTTTAATTTCCCTCGTCTCCAATCATACCAAACAATTCCTTGGTGGGGGAAAAATTTTGAACTGGCCGATAGACTTCTGCACAGTCCTTTTCGTTCAAGAGTTTTCGAAAAAGTAGTCACGTGCAGCTAGGAAAGACGGTGGAACATGTGCGTGCAATGAAGGAGATGGGGAAGCAAAAAAGTAGTCACGTGCAGCTGAGTTGGAAACAAATTTTTGCCACATAAGATGAGTTATGATTGATAAAGATAATAATATAAAAAATGAAAAGCTAAGAAATTGGATCATAGGTATGGGTCAAGACTTTGGGCCAGCCCTTAATCATCGAGACACTAGTTGGGCCCAATGTGTGATTGCTGCCTCAAATATCATTGCTCGTTTGGATTAGTGATTGGAATACTTAAAAGCAGCTTTTCAATCGTGATTTACGATATACGAGGTAAGTATGTGAGAGGAGTTGTGTCTCAAATTACATGAAAAACAGCTTATAAACAATCTGATCGCTAAAACAAACATGTTTTAATCTC
Source organism: Inga leiocalycina (assembly GCA_963242795.1). Lineage (NCBI taxonomy): Eukaryota > Viridiplantae > Streptophyta > Magnoliopsida > Fabales > Fabaceae > Inga > Inga leiocalycina. The sequence continues at coordinate 35,636,755 of OY725326.1, forward strand.
TCAGGAATATGTAAACTGATTGACATTTTAATTGGGGGGTTGGGGTGGGTATATATCAATCCATCCATTGTCACTGCTGTCTCTGAGTTTTTTAATTTTCCGAAAATATTTGTTTTTTACCGAATTATTTTACATTTATTTTCTGTTATCTTTTTGTTTATGGATATTAATATTAAAGAGAATATGCATAGATCCTATGTATTGTATGAAGTATCAGTAATAAAATGTGTTATTTCTAGTTCATGAAAAATGCCGCTTGTTACAAAATTTTGCATATGATATTAAACATGAACTGAATTCATATGTATGCATATATAACAATGAGTTGATTTACTGAATTTAAGTTCCTTTTTGCTGATTTTCTTTATTAATTTAAATTCAAAATTTGAAAGTAAAATTAATTACTTTTAGTAATATTTATATTCTAAATTCAATCTACTAAGACTACTCAATCCAAAAGAAAAATAATGCAAACTCTCTGAAAATTTTATTGATTGAATTGGAAAAAGCATTGGCATGATGTTAATTTTCATTCATCATTTTATTGATCATTTGGACTTTTTAATTATTTAAAAGGAAAAAAGAGTAAGACTCTTTCTTTGCAAAAGATAAAGCAAAAAAAAAAAAAAAAAGATGTTCATAAAAATGCATGTATGCATGCTGCACTTCAAAAAATATCCATGTATTGGCGCAGGCTTTGGCCGCGTCAACACAGAGGGAAGGTGATGGGATTGAAGAAGGAGCGGGTGAAACCGGAGGAGATCACAACGTCAATGTTCCGATAACTTTAAAGGCTTGTTTGGTTTGAGGGGAGGGGAGGGAAAGTTGGCGGAAGGAAAATTTTTTTGAATTGAATTTAAAAAAAATATGGAGTTAAAAATTTTTAATTAATTTTTCTTACTCTTTTATCTTATATATTCTTTTTATTAAAATTTTATTACCTCATTTCTTCAATCTTTTAAAATTCAACTTATAAAAATTTTTCCTCCCCTCCAAATCCCTCACACCAAATAGACCCTAAGTGGAATTGCTCTATTTTTAATAAGTTAGAGTTAAAACTACGTCCTAAATATAAAGAGTGTTAGATTTATCTGAAAAAATATTTATGAATGCTAGATGTGCCTTGACCTTAAATTTAAACCTAAGAAAAGTCAAAAATTGTTTATTGAAAGAAAAGATATATCTAAATTGTAAGCTTGAAAATTTATTTTTCTTTTTACAGTAACTGCAAAATTTCTTTGTATCTAGTTTAATTGAGTGTTTTAATGAGATAAAAAAAAAAAAGGTAAACACTAATTTCACAAACCGCAGTATTTTACATATCCAACTCTAAATCAATCTTCTTCTTCTTCTTTTTATTATACATAACTCTAATTAATCTTCTTTGGGATTTCACGAAAGTAGCTATAACGATGGAAAGATCAAGAACTGCAATTCTCTTCTCATTGAACAAAGATCGAGCTATATTATTTAAGAAAAACAGTAATTGCACTTTTCTATTTTTTGTTTGGGAGCATATATAATAAAAAAATGAAATTAAAATCAATTAAGATAAACTATACACTCTTTACAAATTTAAATTTAAAAAACTTGGACTTACTCTTATGTTTCTAAGTTGGCGTCATGTCGTGAATACTCTTAATCTTCTTTTCATTGATCTTTAATTTCTTGAAGGGACCGGGTAGGTGACTTTTTTGAGAAATTATTATGAGTAATATGTAATCAATTTTAATAAGAATTAATTTTTTTATAAAAGAAAAATCTAAAATATTTTAAAATCACGTTTTTTTAAACCAAAAGCAAATATAGCACAAAGCAAAAATAAAAAATAAAAAAAAATCAAAGAAACGCATTGCCACTAATTATTGTCCAAACCAACCCTATGTGTTTAGAATATTAAGTGTCGGCAAAAGAAAAAAGATTAGAATATTAAATAATAGTATTGCGATTTCCCAATTCCATTCGGAAATCCAGCCTCATCTAACACTTTAAAGTAAATTTGCGCTTAAAAACAGATGTAGCCAGTGTGGAAAGGAATGAAATTAACAGATTACAAAAAAAAAACTAAGAGAAAATGATAAAAAAGTGATCTGAAAATTGAAAAATAATATATGGGTGATTTCATAAATAATAAAGTTGAGAATTCTTTATCCTGTGTTAATATCTTCTAATCAACTTTTGATAAAAAAGACTCATCTGTAATTTTTTTCCCTTAAATCTAAAACATATTTGTTGGAAGAGACAAGAAAATTATTTATGCTATGAGACTCAAAAAATATTGTACCGTTGATCAAGTAAAAAAACCCAGAGAATTTTTTTTTGGTTAGGGGGGGGGTGTTTTGTAAAATCCTAGTTGAAATCAGAAGGTGATTAGGCGAAGTGGAATTAGATCAAAAGCAATGACAATCCCCTTTAGATGACGTTGCAATTGATGATTCTAGAGAGTGCCCTGAATTGCGAGGTCCCAATCAATCGGCCTTCTGAATATTGAATATTTTCATTTAGTTCGAAACTTCGAATATATTTGTGGCTAATAAATTGAAGGGTTAAGGAGTAAATTTATTAATAAAGTTTTGTGTGAGGAGTATTTGACATAAATATGTTTTAGAAAAGATAAAAATATCAATAAATAATTAAAAATTTGCATCCGGCATAAAAAACCATTAAATCCGTACTAACGGTGTTAAATTATAAAAGAAGAAAATTCCTAACAACATTAGAACGAATTTAACAGTTTTTATGTCAGATTCTCATTTTTAATTATTTATTAGTATTTTTACCCATTCTAAAATATATTTATATTAGATGCTTACGAGATAAAATTTTATTGATAAATTTATCTCTTCACCCCAAATTGATATGACATATATACCCGTTTTAGTATGATGGGTTTGGAGATGTGAATATAAAATTAAGTTTCAATTCTATAAAAAAGTTTATTTGATATAATGAAATGAGTTCTCACCTCTAAAAGTCAAATAAGTCGATCCCATCCAAATAACTTCCTTTAAAAGAAAAAGTTAAAGATTTATAATTTCAAATGTACATCTCCATCAATTATCCTCCTCTTTGCTTCAGCCTCTTTACTGACCGGCGACCTCTGATCATTTTCCCACTGGCGACGATGGCGACCTCTTCTCCCTCACTGGCGACCTTTGCTCTTTCATTGACGACGATGACGGCAACCGCGGACAACACACAAAGGCGACATTCAGCAACCCATGATTGCGACCTCCGGCTTGCAAACCCCATCAAATCTGGCGCTCATCTCACCATGATAGCTCTCTTAATCCTCTTTACTCCACGACTGCGATCTTTGGCGACCTCCTCATAGTACGCATCAGATTTAGCCTCTTTTTTTAACGATCTGAAATTTTCGTTCATGGATCTCGCAGCTCGTCCTCTCCGTCTTCATGGTCGAAGCTCGACTACGGCTGGAAGGGAAGCTCATCCTCGCCGTCTTCGTGGCCGAATCTTAACTGAGCTCGAAACGCCTTTGGATATGAAAAAATCGATTCGGGGCAGTAAGGATTTCTCAGGTTCATAACGAAGACACAGTAGGACTTCTCATTGGAATCGAAGAATCTATGATTTATTTGTAATTCAATTTCATCCCATGGGCATTATTTCAGTCTCATATCTCATTGACACTTGTGGAATCTAACCTGAAGAAGCTGCTTCAGCTTCCAAATATGCCCGCTTTGAATCACGAGAAAAATCTGCTGGGATTTACGATACTGGGCAGTGGAAGGAAGCCATTTGTTTTGAAAGGAGCTCCCTCTCCTCTGGACCACCTCAAAGAGGTGAATTTCTGTCGGGCCTATCAGATTGGGGGTGTCAGAATTAGTCGTTGTCGGGGGTCATGTCGGTAAATCCGGCGTTGGCCTTCAGGTTAACACCGGATACCTGGAAGGTGGGTACACCGAAGGCCAAAAATGATCCATTGTATAAACCATAAAAAAAAAAAAAAAGTAATTGTTGAAATGTTGAAGGAGAGATATGCCTCCAGAACTGGTTTGATATTTCTGGAAAGGTGGACGGAATACTGGGGCCGATGTTGTCCCTCCAGATTGGATTTCACTAATGCTATCGAAGGAAGTTTTTTTATTTTTTTAATTAGAAGGGTATTTCAATCTTTTTAATATAAAAATTAGGTTTCATTCTCAAAAAAATTCCAAACCTCCTTTAAATCTCTTTTCTATATTCATCTCGATCTCTATGTTTATTTCTATCTTCATTTTCATTTTCACTAAAATCAATTCCAATATGTAATCGGCCCATATAAGTTATCTAACACGCATGCCAAACGGGTTTATTTTCTATGTCATGAACAAGGCGTCATTGGCTGCAACAGAATCATTCACATAGTACTCACAGGAGAATGAGAAAGGAAAGAGAATATAAGGATGTGAAGAGAAGGGAAGAGTGATTCTTAGCTGCGGAAGATTTTTAGTTTTTAATATAAGATTTAATTAATTAATTTGATTAATTAAGTATGTTAGTTAAATTAGTTAATATGATATATTTTTTTTAAAACACCTTAATGATCTTTTGTAATTCATTTTTTCTCTTTTCTAATTGATTATTGTTAAGGGAATATTAATAGGGTTAATTTAAAAAAAATGAATAAAAATGTGAAGTAGGTCTTATCATTAATACTAATACTAACTCTCTAATTAGATCCTATATTAAAAAGTAGAGGGAGAGAATAGTTGAGAATTGAGACATGGTATGTGAAGTTTAAGAAGTTTAACCGGAACAATTTAGCATTTGTAAACATTTATATTTTAGAGTAAAATATTCGCGACATCCTTTTATGTTATCTTAATTACAGTAACATTCTGTCTTTTTTTAAAAAAAAAAAAATATACACTTCAGTCTAAACATTAATAAATATTTTATAAAACTACTCCTTTAGTAATTTATTAGTTATTTTTGACAAATTTTATATAGACCAAGAAAAACTTTAAACCTCATTAATTCTATTTTAAAATTTAATGACTTTATCTAAATTTACCCCTACTTAATATACTCCCTCCTTTTCTTTTTATAAAAAGCACTTAATCAAATAACATACGCTAAAAAGTTGGTTAAAGACATTAAATATTTAATAATTGTAACCTTTTTCTTAAAAATACCTTTATTTTTAAGGGGAGAGAGAATAAGAAAAGTAGAAAAAAGAAAAATGTGACAGAGAGGGAATGTGTGGTGGGAGAGAGTGTGAATAAATGTAATAAATGCAATGATATTAATATGAGTTATTAAATAAGGATAAAATAAAAAATTAACAAAGAAAATTTGATACATTCTTTAAATATCTCTTAGAAACAGAAATAAGCCATAGTTGGTGGTTGTTTCTTAAAAAAAAAAAGAATGGAGACAGTGCAATATACCTTGTAAAAACAAAACCAACATAATAATAAATAAAAGTTATAATTGTACTTCCTTTAATCCTTTTTATAATAACCCAAAATTTGAATTGTTTTAGTCTTTTTGTTATAAAAGCTCGATAAAAATTTTCTAAACAATTAATGAGGCTTTTTTAAAAAAATTTATACCTTTCATTAATTAATTAATTATATATATATATATATATATATATATATATTAAACTCCAAGTTTAGAATACGGACGCAAATTAGATTGCATACTGTAACATCCCAAATTTTATATTCACAAAAAATATATTGTAATTATTTGAGTAATTCAATAAAATAATGAATATTCATGAAAATTGGATCTTGTGAATTTTGAAATGTTCATATTCATAAAGAAATGGGTAAATTAATTCAAGAAAGGAATTAAATTGTAAAGGTGATAGCAAAATCATAATTTTGCCAATTGTCAACACCCGTTTTCATTTCGATAATCGAAGAGTAATAAAGACGGAATTCAATAGGCATACAGAAAAGTACAATTATACTGATAAAAATATTTGTTTACAATCCCAACGTCGTTCGTCAACGAAAAATTGAAAATACAGCGAAAACTTAATATTTACAAATTATCCAAAATATTAAGGCATAGACTAAGGCATAACCACGTTCATATCCTTGCCACGAGACACGTGCCACTCACTTTTCGGCGTCAACGTCTTTGCCCTTTGGCACACCGGAACCCGCTGAGGTATTTGTTTAAAAATAGGGTGAGATTCCGGAGAATCCCCATAAAGACATAATATCGTTCATAGAAAATACGAAAAGTAAATATGTCATGCGCCAAGGTATGCACAAATTAATGAACAATATAAACACGTAATCATCATCATGTATACATGAGTAGGGGCCAGCCCCACAATCTACACCGGTTGGACTCCTGCCAACTCCCAGTATAAGTGCACTTCTGGCACTAACTACCCATCTCTAGGCAAATCATGTTGATTAATAAAGTGCATTTACAAAACAATGGCATCCACACAATCACATAACTTATGGCATAGTGTATGAAGGATAATGTCCCTACCTCAAAGCTTTAATATCCCCTTTCTAAATGTGCCTCGAAGAACGCGTCGTGTCCGGCCTCCAAATCGGTCCTAAAATATTAAATGTACCAGAAATAGGTCATAACCTATCCAAGAATCATTATAGACTATCCCATAGTGTTTATTATAGTTATATTAGTCTATGGTGAAAATTTACAAAAATGCCCCAGGAACCCGGCCCGGCCCTGCCGTACTCGGCCTGATGGCACGTTTTCCCAAAATTTTGACCAAAGCTATTTTGACTTATTTTCGCCCAAGGAATCTATTTCTGGGCTTGAAATTACCAAATTCACTGTAAAATTATGAAAATACCCTTGACAGCCCCTATTTAGGGATTTTAGTGGCGTTTTCGTTATTATGCTTTTTCGGCCTCTACCGAAAAAGTGCCCAATTGTAACCCCACCTATTTTTTCCCACTGAGTCCAATGGAACCATTTATTTCATGAAAATCCAACTCCTACTACAAGATCTGGTCCTGGCCAAAATATTAAAGGAAAAATAGAAAAATGGAGCTTTGTGTTTTAGCTTCCAAAACTTGTACTTTTCCACTTCTAATCCTTGATTAACTCATTTAAACACTTCTTAACCATGATTCAAAGAAATTTGGGCAGCATAACCCCTTAGGATTAGGACTTTCCAAATTTACAAACTCAACAAAATAACCAAATCCAACCATAATCATCAACAATAACCACATACTAGCATAATTTTAGGATTTGTGAAGTTACCTTCTTGAGTTCTTGAAATTTCTCTCTCTAAGAGTCCTCCTCTCTCTCTCCTTCAGCTCAAGATTTGCTTGCTAAACATAGTGTTTCATGGAAAAGAAGAGATTGGAGAGGAGATTATACAAATTGGAAGCCTTAAAACTTGGATCCACAAGTTCTTACCTTAATATTTCTCCTCCTTCTCTCTAGATTTCCCAAGCTCTCCCTCTCTCTAGATTTCCCAAGCTCTCCCTCTCTCTCTATCTTTGTTGTTTGGATGTGAGAATGAGCAAGAAAGATGAAGCATGAGCTTCATAAAATATCTCCCATTTTCCTCTTAATTAATAAATTATAGGATAATAAAATATGACATATGCCTTGTACTTGAATTTATCGTCTTCCAACTTGTGTCATAAGCCTCCAATTGCAATTGAACCAATTCTCCTCCATTTGGTTAGCCCAAAAATGTCCTAAGGGCCCTTCATGCACACCATTTGGTCTTTCATTCCATTAATCAAACTACATGTGCCAAGAAATCATATTTTAATCCAATTTCCACATGTGCTCATATCTTAGTAATTCTTATTTAACTGTTTGGCATTAGATGATGCCACTTGGCATGTTTATGAGCCAAGTAATTATTTTCCGATCCTATTTCCTTATTCCACAATTCTTAATTTATTCCACCAAGAATATTCAATTTATACATTTTCCTTTATTTTCCTTATGAATATGAATATTTCAAAATTCATAAGATCCAAATTCATGAATATTCACCATTTTATTGAATTATTCAAATAATTATAATATATTTTTGGTGAAAAAAATGTGGGGTGTTACACCAATATAGCCAAAGATTAATTATTTTTGAATTAATTGGAGTTAATTTCAATTAATCAAGGAAAATAAAGGAAAATGCATAATTGGAAAAAAGATAAAATGTGTTGGCAATTGTGTAAATTATGAAAAAAAATAGGAGGGAGAAATAATTATTTGGCTCATAGTCATGCCAAGTGTTAACATCTTAAGGCAAAGAATTAAATTAGAATTGTTAAAGATGAGCACATGTGGAAATTGGATTAAAATATGATTTCTTGGCACATGTGGTTTGATTAATGGAATGAAAGCACAAATGGTGTGCATGAAGGGCCCTTAGGACATTTTTGGGCTAACCAAATGGAGGAGAATTGGTTCAATTGCAATTGGAGGCTTATGACACAAGTTAGAAGAGGATAAACTCAAGTACAAGGCTTATGTCATATGTTATTATCCTATCATTTATTAATTAAGAGGAAAATGGGAGATATTTTATGAAGCCCAGGCTTCATCTTTCTTGCTCATTTCACATCAAGAACAAGAGAGAGAGAGGGGGGGGGAAGGAGGAGAGCTCAACTAAGAAAGATCAAAGGTAAGTTTGCATGTTTATGTGATCAAGCTTCCTCTTTTGTATGACCTCCTCTCTAATCTCTTCTCCATGAAATACTATGTTTAGCAAGCAATCTCAAGGGAGAGAGAAAGAGGGTGGTAGGCTTTAAAGAGAGAAAGAGAAGAAAACCAAGGTAACTTCAAGAACATCAACTCTTGTGGTTTATTGTTATTGCTATTATATTGTTGTTCTTGGCTTGGTTTGGTATTGGTTGGTTGATTTTGTAAATTTGGAAAGTCCTAACCCTAAGGGGTTATGCTGCCCAAATTTCTTTGAATCATGGTTAAGAAGTGTTTAATGTAACATCCTAATTTTTATATAATTATAATTTAGAGATAATTATGAAATTAATAGTAATTTTTGGAAAAAAAAGGGGGATTTAGTTAAAATATGTTTTAAAAATAATAATAATATTATATATATTAAAAATTAAAAATTATAAATATATATATATTTAAAAATAATAATAATAAATAAATATTATAAATAATAAAATAATATATATATATATATATATATAAAGAAAAGGCGCCCACCACAATGAAAAAACGGGGGAGGCACAAAAAGTGCCTCCCACCATGTTTATAAGAGATTGTGGGTGTTGCCCACAATCTCAAAATGAAAACTGGGGAAGGCAAGTAGTGCCATCCGCAGTTTCATGATATAATACCCCCTCTCCCCCGTCCTCACTTTACACACTTCAAGTGTGAAGAAAAGTGTAAAGTGAAGCATTAGTAGGAGTATCTTCATATCTTTGGAGATCAATAAGGTACTCAATATTACTTCTCATCTCAGAATTGTTTTTATCTAAATAATTTTCTCTTTCTTATGGTAAGAATTTTATGATGATTAGAGAAAATTTTAAGATTATGATTTTGGATAAATTTGAGTTTTGTTAATATGAGGCTATAGGAATGTAGAGGATAATTAATAGTTAATTTTAATCAAGTTACTTTTGTTACTTAATTAACATATAATTTTATAATAAAATCTTTACATAACTAATCTATGAATAATTCTATATTAAGCTTTTTAACTGATTAAATTTAGGTTAAATAATTTATTTGGATTATTAGAGGTATTCTTGAGGTTTTAATCGGTTTAGATATTTTTTTAGGATGATGATTTATAATTTAGCCATTTTATAAATTGATTATGGTAGATTGATTTTTGGCGTATATTTAAGCTCTTGGATTAGGAGCTTGTGATTATAATTTTACTTTGGCGAAAGGTAACCACTTTTCACTTATTATCTGTGTTGATATGCTGTTTGTGAGTATTTTGATATTTACTCCAATGAGTAAAGGTTTATTCTGATTGAGAAAGTTTTCATTATTATGTGAAGTATTTTGATATAAAATAGCTTTGTGGAATTTTATGATTTGAAATGAGAAAAATATGTATATATTCGGGAAAATCCCATTGAAATAATTATTGATAAATTATTGTGATAATGGGTTTGGGATAAGATGGAGTATATTATTTTACCACGTGGTATAGCCTCCATTGGTGCACGATGGTTGGCTATTTATTGTCCCACCAGTTTCAATGAGGGACTGCCCCACCAGTTTCAATGAGGGGCTGCGACACCGAAAGACCCATGGTCCGGGGCACGTGCTCTGAGGGTTTGGCCGATCCTCATGACGTGACTGGTGAGCTTTTTGAGTGGCCAGTCACATGGTTAGTAACTTAGCCCATGGGTCTAGTCGCGTGGAAATAAGGCGGTTCGGTTGGATTGATGGGAGGCAATGGGAATTGTAATAAGAAATTTATGTATAAAACCGTGATATTGAATTTTTTTTTATAAATTGTTATATAAATTGTTCCACTTAGCACCTCATGAACACATGTTAGCATGTGTAATGAGTCGGATAGCTGGTTACTGAGGCTTTTGTCTCACCCCGTTAATTTAACATTTTTCATGTGATAATTCTCTTGCTGGAATGTCGGGAGGAGCTCCTGAGGCATAGATATATTTCTATATATATCTGTATAGCCTCTTGTAGTTTATTATGTGTTGATTGAATGCATATTGCCACTTATTAGGGACCATATTTTGTAAACTCTAAATTCGTTTACATACTTTGTTTATCATATAAAGTTGGGTGACTTTGGTTTTGAAATGGAAATGTTTAATATGATAACTATAGGGACTTAAATCTTTTATTACCATGGTAGAGTTTTCAAATAGTTACTTGAACTCTTTTCTACCATGGTAATGACTTAAATCTTTGATTACCATGGTAGAGTTTTCAAATAGTTACTTGAACTCTTTTCTACCATGGTAATGACTTAAATCTTTTATTACCATGGTAGAGTTTCCAAATAGTTACTTGAACTCTTTTCTACCATGGTAATCTTTCTTTCTTTAAAAAAAAAATGAAATGAGTAATTCTTAAAGATAAGATAATATTATAATATTATTAAGGAGAGGATCCTCACATTTAAATGAGTTAATAAAGAATTAGAAGTGAAAAAGTGCAAGTTTTGGAAGCTAGAACACAAAACTATATTTTCCATTTTTCTTGAATATTTCATCCAGTACTGTTTCAGGGGGTTGGAACTGGATTTTCATGAAATAAATGGTTCCATTGGACTCAGTGGGCAAAAATAGGTGGGGTTACAGTTGGGCATTTTTTCGGTAGAGGCCGAAAAAGCATAATTACGAAAACGCCACTGAAATCCCTAAATAGGAGCTGTCAAGGGTATTTTTGTAATTTGACAGTGAATTTGGTGATTTCAAGCCTGGAAATGGATTCCTTGGGCGAAAATAAGTCAAAATAGCTTTAGTCAAAATTTTGGGAAAACGTGCCATCGGGTCGGGTACGGCAAGGCCGAGCTGGGGTCCCGAGGGCATTTTAGTAAATTTTCACCATAGACTAATTTAACCACAAGAAACACTATGGAAGAGTCTAAAATGATACTTGGATAGGTTATGACCTATTTCTGGTACATTTAATATTTTAGGACTGATTCAAAAGCCGGAACGACGAGCGTTACGAGACACACCAGGAAAAGGGGTTATAAAGCGTTGAGGTTGGGGCATTATGCTTCATACACTATGTCATAAGTTATGTGATTGTGTGGAAGCCATTGTTTTGTAAATGCACTCTATTAATCAACATGGTTTGCCTAGAGAGGGGCAATTAGTGCCAGAGGTGCAGTTACACTGGGAGTTGGCAGAAGTCCAACTGATATAGATTGTGGGGCTGGGCCCTACTCATGTATATATGACGATGATGTGTTTATATTGTTCATTAATTTGTGCATACCTTGGCGTATGTCATATTTACTTTTCGCATTTTCTATGAACGATATTATGTTTTCACAGGAATTCTCCGGAATCTCACTCTATTTTTAAACAAATACCTCAACGGGTACCAGTGGGTCAAAGGGAAAAGATGTAGACGCCAGAAAATGGACGGCACGTGTCTCAAGGTGAGGACAAGATCGTAGTCATAATTAATCTTTTTTGTGATATTTTGGTGAAATTTGTAAGTATTAAGTTTCCACTGTATTTTCTGTTTTCTGTTGATGAACGACGTTGGGATTGTAAACAAATATTTTTATCAGTATAATTGTACTTTTCTGTATGTCCATTGAATTCCGTCTTTATTACTCTTTGATTACCGAAATGGAAACGGGTGTTGACACATACTTTCTTAGTTTCTTGCAAAAAGAGCTCTCAAAGAAGCTGTTGGTCTGTGCTCTTAAGCCCTGAGAATCCTTCTAAGATTTTGAATTATATTTCTGTTACTTAGAGTTTTTTTCTATTCCGTTGTATAAAATAAAAGGTGGTCCTACATGTAAGGAATAAATCATTTTCATATGAAATTTTAAATTAATCTAACTATTTTCACCTTCATTAAATATATATAACTCATTATCTCTATACAATAAATTTTAAACTGGTCTAACTATTTTTACCCTCATGTGCTCTCTTTATAAATAAGGGTATAATTAGAAAAAAAAAACACACACACACACACACACACACACACACACAATACTTTTAAGGGAGAATTGCACTAAGTCCCAGGGACAAGAAAAAATAGCAAAAAAGTCCTATAGCATGTTACTTTATCAAAAAGCTCCCTAGAGATTATAATGATATAAATTTTGAATGTGAAATTATCTTCTTGGCTCCATTGATTAAAAGAGGAAAAGAGAAGCGTCGGTATATGATTATATATATATACTTGTCAATCGTCACTTTATGATATGTCAAAATAAGTGCATCCACTTATCAATCATAAATTCTGAATGAAACATATACCCATTACATATTTGTATAAGTTTATGTACCTATAATGACGAGTAATACATTGGCAAGTGTATATGCTTATTTTGACAAGTTATATATTGGCAAATATATATGCCTATTTTGACAAGTTATATATTGGTAAGTATATATACCTATAATGATAAGTTATATATTGGCATGTGTATGTGCCTATTTTGACGAGTCATAAAGTGTTCACTAGCAAACCTATCTATGTTAATTAAAATAGCTTCCGTTGAAAAGTGGATTTTTCTATTTTGACAAGTTATAAAGTGACAATTAATAAATACTTACACCTAATCATATGTCACTGCTTCTCTTTTTCTTTTTTAATCAATGTGAGCAATAAGGTAATTTAACATTTAGAATTTATATCACTACAGTCGTTAGAAAGCTTTTTGATGGTTGTTTATTGTAAAAAGGACCAGTAAAACACCCGTGATTACATTTTTCAGTTTTTTTAGGGTTTAATCACAAATGAAATCAATTTAGATAAGGTATATCCTCATTTACAAATTTAAATTTAAAATACATGCAAAAAAAAAAGATTTACTCTATTTTTTTTTTTTTTTGCAGTTGGCGTCATGTTGTGAATACTCTTCAATCTTTTTTTCATCTATCTTTCATTTCTTGAAGGGACAAGTAGGTGATTATTTTGAGAAGCTATTGTAAGTAATTTCTAATAATTTCAAAAAATATTTTAATAAGAATTATTTTTTATCGTAACCAAAGCTAAAATATTTTTTTTGAGTGATAAAAAAAAATTAAACCAAACACAAATTGTGAAAAAAAATAAAGCACATGACAGCAAGGCAAAAATATCTCCATCAAGCACGTGAATCTCACATATTTAGCAATTTTAGATTCTTCTCTCATGTAAACGTGGAACACTTCTATTAGTCTTAGGGAGCTATATACAGCCATGAATGATTAATCCTCTCCTTTTTTTTCTTCCCATTCGTTCGTTCCGGTACTTTTCTCCCAAAATGTACTGTTTCAGTGTCAAATACATAAGCTCTTCATTTATCTTTTTTAAAAATAAAATTGACCATCTTAAAATATTTTTCAGTATCAGTCAGTTTCCTAAAATATTTTTTTAAGATCCTAAAAAATTAGTTCATCATACTGGATAATATTACAAAAATATTATAGATACTGATTAATACTTAAAAAATAATTCAGGATAGTCAATATTATTTTTTTAAAAAAAATTGAGAAGTTTGTATATTTTACGCTAATGCATTTTGAGAGAAAATGACAATAAAGAATGGGAAGGGAGAAAGAGAGAATCCAATTCCATGTTACTATATAGCGTATGGGAGTACCAATGAATATTCAATATTTTGTTGTTTTGTCTTTTTGCCTTTGTCTCGTTCTTTTTTTTTTTTTTTAACCAGCGTTTGCCTTTGTCTATTTGCTAAAACAAATATACCGCACAAGCATGAAAAAGCCAAAGAAATAACGCGTTCCAGCTAATTATTGCCCTTCACTAACCTCATGTGATAAGAATATTAAGTAATAGTTTTCTCTTCCGCCAGCAGAAAATATACTTTTCTCTTTTGCGTGTATTAAAAGTTATGTGTGCTGTTAATTGAATCCTGATGTTTTAGTTCCTATGGGTTGAAGAGTAGAACATCCTGAACCTAACAAAAACTACAATGAAAAAACATCATATGAAGTCACAACTCACAAGTATCATGTTGCACCTTCAATCTCTGATTGGACCCCACTTACTGATACCAGATCACCTGTCCTGGAGGCACCTGTCTCGAGATCGAGGATGGACTCACAAGGAGTATTTGCACACCCCTTGTGCATTTCTTTCGCCTCCGCAAGTATCGAACACTTGACCTAGGGGTAAGTACAAGTGTTTGGTGATACTTGTTACCATTGGGTTACTATATTTCGATAATCGGAGAGTAATAAAGACGGAATTCAATGAGCATACAGAAAAGTACAATTATACTGATAAAAATATTCGTTTACAATCCCAACGTCGTTCGTCAACGAAAAACATAAAATGCAGCGGAAACTTAATATTTACAGAATTCTCCAAAGTAGCTAAGCATAAACTAATTATAATCACGATCTTGTCCTCGCCTCGAGACACGAGCCAATTACTTCTCGGAATCTATGCCTTTGCCTTTCGATCCACTGGCACTCGCTGAGATGTTTATTTAAAAATATGGTGAGATTCCGAAGAATTCCAGTAGAGACATGCTATTATTCATAGAAAATGCGATAAGTAAATATGATATGTCATGTATGCACCAATTAATGAATAATATAAACACATCATCTGCATGTATACATGAGCAGGGTGCAGCTCCACTAATTTGCACTAGTTGGGTTCTCACCAACTCCAGTGTAAGTGCCTCTGGCATTACTAGCTTCTCTCTGGGCAAATCATGTTGATTAATAAAGTACATTTACAACAATGGCATCCACACAATCATATAACTATGCCATGATGTATGAAGGATAATGTCCCTACCTCAAAGCTTTATAATCCTCTATTTAATGGTGTCTCGTAAAGTGTGTCGTTCCGGCTCTCGTCTCGATCCTAAGATATTAAATGTACAAGAAATAGGTAATAACTTATCCAAGTATCATTTTAGACTCTTCCAAGCGTGTCGTTCCGCCGTCCTGGCCTGAGGCACTTTTTCCCAAACTTTTTGACTAAGGCTATTCTGACTTATTTTCGGCTAAAGAATCTATTTCTGGGCTCGAAATCATCACATTCACTGTAAAATTACAAAAATACCCTTGACAGCCTTTATTTAGGGATTTCAGTGGTGTTTTCGTAATTATGCGTTTTCGGCCTCTCCCAAAAAAGTGTCCAACTGTAACCCCACCTATTTTTGTCCACTAAGTTCAATGGAACCATTTATTTCATAAAAATCCAACTCCTACTACCAGTTCTGGTCTGGCCAAAAATATGAAGAAAAATAGAAAAATGGAGCCTTGTGTTTTAGCTTCCAAAACTTATACTTTTCCACTTCTAATCCTTGGTTAACTCATTTAAACACTTCATAATCATGATTTAAAGGATTTTGGGCAGCATAACCCCTCAGGGTTATGGCTTTTCTAGTTTTACAACTCATCCCAAAAATCACAAAACTAAACAACAATCACCAACAACAACTTCAATACACTAAGAAATTGAGGTTTTGGAGATTACCTCTTGATCCTTAGTGTTTCTCTCTCTAGGACGTCCTCTCTCTCTTCTCCTTAACCTTGAGATTAGCTTGCTAAACCAAGATTTTCATGAAGAATAAGAGGTTAGAGGATGAACCATACAAGGTAGAAAGATCAATCACTTGAAAAACAAGCTCTTACCTTAACCCTTGCTTCCTCTTGCTCTCTAATTCTCCAAAGGAACTCACAAGCTCACTCTCCCTCTCTTGCCTCTTGCCTTGGACGAAATGCACATGAAGGAGGAAGGAAAAATGTGTATTAACTTAGTCATCTTTTCTTCTAGCCCTTGATTTAATCAAGGGTTGTGATTTCTCCACCTTACATGCACACCACTCCCCCAACCATACCTCCCACCATACTTCTTACTTTATGCCATCCCTTCACATCATTTGTGTCCAATTGGGTTTGACTAACTTTTTCCCTTATTTTTCCATGTATTGGACGAATTTTAGGGAAGGTAGAGGAGAAAAAAATGTTTTCATATATTCCACAATTCATATAATTGAACTATGTATAATTCCCTCCTTGATTTTATTCCACCAAGAATAATCCCTTTTATGCATTTTCCTTAATTAATTGAAATTAACTTCAATTAATTAGAAAATAATTATTCTTGGATTAAATTGGTAAAATTGTGATTTTTTGATCACCTTTGTAAATTAATTCTTGAATTAATTTGCTCATTTCCTTATGAATACGAATATTTCAAAATTCATAAGATTCAAATTCATGAATATTCATCATTTTATTGCATTACATAAATAATTACAATGTATATTTGGTGAATAAAATTTGGGGTGTTACATATCACCTATACCTAATATTTTTATGTGAAACAACATTATAATTCCTAAGGAATAGATTTTTGTTTTCATAAATTAAAATAATTTTATGCTATTCCAATCTTAATTGTAAACTCAATCTGTTTCCAATTAAGTTTAAATCATCTACAAAGCACAAACGATAATGATGATATCAATGACAGGGAAACCCATTTAACAATGAAACTGACGTAGATGAAAGAATTTTTTTTTTTTAATTATCTTTCAGCAACCAAGTTTCTTCCGTTTGCCATCTCCTTCTTTTTCTGATTTCTTTGTTTCCTTTTCTATCTTGCTTTATTTCCCCCCATTATTTCTTGAGAAAATTACGCACAGATCCCATGTAAAAATAAATTTAATACAGAAAAGTCTTAAGAAATTTACTTTTTTTTT
This sequence comes from Inga leiocalycina, assembly GCA_963242795.1. Taxonomy (NCBI): domain Eukaryota; kingdom Viridiplantae; phylum Streptophyta; class Magnoliopsida; order Fabales; family Fabaceae; genus Inga; species Inga leiocalycina. The sequence goes on from OY725326.1 coordinate 35,654,060, forward strand.
TGGGTACAAATCTTATATATTTGATTAATAAATAAAGTAAATATGAAATTTTGACTTTGAAACATTAACTATTCAATTTTATTTGTAAATTATTAGGGGAGTCCCTCTCTCTCTCTCTCACACGCACACTTTGGTGTCAATTTTGAAAATGATATAGAATGTAATTAATTTCAGAAAAAAATTAATAATGCAAAATAAAATGTCATCAAATAATTTCAGCTTAAGAAAAGTAAAAAATCAATACAAGATTCCTTTTCACTATTTAACTTTTGAGTGTTTGTTTGGAGATTGGAATGAAGATTCCACACTTCAAAACAGTTTTTTCATTGTGATTTATCGAATATAGGTAAGAATATAAGAAGAGTTTTATCTCGATTTATATAAATATATATATCATAAGTAGCTATAAACAAGCACTGAATATGGTTCAAAGGCAGCCTCGCTTGAAAGGCAATTAGTGGGAAACTAATTTACACTACAAAATAGATATTATATTAAAGATGAGAGGTAGAGTATTATAAAGGTAATGTAAAACACAATTTTGGATCAACACATTAGGCGCAGTGATCACCTACACGGCTTTAGGCCACACCCCCTTCCCCATTAAAATGAACTGCCACTATGTAATCCAAAAGAAAAAACAAAATTTTGAAATTTCAATTTTAAATTCTTGTCACTCTTGAAAGATGATAAATGATAAGATTGCGTTTTAACTTTGGATGTTGAATATAGAAACCGTGTTGCCGTTCAAAAAAAAATATATGTATAGAAAGCGTGTTTTGGCCTTTGGGGTCCAAAGAAAGGAAAAAGGACAACAACTACGGATCAAAGCCTGAAGCATCTTTTCTGCGTACTGTCACTCCCAAGTTGCAAGTTCCAACTTCGTTTATCTTCTTTTTTTTGCCAGTCCAACTTCGTTTATCACTCAATCTCTCTCATCGCACTGCAAATCTGTTCTTCTCACTCTTGAAAATCTGCAAACCAACACTGAAACTGCAAGCTCATCATAGGTATAAGGCAATTTCCCACTTAGCGTTATTCTTTGAGATGTTTCTTTTTCTATTTTTCGTACCATCGTTCTATTTGTTTTTCCATACATGAGCATCTATCTGTGATATCTCTCAATTCTTAAAAGTACGAGTAGCTTGTTGGTTGCTAATAACTGCTGCTGTCATTGGCAGACTGCGTTTTTTTCTTCTTCCTTTCTCATTTGCATCAATTTGCTAGAAAAAATAGAATCATAAAAGATTAATTTTGCAAAAACCCTGATACCAGAACAAGAAAGCTGAGCCAAATATAATTGATCTTTCTTATTTTAATCTGGCTATATAGGAAAATATCATTCTTTGCATCTTGATGAAATCTTCATGAAAGATTTAGTACGTAAGATGCCTCAATTCTTCAAAATGAAAGTTTGAGTTAATCATTTTGATGATGAAGAATCGCTCTCCTTTCAGGTTGCTATTAATATCAAATGGCAGAGGTGGGAGTGTCGGTAGCTGCAAAAGTTGCTGAATATTTGGTGGATCCAACTGTACGGCAGCTGCAGTATTTGTTCTGTGTCGGCAAGATCACCATAAATGTTGAGATAAAAAAGGAGGAGCTGATACTTAAGCAAGGGAGGGTGCAGGAACGTGTTCAAGAAGCCATCAATAGGACTGAGAGGATCGATGATGAGGTTAACAAGTGGAAGAATGACGTCAAGAGCCTCATAGCAGAGGTGGAGAATTTGGAGCAAGAACTAAGGGCCAACAATGGCTGCCTTCGAGGGTGCTGTCCGACTTGGAGGAGATATTGCCTTTGCAAAAAGTTGGCCAAGACAACCAAGAGGATGATTGATCTAAATACAAAGAGTGATTGCTTCAATCCATTTTCACATCCTGTTATTATTCCAGATATAGAGTATCACACTTCTCAAAACTTTAAGCTCTTCAACTCTACACAAATGGCTTTTGGTCAGCTGTGGGAGGCATTGAAAGATGATGATAGCTTCATAATTGGGCTATGGGGTATGGGAGGGTCAGGGAAAACCACCTTGGTGAAAGAAGTGGGAAAGAAAGCCAAAGAGTCACAGCTCTTTGATCGAGTTGTGCTCACTACAATTTCTCAAAGCCCAGATATAAGAAAAATTCAAGATGAAATTGCTGACACGTTGGGGATCAAATTGGGGGAAGAATCTGAAATAGGAAGGGCAAAAAGAATAGCACTACGGTTACAAAGTGGGGAACGAATTTTGATAATATTGGATGATGTATGGAGTAAGCTGAATCTCGAGGACATAGGGATTCCCTTTGGGGGAAATTATCAAAGAAGTTGCAAAGTTGTCCTTACTACACGCCGTTTAAAAGTATGTACCTTGATGGATTGCAAAAAGAGGATTCAACTTGATTTGTTAAAAGAAGATGAAGCTTGGACTTTGTTTCAAACTTGTGCTAATGTTGATGATGCTGCTAAAGTTGTGGCACAAGAAATTGCTATGGAATGTAAGGGCCTTCCCATTGCAATTGTTGCTTTGGGAACTTGCTTGAAAGGAAAAGGAGTTGAAGATATGAATGTAATGCTGTCTAGGTTGAGGAATGCGATGCTAAACAATGTGGAGGATGAAGATGTGAGGGATGCTTTTCGTTGTCTCAAATTAAGCTATGATTATTTGGCAACCGACCAAGCTAGGTTGCTGTTGTTAATGTGTGCTATGTTTCCTGAAGATCATAATATTGCTGTTGACGATCTTTTCGTATCGGGAGTGGGATTAGGCCTATGTAGAAGTTTAGACTCATTTGAAACAGCAAGGAGAGAAGTTCGAACAACCATCAATTATCTCATTGACTCCTCATTGTTGATGGATAATTCTTCCAGGTTCAACGTGCGCTCACAAAAATATGTGAAATTGCATGATATGGTTCGTGATGTTGCTTTGTGGATAGCATCTGAAGAGCATCGCACCATCATGGTAACAAAAGAATTGGACAAATTGATTGTTGATGAAGTAGTAAAAAATTGCTATGCTTTTTCTTCATGGTATGACAATAATGGATTACTTCCATTTCTTTCTCAATGGGATGCCCCAAAGCTTGAGTTTCTCTTGTTACGTTCAAGTGAACTCTTGGAGATATCACATGCAACATTTGAAGGCACTAAAGGACTGAAGGCTTTGATTATTATGTGCACAAATTGGTTCAATGAGATTGAATTGCAACCTCAATCAATCCAACACTTGTTTGATCTTCGAACTTTGCGGTTGCAAAATTGGAATTTACATGATATCTCTTTTGTGGTAAGCCTTACAAGACTTGAAATTCTTGACTTGCAAGATAGTGAATTTGTAAGAGTGCCAGATGGAATTGAAAAATTAAGCAAGTTGAAGTTGTTAGATTTGTCAAGATGTAGAATAGATGAATGTTGTTATAAAGTAATAGGAAGGTGTTCACAATTAGAAGAGTTGTATGTTTCCCTTGGCAAAAAAAATAAAAAAGAAGAGCGGTATGGTTCCAAACATTGTTCACACCCAAGAAACACAAATTGCTATGACTACCTTGGGGGCTCCACTGCTTTGCCGAAATTTAGAAGGTATAATTTAGAAATTGGGAAGCTTGACAACAGAATAGGCTCTTTTTATCAAAATGAAGGCACAAGATCTTTACGTTTGGGTCAGTTAAATATCTCATTGTTTGGTGCAATAATCAAGGATCTTGCAAAAAGAGCAACTGCAATTCAATTCTATGAGCTTGAGATAGGCAGCAAATGTTTCACACCTAATATTGTCCAAGCTGTAGGAGGCATGAATGAGTTAACTAAACTCTGTCTTCGAAGGTGTTCAGGGATTGAATGCATTACTGACGAAACTTCTGCTAATGAAGATGCAGTTTTGCCCAGATTGGATGAGTTAATGATATATGATATGGGCAATCTCAAACAACTATGTCTTGGTCCTTCCCCTTTTAGCTTGTTCCAAAAGCTGGAAAGACTAATTATATGCAAATGCCCTCAATTGCTCCACATATTTCCTGCTGATTGCAACTTAGGCAATCTTAAGTTTCTTGAAATTTCTGATTATCCGATGTTGACATCTATCTTCCCTATCTCTACTGCTTGCACTCTCTTATCCTTAGAGGAGCTCCGAATAAGACAATGCAATGAATTGAAGCATGTATTAGTGGGAGAGGGTGGTGGTGATGCGTGGGGGAATTCGAGATTCCCAAAACTGAAAAAGTTGTCCATAAATGGTTGCTGTAAATTAGAATATGCATTTCCAGTCTTTTTAGTTCAAAAATTTGAACAATTGCAGGACCTATCCATACAAAATGCTCCTTGGATGAAATTTGTGTTTGGTGAAGAACAACCAATGCATGATCCAGATGAGACTCAGATACTGCTCCCTCCTTTGGAATATCTCCATCTACAAAGACTTCCAAATCTAGTTGGAATATGCTCAAAGAAGTATTGTCTCAGGCAGTCAGCTATAAAGAAATAACATGCTGGAATTGTCCAAATATGTTACGCGCTTATTCTGCCATAATTTAATTTGATTTGATTTGATTTGGAAAAAATGTTAAGAAATATAAAGTTTTTCATGTAAAAACTATTTCTGCTAACGTGATTAATTTTTTAACATGCATTAAGTAGTAAATAGTGTTCAAAAATGAATTTATAATATCTTAAGTCTGGCCTCATTCTTTTTTAGTATTTGAATTTCCCTCTGATTTTAGAATAAAATTGTAATTGCCGATAGCAATAGAGAGCATACATTACAATTTTCATCATTCCTCAATGTCGATTTCTTTCTTTGAAGTAAACTAACAAAACTTCAATTTATACAAGAGTCAAAATTTATTGTGAAAAAATTATTAAAATTATTATTAAAATAAAGGACTAAATCAGAACCAAGTGACTTTTATACACTCAGTAAAAAGAAAAAAAAAAATCCTAAAACCGTTTTCTAAAAAAAATACCATGTAAGTTGTGCCCCATGTCTTGCCTAACATTGATCTCTGTTCTCAATTTTTATGCCAAAATTTGTGGCCATATTTCACCGCCCTCGTCATTTTTTTTATTTGGGTCATTCAATTTATTTATCGATTCTGTGGCCCACGAAAAATATCCACCCTTTCGGCCCCTCATCACAATTTTTCCTTGTTTTTGACCTGATATAATTTTTCCCTGACTTCATTGTGAACTGCACTTTCTTGTATATATGCATACGGCTTGCCTTTACTTTTTTAATTTACCAAAATACTACTAGACTAGTTATTAGTCTATGTAAGAATAATGCATGTATACATATAGAATTTTAATTAATCTAGATTTATCAATATTTAGGAAATATGTTGATAGTTCTTTTATCTTCTTCCCTTTTTTCCTCTTTCACAAAGAGTTTGCAGGAAATTAATGAAGATTACATTCCATTGACAGCTATAGAAAGCATTATACTTGGTAATTGTGGGGTAGAATCCATTTTTGCTTGTCAGACTGGGATTAAAGAACAAATTCCCACATTTCAATACCTTCAACAATTAACTTTGGAAAAATGTGCAAGAGTGAAAGTCGTATTTTCTACTCATACCCATCAATGTCTTCCAAAGTTACCTTATGTAACTATATCTTGTTGTGAGGAGTTGGAGGCAATTTTTATGGGGAATGAAGAGACTCAGAAGAATCTACCCGTAGTAGAATCTTGTCTGCTGAAATTGAAGTGTTTGAAAATCTCTAAGTGCAACAAACTTAAATTCATTTTTCCTTTCATGATCGGTGCTACCACCTCAATGCTTTCTCAACTCAGTACTCTAATGATATCAGATTGTTCTCAAATGGAAGAAATTTTCAAGTGCTCAAATATTGAAGATCATGACATTGACAGCGAAAGGGAGATTAAGTTCCCAGACATGGAACGTATGGAACTTAAGAACTTGCCAAGACTTGTTAATATCTGCCAAGGGTTTAAGTTGCATGTTAATATCTGCCAAGAGTTTAAGTTGCGCCCAGTGAAGTTCCGTGGAGTTGTGGTTCACAAATGCCCAGGGAAGTTCTATGGAGTTGTGGTTCACGAATGCCCAAAACTTATGCCAATTTTTAATGCCACTATTGATTGGACCAAAGAGGCAAGTAATACCTGCATCTGTGGTTCTCAATGCCTTCCTTTTGCATACTGGAAATCTTGTTTGTGTTTTTATTTTTTATTTTTTTTAAACAGGTTTCTCTTTATTTGCTTTAAAGTTTTGTTTAATTTAGCTAACGAACTCCGGTTCCTTTTACGTGCATATGCACAAGATGTCTGCATACAAAAGCTAGTTGAACAATAAACGATCTTGCATTTAATGCAATATTCCTTTGTACTAGTTCTTTACATGTATCTATTTTCACTTATGTTTTATTTTCTTTTTGTAATATACTTTGAATGTACTATTATACGTTGAATAAACCAAACCCAACTAGGGTTTAGTTTATCAACTTGTGACTATTTTGTTGTTTTACCAATATACATATGATACAATTTTTTTTACACTATTTTGGTACAATGTTAAACGTATTACCATATGAAGTCTCATCTAGTATATAAAGATTTTGGTTCATTTGATCCCTTTCTTTTTATGAACTTTCCAAGGAATTTACAATATTTTATCCCCCTTTTTCACGTCACTGTTATATGCAGAGACTTGTAAGGAAGTATGAGTTGAAATACAACCAATTAAATAATAAGGAGGTTCTCAATCTTCCGCTTTCTGTTCTAATTGCTGGAGAGCTTGACATTCAAGGTCTTAAAGTTGAACACAACTGGCGAGTCGTTGGTGATGATGAGCAAGAAGAAACCAATGACTCAAAAATGCTAAGATCAGAACAACAAATGCTGGGAGGTCTTGTTCCCACACAAGTTTTGTGCTTTCAATATCTTCATTCGTTAGAAGTAACTCACATTAAAAAGTTGAAGTTTTTATTCTCAATGAGGACTATTGTCCAAAATAGTCTTCCCAAATTGAATTACCTAACCTTGTCTGATTGTGAGGAATTGGAGGAAATAATTGCAGAAAATGAGGAACATCAAACCGAGTCCAATGTTCAAGTTGGCTTCCCAGAACTAAGAGAATTGAAGGTTGAGAGGTGCAACAAGCTCAAAAGACTCTTCTCTATGTCCACCGCCACCATTGTGTTTTCTGCTCAAAGTCTTCTGGAGTTAATTTCTGTAACCATATCTCAGTGTGAGGAGTTGGAGACAGTTTTTTCAAGGAACAAAGAGACTCAAAATGTATCTATCACTGAATCCTGTCTGCTGAAATTGAAGAGTTTGAAAATCGCTGAGTGCAACAAGCTTCAATTCGTATTATCTTTCATTATTAGTGCTGCTACCTCAATGCTTCCACAACTAAGCACTCTAACTATATCAGATTGTTCTCAAATGGAAGAAATTTTCAAGGTCTCAAATATTGAAGATGACATTGACAATGAAAGGGAGATTATGTTCCCAGACATGGAATATATGGAACTTAAGAACTTGCCAAGACTTGTTAATGTCTGCCAAGGGTTTAAGTTGCACACAGGGGAGTTTTACAGAGTTGAGGTTCGTGACTGCCCAAAATTTATGCCAATTAAGAGTGCAACTATTGATTGGACTGAAGAGGTAACTAATATTCTGCATTTGTGTTTATCAATGCTTCATTTTCCCTACTCCAAATATTGTTTATGTTTTGTTTTGCAATATTTGTTAAATTGATGCTAGGGGAATATTCAACTCTTCTATTTTTCAAACAAGGTTCTCATTATGTGTTTTATTGTTTCGTTCATTATTGAAGCAAATAAACGCCGGTCTAATACATTCATTCCTTTCACATGCATATACACAAGATTTAATACAATATTTCTTTGTAGTTCTTTACATGTATCTAGTTTCACACATGTTTTATCTAAATTCATTTAATTTAGTGAAACAATGAAGAAGCATTTGATATAACAAAATAGGTACAGATATTTAATGTAAAGATTTGGTTAAATTGATCTCTTTCTTTTCATGATCTTTTCAAGGAACTTACAGTCTTTTATTTCCCCCACCTTTCACTTCTCTGTTATATGCAGACGCTTGTAAGGGAGTATGAGTTGAAATACAACCAATTAAATAATAATGAGGCTCTCAATCTTCCGCTTTCTATTCTAATAGCTGGAGAGCTTGACATTCAAGGTCCTAAAGTTGAACACAAGTGGCGAGTCGTTGGTGATGATGAGCAAGAAGAAACCAATGACTCAAACATGCTAAGATCAGAACAACAAATGCTAGGAGGTCTTGTTCCCACACAAGTTTTGTACTTCCAATATCTTCATTCCTTAAAAGTAACTGACAGTAAAAAGTTGAAGTTTTTATTCTCCATGAGCACTATTGTCCAAAACAGCCTTCCCAAATTGTATTCCTTAAGCTTATATGATTGTGAGGAATTAGAGGTGATTTTTGGACATAGTAGTGAAGATGATGCCAACTACGGTGACACAATTGTGCTTTCAAGCTTGAGGAAGATAAAGCTAACAAATTTGCCAAATTTCATGAGTGTTTGTCAAGTAGAGTTGCAGATTCAGGTGGAGCTGAGTAACATCAGAATATGCAATTGCCCCAAATTTGTGGATTCAAGTTTGGGATGGGCTCTTGAACAATTGGGAACAAAATCGGTATGAATAAATATTCTATATTATGTTGATCATTAGAGTCTTCAAAATTAGTTGGAATGATATGTGGATTAGAATCATTTTGCTATCCGCAGCTGTATAAATTAAATAGGGAACTTATAAATTACAAAGAGATGCAAGGATACCAAGGGGGGAAAAACAATGCTTGATGCATACACACAACTAGATTTTCTTTCAATTTCAGAGCACAATAGATGAAAAAATGGAATAATTGTATGTGTAGTAAACTAGATGAACGATAAATTGATTTTTTTTTTCGGCGTGTAATCATACAAATTGATATATAAACATTAATTTGTATATTAGTAAAGAGTTTGCCTGATCGCTATGATTACAATGTATCTATTTTTTTTTTATAATTTTAAATTTAGATTTTTAATTTAAAAAGTATTTTACTATTAATAGTTTGATTGATGTGAATAAAGTTTTGCCTTATTTTAATTGGAATATCATTTGCCACAGGTTTCAACAGAAGAGTCAAATGTGCAAATTTCATCGAATGCAGAACAATTGCCTGGAAATGAAGGAAAAGGGATGAAGATGTTGATCTCAAAAGCAGAGGAATTGCGTTTGGAGAATTCAATGAACCTCACATCTGTATAGGAGCGCCCCACTTTCATCATGTTCCAAAATCTTAAGTGGTTATATGTGATTAAATGTAGAAGATTGAAGTGTATAATGCCAACCACTGCGACGAGAAGCCTACCATGTTTGTGGTTACTAGAGATTGAAGAATGTGAAGAGTTGGAGGAAGTGATGTCATTAGAAGAAGAAGAAGAGCATAATCACTTTCCAAATGAATCCTCTAATTCATCATTGTGCTTCCCACAACTTCGCACTCTCAGAGTAAAGAGATGCATGAAGTTGAAATGGTTCTTCCCTTCTCTGCCCTCTACTCAGCGTCTTCCATGTTTGAGATCTCTAGTGATTGAGCAGTGCTCTGAACTAAAGGGAGTTTGTAATAGCGAAGGTGAAATCCATGAGGAAGGCTTCTACAACAACTTACTTCCAAAGATGAAATATCTTAAAGTTCAAGATTGCCCCATGTTCTCCGAAACCACGCTTGCTGCTCTTCAAAGGTACGCACATATATATATACTATCTACACCTGGGTACCCATATTTGACTGTCGATCGCTGCTCTCTGTTTTTTTTTTTATTTTGGTATTTCTTGTTTTCTTTACGAAAAGATGTAATCTGATATTGGAACAACTAAATGATGAAACGTGTTTTCACACATGCATGCTGCATGTATTCTCTTCAGATTTATTGTTGACTCTGGTAAATGTCTATTATTGTAAATTGATTTTGAGATTGTCATATTCCTCTTTTTTGTAATTGTACAGGGCTGCCAGACGAGAAGATGAATGCAGTTTACCTACCCTTTATGAAAGCCAGTTGGAGTATCGATATTCCATTTAGAAATGTAAATGAATGCAAAATAAAGGAAGAGTGAGGAACAATCGTATGAACCACATTGTTGTTTTTGCTATTATGTTTTGTGACTGTCTACAGTGGTGGTATATAAAGAATGCATTTACAAATTGTATTGTGCCACGTGTATGCTTTCTGGAAGGATCTATTTGGGCTGACTATACTATATAATACACTATAGAGTATCTATTTGGGCTGACTTTTCAATGTTACAATGGCACCAAAACCATCCTCCTTAGGAAGGACGCAGGCGATGTGTCTACAATATTCTTCATGTCATTCTGCTAGTAAGGAAAACGATCATTTTGTGGAAGCTCGTTTATTAACTTGGTCAAAATTAAAAGGCAAAATAAAATAAAATAAAATTGTTCAAGTAGAAAATCCGCCTTAGATAAAACTGAAGGTGAGTACACATAATTTATTATTTACTTTGCTAACAATTTTTGCAGTGCTTACACCGGCAAAAATACATTAGAGACAAAGTCCATAGCGTCCATTATTTCCATAAATTTGCATCAGCCACCAAAATCTCAAACAAAATCATAAAAGAGGGGATAGGCCATACTATATTGAGGAGAGCAAAACCAACATCAGCTTTACCTCTCATTGTCGGTTTAGACACAACACAATCTCTATCATATTTGAGTTCCATCAACCAAGATATATGCACGTTGTAAGAACAAAGTGCCAATGTGCCATGAAACATTATTTAAATCCTTCACTAACCTTCAGGACCACAACAAGACGATCATCAGTGTGTGGCTTCGAATTGATGTAGTGCAAAATGATCCTGATTCAAATCCGTGAAAGCTTCCTAGAGAAAGAGGATGAGGCAAATTGACTCACTCATCTCTTCACTCGCCAAAATCGCAAATCAACACACTTCTTTCTTTATTAGTTTCTTACAACATAACGAATTAAGATTTGAATCCCCACTAAGAGAAGTGGAAGAGGCTGAGGGTGGGAAGATGATGAGAGGATTGAGGGTATTTTAGTACAAAGATGGATTTAGGATATTAGGAATGGGGATTACATGGGTTTAGTAATGTAATTCATGTTTCACCATTTGAGGTAGTCTCCTTTACATAGTATAATCTCTTTTACATTGCAATGGACCATCCACGTAGCATAAATAAGTGTAATGCATAAGGATTATATATAATCCTCTAACAGAAAATTGAACCAAACAGGTCATTACATTTTTACTAATCCCATAAACACAATGGGCCACTAGTAACACATTATTCTTCCCTTACTGAACCATTTCACTTTCAACTCGAGATATGTACCAGTTCAAAATCAAAATTTTAATTTATTTAAAGAAATTAATTCCAAAGAGTCAGATTTAGCGCATATATAGATAGATATATATAATAGATTCATTATTTTTCGTTTTTTGCCATCGTTGTAGCAACCTATTTTACTCAGTAGAGGTTGCAGATTTTATTAATGCATACAATAGTTTATTTCATGCCTAATTTAGATAAGAATCTGGTAGAAATTTGTGCTTCCTGCACAAGTGACTACTCACTCAGGAAAATGATAGGCACGGCTTTGGATAATGATATCTTACTGGAAGTATGTGTACTTTTTGTGTCGCTTGGTATTTATTAGAAAAAGGGAAAAAGACAGAAAATATCATCAAAATAAAAATAAATCAATATGTTAAATTTCAATAATTTCAAAGAGACTGATTTGAAATTTTTAAATATTACAAAATTGTATAAATTACCTAAACTACCTTTAGTTTTTTTAGGATATTAGGAATGGGGATTACATGAGTTTAGAAGCACCTCAATCTCCATCATATTTGAGTTCTACCAACTCAGATATAGGCACTTTGTAAGAACAATGTGACATGAAACTTTTAAATTCTTCGCTAAAATTTAAGAGAAACGTAGTTCAATAAAAATATCAAATTTTAGACGTCACAGAGAATACGATTAGCTTTTGACATGAGCCAAAAGATTACTTTTGACAGACTTTTTGGTCTTGGTCAAAAAATATAGACCACCTGGGAGATAGATAGTATTTTACCACTTGTGTAGAAACAAATGTTAAAAAAAACATTTATTTAATAATTTGAAGACTTTTCAAAATACAAAAACATATTGGCTAAATTATATAAAATTTCTTAAAATCGCAAACCATGGGCAAATGAGTAGGCAGATTTAAAGAGAAAGTTGCTTCACATAAATATACAGTTTAATTTCTTTATAAGCAATTTCAGTCATGTATATATGGAATCATAATAATCAGTTTATAAACTCATCTTCATGATGAAATTATTGCAAAAAAACAAAATAAAAACGATTCCACAGTCTAACACATACATACATGTATTTATGGCATAACATAAGCGGGGAAAAGTGTAAAATATAGGTAAGTCGATGTCTTAAATTATTAAAACAATCTTCCACAGTTACTTCAAACATGCCAACATTTACAAATAAAAGTAAAATGAATTGAGCATCACTCATGAAAGAAACACATATAGCGACTCAATTTCAAATTTGTCCCATAGATTAAGCGGCAGAGGAAGTAGTCTGACCAAGGATTGAACATCTGACAAAGGCAAGACAATGGTGAATGACTCCGGCAGGCACAATGCCACTAGAAGACAAGCTCTGGAACGGTAGTGGTAGCTTCTAGAATTTTTCTTCTTCTCAATATGCCCGTCGAAACCATCGATCATATCTGATGGAGAAGATATTTGTTTATCAAATGACCAAACAAAACCCAATCTTTAAACAATTGAGATAATATTTGGAAAAACTCATTTTATTTACTATATTTTTAGGTCATTCCCTTAATAATTCTTAATCCATTTTTATATATACATATATATGTATATATACATATACATATATAATTTCAAAGGTAGGGTTAAAGTACATTTAACTTAATGTTGACAGTTAAATAAGAGTACCATTGCACAAGTTTTGAAGAATTATGTGTTACACTTCTTCCATAATTTTTTTTAGTGTTCACAGTGGCTCCAGGAATATTATGGGACAAACATATGCTTTAACTCTGTGTTATAATAATTTTAGGATATTATATTAACCATGCATATTATATTTCCGAGTAAATTATCTCTTTGATTGAAAGGGATCTTCTTCCCCATCAGGAAGCGTATGACCGGGAGCGCTCATATGAAAAAATTGACGTGTAGTCTCAAATTCTATGAAGTCTTCATCGTCAGAGTCAAAATCATCAGAATCATAGTCTTCACTTTCTTCAACATTATCTGCAGAATTTATAATCCAATTTACAACAAATGCAAGGCTGGAAAAAACTCAGGGGAGAAAGCAACATGCGGCTCATGCAGTCTTTAGTTTATCTAATAAAAACATCATTACAAAGATATAAATCAAATAAGAGTTTGGCATAAATAACATTGTTGAGTTCATTCTCTCTCCACATCTCCCATTCTTAAAATTAGTCCAAATATGCATTGTCTTGCTATAAAAAGAGTTGAGTGCGAAGATAAATATCTGAAAAGATAAAATGCAAGCCAGGACAAAGCATAATATGTAGGGCTGCAACTTGAAATGTTAGGTTGAATCAAGTGTTGGACATGAGACAGCTCTATTCTTTGAAATACCGGAGCTTCAAATTTGTACATTCATTAAAAAGGACATTACACTAGAAAGAAAACGGTAAATTAGAGAGAATTAATTATGTTAAATCAAATATGGGCATGTGTAAAAATAGTCTACATACTGGCATGTTAGTCTACAATGTATATGTATGTACGTACCTCTGTTTTGGAACATGGGGCAATGCTTAACTTCGTAAACCCTTAAAGACAAGAACTTTAACAGAAAGGGAACATTTGCACAAATGTGAGTGATTTTGGGCAGGTCTTTAAGTGTAAGATATTTGAGATTTGGAAGCAGGTTATTGTTGGACTCTTGCTCATGGATTTCAAGTTCACAACTAAAAACTTGCTCTAGTTGAGAGCACCCTTTTATTTCCAGATGTTCCAACTTTGCAAGATCTCCATTATAGGGTAAAGGGAAGATACATTTCAACTTGCTGCATCTATAGACTTCAAGCTCGTGAAGTTTTGGCAAGCACAAGGAAGAATTTGAGGATGGATTTTGAAAGTGATCATTTTCTGATACGATTTCCTCCAACTCTTCACATTCTTTGATGTACAGATACATTAAACATGGAAGGCTTTTGACCGCAGTGCAAGGGAAGATAGACTTCAATTTTCTGCATCTAAACACGTTTAACCCGAAAAGATTTTGGAAGCTGATTAAAGTGGGACCCTCCCATAGAGTAGTCATGAGGTTAGCTGAATGCCTCAAAGTCAGAGAATGTACTTTTGAGATCATGATCGTCCCTTTTTCTTCCATACCATGAAACTGTTTTTCCACACACTCCTCAGTTTGAAAATATTCAACTCCTGTAGAATCATGGGGACACTGAAGTTTCAATTAGAAAAGGAAACAACAATAATAAACACATTGCAAATGGACATGCAACATGCAAGCATTCCAGACAAATATCAGAATATGCTTCATCATATTAAAATATTTAGGTACAACTATAATTTCTTTGTCAGAACTTTTATATGGTTGTACATGAAAATGCTGTTAGGAATGTCTGTAATATATATTAAAAAGACATGAAGTGAAGTTATAATATATCCACATTTTCATCTTTTAAAAGTTCTACAAAATTAGATGAAAATCCATTTGAGCACTACATGCATGAGTTTTTTTCTTTCTTCTCTTCTCTCTCTCCCTCCCTGTTTTTTTTTGGGGTTCTATGTCCTTCCATCTCTGTGTAACTTGTAACTTCCTTATTTTATTTATACAGTTGCAACTAGCAACATTATATACATAAGATTCTAATCAACATGTAATTTATTCTCATTTAGAAGATTTAGTATAAAAATGGTCAAGAGAATATTGACAAGTACCATTGATTTCCATTGTTGAAGCGAAACCATTTGATTTGATCCTAAAATTGGATTGAGAAACTTGGGGCATTTGCATATGTTGATGCTGCTGAGCTGCATTGCTTCAAACCGCAATCCTTGGCAAACACTGATAAAATTTGGCAAATTTCTGAGCTTTAACTGTGTCAATTTTGGAAGCACAAGTTTCTCTCCATTGTTGCCCTCGTATTCCCTTCTATGTCCAAATATCACCTCTAATTGACTAGCCTCAATTATTAGCAAAGAGTATAGCTGTGGAAGAATGGAATTTATGGTTGTAGAAAAGAGTCTTTTGAGCTTGTTACACCTATGAATCTCCAACTCTCTTAGTTCTGGGAAGCAAACTTGAGCACTAGATATGTTATGAGCCTCCTCATTATCAGCGATTATTTCCTCCAATACCTCACAATCAGATAAGGTTAGAAATTTCAAATTGGGAAGGTTGTTATGGATGATGGTGCTTGCAGAGAATAAAAACTTCAACTTCGCACATCGAACCACATCTAAACAATGAAGAAATTGGAAGCTCAAACCTTGTGTGGGAGTAAGACCTTTTAGCATTAGATGTAAATTGAACATCTCTGAGTCCTTGTAACCAATGATTCTACAGGAGTCTTGCACTCTAACACTTAAATTATCAAGTTCTTCCGAATTTAGTATAAGAAGTGGTGGAGAGAGACCTTCAATATTGTCTAATTGGCTGCATTTCAACACATGCTTCCTTACAAGCTTCTGTATGATTGAGAAGTGAAAAAAGGGAAAAAGTAGTTTCAGCTCATTGGAAGTTCAGGACAAAATGACGTCAAATAATTAAATATTTAGCAAATTGTATGATCTTTTTAACATTACTTCATATAACGTTTGCACCCATTTTTTTTAATAAGAAGCATTATATATTCACCTAGCGTCAAGTAAATATTACAAAATGAAACATAGATAGGATTTGCAGTATGGAAAGGAGCACTGGTAAAGACAAGTGAAGAATATTACTTACCTCTCCAATCCACCTGGCACTTGCACCCACATTTGGCACCAGTTTTGGGCATTCATATACCAAAACATTGCAATATATAGATATTTGAAACTTCAACCCTCGGCAGAAATTAACAAGTCTCGGCAACTCCTCTAGTGTTATCGATCCCAAGTTTGGGAACATGATCTCCTGTTCACTGTCAATGTCATAATCTTCAATATAATATTCAATCATCTGAAAATTTCTACCAATTGAGAAGCATTTGATATGCTTAGAGTTCTTAGTTTTGGAAGCATAAAAATATCATCACTGATCATAAAGGAAAAAATGCTTTTCAACTTGTTGCACTGTTTGATTTCCATACTCTGTAAATTCGGCAAGCAAAATTGAGCTATGGATAGATTCTTCTGAGTTTCTTCATATCCCGAAAAACTTCCTCCATCTCCTCACAGCAAGATATGGTTATTGAAGTTAACTCTGGAAAACTTTGAAAGATACTAGCTGAGAAAACAAATTTTAGTTTTGCACATTTTTCCACAGATAATCGTTTAAGGTGTTGGAATACTGGAATTTGTGGGATGAATGTGGAAACCACCCCACAATTAAAAAGGATAATGCTTTCTACATTTGAAACAGTTGCCAGTGGCTTGGGTTCTCCATTTCTTAGTTGATTGTCAGTAAATGCATCAAATTCCTATGTGAAAAGAAAAAAAACATTAACCAATTTCATTCAAGCATAAGGGCATAGAAAACATATTACTAAAGTATGATAAAGTAAGGTTTACCAACAGTAATTACGTTCATATATTATTGTATATAGTCAGTCTATCAGTTTAAATTTAGGTCAATTAAACAAATAAAAAACAACCACATGAACATATAAGAAAGTGGAATTCACAAATAAAAAACTCCAAGCGAGTAAAGATGTATTTATCAAGTAGGAGATCCCTTCATATGTAATTGTACGAACCCTACTTGCTATTTCATGCATCTCTCAACCAAAAAAAAAAATTAAATGAACTATGATATTTAGAAAACTACAAATACTTTCACGAAGAAAAAGAAAAGAAGAAAACTACAAATTCTCTATATTCTTTAACATTTTAAGCAAATCAAATGAAAACATCAAAGAGTAAATGCATACCATTGTTGGACATGGTTGCCTTAGTTCTGAATCAATAATGAGAGAATCACATGACAAATTCAATTTGGGACAACCAGTCCATTTTACTTTCTTTATAGATGGCCACAATAGATGAAAGCTTCCTGAGCAAATTTTGAGTAAATTTGGAAGGAATTTCAATTTGAGTTCCTCTAGAAGCAGTATGATTGAACCATATTTTTACATGATTTTTCATGATTAAGTTGGGATTTTAAATGCATTTTTTGGAGCATTATTGCATGATTAAGCACTAATTTTAGTTAAGCACTAATTTTAGTTAGGGATGATTGTATTGAATTAATTGCAATTACGGGTAAAATTGTCATAATTTGTTAATTATTTTGTGCAATTGTTTCTCGGACATTTGATGCTCATTGTGCTTAATCTTACATTGCAGAGATTTTGGAAGAGAAATTGGAAATTCAGGAGGTTCAAAATTAATTATTTTTAGGGTTTAGGAAAACTACAAGAAAGGCCCCAGAGATTCTGGAAATTACATATTGTGAAGAAGAAAAGGGCCTAGGAAAATCACAGAAAAGAGCCCAAAGTTTCAGTAAATTTTGTTTGGGCAATAGAATATTTCAAAAATGTTCACATTAGTCCCTCCTCTTACCTTTTGAAATATTCAGAATGGTCCCTGGTCAAAACTTGCGTTTGACCTGGGAATTGGGCTACTATTGGATTCTAGCAGCTGAAACAGAGGGAGCCCAAACCCGAGACGCGAGCTAAAACCTGGAGATCTGAAAACAGAGACCTAAAGCGGGAGCTTAGGGTGATATTCAGAAACAGTTGAGGAGTGCCGCGAATCTGCTGTGGGCAAGGACTGAACGAGAGAGAGGAGGGTCGATGTTGAGAGAAGAAAACCTCCACCGAACCACACTACCTCCGTCGACCCTTCCTCTGTACTCCAGTGACCTTCATCATCTTAAAATCTGGCGAGATTCTTAGACCAGAAGACACAACAACGTCGGTGTCCTGGGAGCTGAGGTGAGAGCTGAGAGGAGAGCACCGCAGGGGTCGATTTTGAGCTTGGGATTCTTCCCTCTTCCTTTCATCGACCACCATCATTAACCACCGGAGGAGAGGCCGAGTTTCAGAGGTGAAGTTGCAGAGATAGCTCCAGGGAGACCGCCGGAGCTGCACTTCCACACAACCGCCTTCATCAACCAGAACACCATAAAACCTTTTATGTGTTCTCTGGCGATGTTCATGTAATTCCGGTGACATTCCCAGATCCCTGCGGCTCTGTTCTCTCCTTTATTGTCCTCCGTTGAGTCACTCATCGATACCATCGTCTCTCTTGCTCTACCAATACCATTAACATCCTCTGTCCCCACCATTTCCTCCTTCTCTCTCTCCTACTCATTCCACAGTCATCTACTCCGTCCATACTCCACAGTTAGCCACTTTCATTATCTCACAAACAAAAACCAATATACCCCATTCTCTACTTCTTTTGATTCGGACCTTCAATTTCAATGGGATTTTGGGGGTATTTTGAAGAAGCTGTGATTAGTGTGGAGCTCTGATGAGTGGCTAACATTCCAATTCTTGGTGACGATGATTTGTGCCTGAGCTTAATGAACTACAAAGGGGAGTTTTACTATTATTCCATTAGTCTAGAATTATATATTTGGATTGCCTAGTTTTAGGAATTTTTATATATGTGATTCTGGAACTAAGATTGATGTTAACTGTCTCTATTGGTTTGATGTTTGTAATTGAGATTGGATTTTGTAGTGTGAAAATTATATATGTTTGAATTTCTTTGTGGTTGCATTGATATGCTGTTAATTAGCGTGTTATTGTCTAGTTAATGTGGTTGATTTGTATTCCTGAGGGGCTATTTAGCACTCAAATTCAAGAAGACTCATGTTACATTAATCCAATTTTAATTGCACATTAAGTGGTTTTAAACAATATCTCAGGAGGTAGTAGCTAGCCATGTTTATAGGAGCTACTATTAATTGAGATTATTGGACTCAAGTGTTATTTTGAGATTGTTCGTAAGACTTAATGAATTTTTAACTCCTATAATCTCTTTGAGCAAGGATTGTCACTTTTTCATTACCAAGAGCATTGTTTATTCATATTTTTCACTTCATACCATTCCATTCACTCATTCTCCATTTTTTTTTATAAAAATACCAAAAATAGGAACTTAGCATTTAATTACAGTAGCACTATCTCGTTCTCATTTCCATCACATTTTGATGTTTCTTCACCAACATGTTCACCAAATACAAATTTCAACTGAGGTGCTAAACTTATGGATAGAGATTTCAGTTGTACAAACCCTTGAATACAAAAGCTTGGGCAAATAGATTCTAATTGGTTACAATCCCAAACGGATAGAATTTCCCATTTTGAGAATCTTGGCTCCCCCCTATATCAACACAATCCTCTCCCTCAATTACATGCTTCATTTCATGACATCTTTTTATTGTGAGTTGTTCTAGTGTTAACAAAGTGCAAGCAATAGAGAAAGGGAAGAGAGATGTCAACATTGGACAATTGACAACGCTGAGAAACTTAAGGTTGCCTAAGCTGCAATTAGCAGGAAACATGCTAACCAATTGAGGGCAGCTTTCTATATTTAAACTTTCTAGATTTAGGAATGAGCTACAATTAGAAGGACCATAACATAGTTGCTTCAGATTATACATATACTCCAAGACCAACTCAACCAATCTAAGGACAACTATGTCTTCATGAGGACTAGTTTCATCAGTAAAGCATTCGATCTCAGAACAGCATCGAAGACTGAGTTTAGTTAACTCATTCATGCCTCCCAGAGCTTGAACCACATCCGGATTGAACCTTTTGCAACCTCCTTGAAGCTTATAAAATTCAATTGCAATTGCTCTTTGAGCAAGATCCTTGATCATTGCTCTTGAAATGGAGATATTTAACTCTCCAAAGGATAACTCTCTTATGCCTTTATTCCAAAACATAGGCCTGTGACTTTGCCCCATTTCTAATGTATATCTTCTCAATTTTGGAAGAGCAGGGACACCCACAAAGCATTCATAACAAATTGTGCATCCCAAAGGCTGTAAATTTCTAGAAGCATATATTTCTTCTAGCTGCTAACACCTTCCTATTACTTTACAAGAACACTCTTCTACTGTACACCTTGACAAGTCAAGCAATTTCAGACAATTTAGGTTTTCAATTCCATTTGGCACTTTTTTTAATTTGCTAACTTTCAAGTCAAGAATTTCTAGTTTTTTTAGACCTACAACAAAAGACATGTCACCTAGATCCCAACCTTGCAAGCGTAAAGTTTGAAGATTAGACAACCATTGTATTGATTGAGATAGTAATTTTGTCAAATAGACAAATCTATTATCAATCAAGGCTACAACTTTTAGTCCTTTTACTCCTTCAAATGACGCACATGTTAAATCCAAGGGTTCACTTGAATTTAGCAATAGAAGCTCAAGTTTTGGAGCATCCAACTGAGGAGGGAATTGAAGCAATTCATTCTTTTTATTCCATGAAGATACTGCGTAGCAATCTTTTACTGCTTCATCTTTAAGCCATTCATTCAAGTCTTTTGCATAGTTTACCAAAATGGTGCCCAGCTCTTTAGGTGCTATCCATAAAGCTACATCGTGAACCATGTCATGCATTTTCACACGCTTTTTTATTCCAGAAGTTGATAGAATACATCAACAATGAAAGTCAACGAGAACATTTTTAACTATTATAACTTGGCTCCTTGCCATTTCAAATGAGTCAGCATCTTCACATAAACCCAACCCAACTCCATATCTGAAAAGATCTTCAATGATAATTTCATGATCTTCAGGAAACAATGCACACATCAAGAACAACAATTTGGCTTCTACAGTTCTCAAGTAATCATAACTTAACTTAAGACAAGTAAAAGCCTTATTCTCATCAACTGGTTTTGAATGTCTCAACCTGTGCAATACTACATTCACCTCATCAAGTCCTTTTCCTTTTAAACACTTCCCCATGGCCACAATTGCAATCGGTAGTCCCTTACATTCCGTGGCAACTTCTTGAGCCACTTTCCTAGCACCACCATATACTTTAGCATGAGTTTGAAATAGATCCCAAGCTTCACCTTCTATTAGCTGACCTAACGGAATAGTTTTTTGGCAATCCATCAAACTACATACCTTTTGACAATGCATGATAAGAAGAACTTTGCAATTTCTTGCACCTTCATCCCCAAAGGGATTCCCTATATCCTCAAGGTTCAACATAGACCATACATCATCAAATATAATCAAAATTCGTTCCTCTAGACTTTGTAATTTCATTGCAATTCTTCGTGCCCTTACCACTTTAGTTTCTTCCTCCAACTTGAGTCCCAACAAGTCTGCAATTTCACCTTGAATCTTCCTAATATCTGGAGTTTGGGCAACTATTGCGATTATAACTAGATTAAATAGCTTTGATTCTTTGGCTTTCTTTCCTACTTCCTTTGCCAATGTGGTTTTACCTGAACCTCCCATACCCCACAACCTAATTATAGAGCTATCATCACCTTGCAATGCCTCCCATAGTTCATCATATGCCATTTTTGTTGACTTGAAGAACATAAATCTTTAGAAGAGTGATACTCTACATCTGGAACAATAACATGATGGGACAATGGTTCAAACTGATCACTTTTTGTCTATAGCTACGTCATCCGTTGGGTTGTCTTTGTCAACACTTTGCAGAGACGATATCTCCTCCAAGTAGGACACCACCTTTAGAAGCAATCATTATTAGACCTCAGTTCTTGCACCAAGTTCTCTACCTCTGCTATAAGGCTCGCGACCTCATCCTTCCACTTGTTAACCTCATCATCAATTCTCTCAGTCTTGTTAATGGCTTCTTTAACACGTTCTTGCACCCTTCCTTACTTGAGTATCAATTCCTCCTTTTTGGTCTCAACACTTCGGGTGATTTTGTCGACAAAAAACAAATATTGCAATTGGTGTAAAATGGGATCCACCAATTATTCAGCAAGTTTGTCTGCTACTGATATCCCCACCTCATCCATTCAAATGTGTAACAACAACCTAAAGGGAAAATTTCATGATGTAGAATATGAAACATAAGAAAGAAAAATTGTTATAGCTTTCTTGCTATGAGATCTAAACATTTTGCAACTATTTTTAGACACTAGAGTAACTAAATGAACTATTTTAGATTGTATTTTCTATCAGATTAGTTCACAATTGAAGGAAAAACAGGTAAAAAATGTAGTCTGTCAGTGACCGCTTCAATTCCTAACACAACTACTAAGATGACCAGACTAACGAGAACATGATCACAGATAGACCCTTAAGTAAGTATAACAAATAGAAAAAATTGATCTGGAAATGAAAGGCTAACGAGGCGTTTATTTTCATACCAAATAAGCTTCTACAGTTCAGTTGAAGATTCTTGGCTTGCAAATTTTCAAGAGCGAGATGAACAGATTTCCACTGCAATGACCAGACTTTCCATGAGCTTGTGTCGTCAACTTAGTTGGAAATTATAGTGCTCTTCCTCTCCCTCTAATAGAAGTATAACAAATAGAAAACACTGATCATAAAATAAAAAGACAAATAAGGAAAAGAAAAAGAGATTTTCATTTTCATAGCAGATAAAATTCCACAATGACCAGACTTTACATGAGCTTTAGTCGTCAACTTGGTTGGAACTTGGAAGTTACAAAGCTCTTTCTTTTTCCAATTCTAATGGACCCCAAGATGAAGAAGAAATCCAAATTGGAAAAGTTAAGAAATCATGCATTCCACTTAATTTTTATTACGCGTTCAGGGACATGATGTCCCTACTACTCGCTTTTGAATTCCTTTAGACCAAATTTAAAAGTTGAAGTAAAAACAACAAGAAAAAGAATCAGATGATCTTTACTTTTCTTAGATACACCGGCTCTTCTCATGCCTCTGTTATCCGACATTTTTAAACAATCGTGCCAGAACATAACCCCATCGGGTCAGAAGAAGTCGTGATCCGCAACGATCTGCACCAAATCCCCGTACACCTCTATCTCCCACATCTTCATCAAGGCCGACCAGCTCGAGAACGGCTCCAGCACAATTGACTCCGTCGCGTTGAAGCTCACCACGTTCTACACCAATTGGTAGTACAGCATCTCATCGCGTTTATCATCGTTAAGTCCTTGAACCCGACCCACCCGCAGAAATCTTCACGCATAGGATCTAGCTTAGGAGCTTGAGTCGCCGAGTCAACTCGGCCATGTGAAGCACGAGGTGGCCTTATTTCATATCCAGTACTTGGATGAGATCATAACAATGCCTCCACTATGTCTTTAATTATTATTTACATTATAAGTATCTCTTAATAGAAACATTCTAGTGTCTATGATTAATAGGGATACTTTAAAAAAAACTAAAAATTTAGTTATTTAAGGAATAAAGTGAATTGAGCTCTTATATTTAAAATTTACTTATTCTCTTTGAAAACATTATTCTGTTTCATTTAGAGGTAAACAAGAAAGAGGTTTTTACCCAATATTTGTATCAATTATCTTTAAATATCCATTTATGTGTATAGTGGTGAAACAATATGAATGCACATTTAAACTTTTTAAGATAAAATATGTTTGGTTCCTGACCAAAAGTCAATTTTGTCGGGAGAATTTTGTTGGCTAATATAAGTGCTACAATAAACAAGATCAAATATGCCAACCCTGAAATAGAAAGTTTGTTCTCATAAGTATTGATATAGGTATTTATAGAGGCTTCAATGAATGATCTTTGAATTGTATAATATGGAAATTGCGCACTTAACATAATAATTTTTTTAAACATTCTTGCAAACTTTAGGTTGCAAATTAATAGTAATTTCACATGTAACCATCTTATGATACATCTATCAAATTTATTGAATATTTGTATGGTTTACATGCTATTTCAATGGGTCCACATGTAATATCCCGAATTTTGGGATTGGAGGCTTGGGAATAAGCCTAAATTAAGTAGACTGCTAAGCACTGGTTTAGTAGATGTCCCAAATCTATTCCCTAATGATTCTTATATCTTTGGGGTATTAAGAAAGTAAAATGGTGAATTTTGGAGAATATAATTATGTTTTCGGTGAAATCGCCTACGAGGCAGTGAGCTTATCATAAGGTTTTGGAAGAATAAATGATAAGCAAAAATTATGAAATTTTACAGGATGAAAATAGACATCCTAATTTTAATTTGATAGGTGATATGAATCAATTAGAGCTATACACAAAAAGATATGAATTTTTGAAGTCAGCACAGAAAAACTGTGAAATTTCTGGAACAGTATGCAAAGATTGAAATTCTGAGAATTTTGTGATTCCATTCAGCAAAAGTCTATATTTTTTCTTGAAACTAGACTCAATAAGGGTTCTATAGGCTTTGGAATCACTCCAATTTGATATTTCTAGAATTAGTTATGATTTTTCAAAGTTTGGGCAGAAATCTGCCAAACTTTTTTGTAAAAATCCGAAAATTTGGAAAATTAAAGTAAATTATGATATAATAATATATTATCATCCTCTTCCCTCAGCTTCATACCTGACATGAAATGGCAGCCAAGGAGAGAGAGAAAGTTTGAGAGTTTTAGAGAGAGAAGGAGAAGAGAAAACTCACGAGATAGGTCGATTTCTTCGGTGAATTCGTACCTAACGTGTATAATCCTTCTCCTAAGCTTCTCTTCTATGTGATGTAAGGTTTTGGAAGCTCAATTCAGCCCTTGGGAAGGTTAGGGTTTCAGCCAAGAAGACGGAAAGCTAGTGGGAGCTTGAGGATCGAATATAGAGCCCCGAGCTGTTTGCACATAGATCGAGGCACACGTTTCGAGGCGAAAAAGGGTTAAGGTTGGGGACTTACCTTACTTGCATGTATTTGATATCTTTGCTTGTGTAATGATGTATGTGATTGCTTTACTTGATTGTGTAGAGCATATTTGAATAAATAAAGCTCTGTTTCTGTTTTCGTTGTGGCCATAGTCTTATTGTATGAAACATTGAGCATGCAGAAATGTCATTATGGGGCATACATCTAGATAAAGCTAACATGTCATACACATAGCATCAATCATGCATGCATTATGGTATCTATTTCCTACTGAGATTCTCTCGAATCTCACCCTCCCCTACCAACAATTTAGACAGGAGACGACAAAAGATATGCAAACAACAATGCAGAGTACCGTACGAGGGGATTACATTAGTGGAACGAAGACGGGAAGAAGTCTCCGTTTCACTGGGACGAGTTTAGACACCTAAGTGGCCCTGTGCGGCTACGCTAATTATAATTATCAGGTACGAATCCCTGAGGGGAATTTCCGTAATCATGTATATATTATCAGTATAGTTATGCTATTCCTGTGTTGCCTACTGAACTGCATATTGTTTTCCGCGAATACTCTGGTAAAGGTGAAATTAAAATAAGGGCGTGACACCACATAATTCTTTTTTATATATTTCTAGAAATACAGAAATCCATTGCTAATCATGACCAATGATATTCTCATAGTCAATTTTATTTGAGAACAAGAAGCATATATCAATTATTGAATTATGTAATATGTTGTCTATTTATGAAAAATCTTTTGGTTCTTCAATGG
Source organism: Inga leiocalycina (assembly GCA_963242795.1). Classification (NCBI taxonomy): domain Eukaryota; kingdom Viridiplantae; phylum Streptophyta; class Magnoliopsida; order Fabales; family Fabaceae; genus Inga; species Inga leiocalycina. Next base: position 35,679,841 of record OY725326.1, read on the forward strand.
ATGTCAATACATAATTTTTTATAATTTGTTATATCATATATATGACTTGAATGATCAAACAAGTCATGTCAATAATAAATTTATTTGGATCAATAAACTTCTGATTTACTATAATATGTTCTTAACCAACAGTAGACTTTTCAATTTTCATTACATATTTGATTTAAAACCTTAATTTGACATTCATTTTGGGGAGGTCAATAGGCTTTGTGATGAAGTATATAAGTAGATATTTTCAATAGGGCAAAGGTGCAAATTTGGTAATGAACAATTTCGCCTGGAGCATCTATAAGAATTATCTATTTTTGGGTGCAAAAATGGCAATAAACTATTTTTTTGGGAGCAAATTTGGCAATGCTGTTAAATCTACTTAACAGTCGTTACTTTTTTAAATGTGGATCCCAACAGGCTTGTCCATCTGTATTATTTTAATATTTTTTTAATGGAAAAATATCACTTAGGCCACATGGAAACAATTTCATTTTAGTTAAGGCCCAAAAGATTCTGAAATCTCATTGCAAAGCAAAATTTATTTTTATTAACAGTGATATTTCAAAATCTTTTGGGGGTTATCTGAAATGAAATTTTTTCTGTGGCATAAGTGATATTTTTTCATTAAAAAAATATTAAAATAATATAGAGCGAGAAGTCTATTGGGACCCACATTTCAAAAAGTAATGGCCGTTAAATGTTTTTTAACGGCGTTGCCAAATTTACTCAAAAAAAATAGTTTATTGCAATTTTTGCACCCAAAAATAAATAAGTCTTACATATGCTCTGGGCGAAATTGTTCATTGCCAAATTTGGACCTTCGCCCTTTTCAATATTAACTCAAACTTGTTTTATAACAATTTCTTTTTAATATTAACTTACATGTGTATTCTATCAATCTCCCCCTCAAGTGTGAATCATATGAATTACTTCCCTTATTATTGTATTTAAAAAACAATGACACATATATAATAGATCAATAACTTGCACTTGGAAACATAAATACTTCATAGTTTACATACAATCTTGGATTTTTAATCCAATTGGGCTATCACTTTCCTACCCTTTAACAAATTGAAGCTCTTATTTCTATATAACTTCGATACTCATCAATAATAATACACTTCAATTTATAGGATTTCTTTTTGCCATATTCTTGAGCCCCCAATTTGATTCTTTTAATGCATATTCAAAGTATAAATTTCATCACAAAGAAATATGAAGAGTTCATGATCAAAATACATAAAGATCACATTGTCATTATTTATGGTGTTTTAGGGCTAAACTTAATTTGAGCGAATGTAAATAAAAATGCAGTATAATACAAAATAATGAATAATTATGATAGTTATAGTCTTGTTTCAAAATTTTTCAATTATTTAAGCATCCATAGATTTTTCTTGCAGTATATATATATAATTTACAAAAATGATTTGGTCCAACAAATCAAAATCAATATCAACAATTCATAATGAACTTTCTCATTAAATAAATTCTCATTCTCTAAATTCAAATGTAGCATATAAAATTTTTCTTTTTTTTTCCCAACAAATGTCACTTAAAACTAATTTGATTCCGATATTTATGATATAATATAATTTATCATATCATGACTAATGTATATAACTTACACATATCATATGAGAATGCTAGGGAGTAGAAGAAATAACAAGACAAGCAATTGGGAGAGCATATAATTGCTTATCAATGCCAAAATAAAATCAAAATTGTAAAGTATTTATATGCCTTCCAATAGTGAAATGTTTAGGAATTAAGAAAGAACTACACATATGTTAGGTAACATAATAGTGCTTAAGAGGAGAAAAGAAATGGAAGACAAAATAAAATAAAAAGTAGAGCAAAATAAAGTACCTTCATGTTAAGGTATATGAGCGTTGAGTGTTTGATGGGAAATCTATGTAGCAACAGAGAAGCACAAATCTCAAGAAAAAAACATAGGCATATTTGGAGCTTAATATGTGAAACTCCGTTAATATATAAATAATATTCACATAAACTATATAATTAAATTTACAAATAAATTGTGCATAAGAAAATTAAACAATTTAATTGGGGGTTATATGAAAAAACCTTCAATTTAGGAGTTATAAGGTGTAATGACATTAACCATGAGATGAAATCCAAAGGTCATGGAATTATGAACATCATCAACATATAAATTTGCAAATAAATTGGCATTATATATCAAAATTTTAAAATGACCAAAAATTTTATTTTGGTATATTTGATTTCATATATCACTCATGAACATTATTTATGTCACAATATTTTTTTGTTCAAAGATTTATGTCACAATATTAAATCCTTATAATAATTTCTCTCAAAATTAATCTTTAAGCAATAATAAAAATTAAACATTAGATAGCATTCTGGGCTTACAATTATTTCTTTTACCTTAACAATAAATTTGGACATCTTTTTCCACAACCATTGTCTTCTTCTCATAACATCTCAGGATCTTTTTTCTTTCTTTCTTTCTTTGTTTGTTTTTTTTGGCTCCATAAACATTTTGGCCTTTATATTTGTCTACGTGGCTTCTAGCCATCTTGCAATCTATATAATATTATTTTGATGACCATAAAAACATTATTTTTCAATGATCATGGCAAGGCAAAACATTATTGACTTTTAATTGCCAATTTTCACATTGCAATATGGTCATAATCATTATTATTCTCATACATATGTCTTGTGCTTTCATTTCAATTGCACAATATCTATTTGGTCTTCAGGGCCACCAAAAAATATTTCAAAGCTACAAGCCCCTTTTTTGTCATTTGATGCTTAGACTTTGAGTCTTTAGGACTTGATATGTAACAATCAAATCATCAAAGTGTCAAAAATTTTTATAACGTCATTTACTAAACCAATAGCTTGTTTTTTTACAAAATTAAGAATCATTACAAAAGTGATGTGACTTCTGGTCATCCAATCACAAAATGAAGAGTATTATAGCTATCAGCTATTCAATGAAATCAAAATAATACAGTAACAAAATAAATTAAATTAAATTAATTTAAATTCATAATATAAACTCATGAAAAGGTGGTGCTAGGTATATGCTTGCCTTCATTGATGACTACTCCAGGAAGGTATGGGTTTATTTTATGGGGAAAAAAAAGAGTGATGTGCTTGTGACTTTTAAGCAAAGGCTTTAGCTGAAAAACTAAGAGGCAAGAAGATTAATGCCTTCATACTTTCTAATGGGTTAGAATTTTGTGATGGTGATTTCAACATATTCCGTAAAGATAAAGGCATTGTTAGGCATCTTACAGTTAGAGACACTCCACAATGGAATGGTGTTGCTAAGTGGATGAATATAACTTTACTGGTAAAAGTTCGTTGTAATAGCCCGAGACCACACATAGCACCCGCAGCTGGCTGAGACTACACACATCACCCGGCAGGATTTCTCCCCCCCTCCGCACCACACAGGTGCTGGTACTTCTAATTTCCCCAAGAATCACCTCCCCAAGGACTCAAACTTTGGATATGAGGGATAAGTCTAAAGCCTAAGAGCCACTTGGTAACCAAGTGCGCTATAGCGCACTTCACTATGAAAGGTCACATAAGGCATGTACTTATACTTAGGTCTTGCCTTTGAGTCCTAAAGGAGGCTACTCTTGGGGAAATTAGGAGTACCCAAGAGGAAAATTCCTAAGCCGTTGGGCGGAGGGGGGACAAATCCTACCGGGTGCTGTGTGTAGTCTAGGCCAGTCGCGGGTGCTGTGTGTGGTCCCAAGCTGTTACATAAAAAGGTTTCTGACTGAATTGAATTATGTGTTAGTATAATATTGCATTATATGGTGCAAGGCATATACATTATCGTATTCTCTATGAACGATTGTGTATTACATAAAAAGGCGCCTTTTTATATAACAGCCCGAGACACACACAACACCTGCAGCTGGCCAAGACTACACACAGCACCTAGCAGGATTTATCCCCCCTCCGCATCACATAGGCACTTAGGGATTTTCCTCTTGGGTACTCCTAATTTCCCCAAGAGTCGCTTCCCCAAGGACTCGAGTACACCACCTGAGGGTCAAGTAGAACCTTTAAGAGTCACTTGGTAGCCAAGTGTGCTATAGCACACTTGGTTATCAAGGATCACATAAGGTTTGTACTTGACCCTCAGGTCAAGCCTTTGATCCTTGGAGAGTCGACTCTTGGGGAAATTAGGAGTACCCAAGAGGAAAATTCCTAAGCACCTGTGTGGTGCGGAAGGGGGACAAATCCTACCGAGTATTGTGTGTAGTCTCGGCCAACCGTAGGCGTTGTGTGTGGTCCCAGCCTGTTACATAATAAAAAGGCGCCTTTTTATGTAACAGGCCGGGACCACACACAGTACTCGCGGCTGGCCGAGACTACACATAGTACCCGGCAGGATTTGTCCCCCCTCCACCCAACAGCTTAGGGATTTTCCTCTTAGATACTCTTAATTTTCCCAAAAGTCGCCTCCCCAAGGACTCAAAGGCAAGACCTGAGGATAAGTACATGCCTTATGTGACCCTTGGTAGCCAAGTGCTGTCAACACCTGTTTCCATTTCGATAATCGAAGAGTAATAAAGACGGAATTCCATGGGCATACAGAAAAGTACAATTATACTGACAAAAATATTTCTTTACAATCCCAAAGTCGTTCGTCAACGAAATACATAAAATATAGCAGAAACTTTAATATTTACAGGATTCCCCAAAATATCTAAACATAAGCTAATTATAACCATGATCATGTCCTTTCCTCGAGACACGTGCCAATCACTTTCCGACGTCTACGCCTTTGCCTTTTGACCCACTAGCACCCACTGAGATGTTTATGAAAAAAAGGGTGAGATTCTAAAGAATCCCAGTAGAAACATACTATCGTTCATAGAAAATGCGAAAAGTAAATATGACATGCGCCAAAGTATGCACTAATTAATGAAAAATATAAACACATCATCTCATGTATACATGAGTAGGGCCCAGCCTCACAATCTACACCGGTTGGACTTCCGCCAACTCCCATTGTAAGTGCACCTTGTCACTAAATGCCTCTCTCTAGGCAAACCATGTTGATTAATAAAGCGCATTTACAAACATTGGCATCCACACAAGCATATAACTATGGCATGATGTGTGAAGTATAATGTTCCTACCTTAAAACTTTATAAGTCCCTTTTTAGATGTGCCTCGTAAAATGTGTCATGTCCGGCCTCCAACTCAATCCTAAAGTATTAAATGTACAAGAAATAGGTCATAACCTATCTGAGTATCATTTTGGACTCTTCTATAGTGTTTCTTGTAGTTATATTAATTTATGGTGAAAATTTACCAAAATGCCCCGGGACCCCGGTCCAGCCTCACAGTACCCGGCCCGATGGCACGTTTTCCCAAAATTTTGACAAGGCTATCCTAACGAATTTTCACCCAATGAATCCATTTTAAGGCTCAAAATTACCAAATTCAGTGTCAAATTATAAAAATACCCCTGGCAGCCCTGATTTTGGGTTTTAGTGGTGTTTTAGTAATTATGCTTTTTCGGCCTTTTCCGAAAAAGTGACCAACTGTAACCCCACTTATTTTTTCCCACTAAATCCAATGGAGCCATTTGTTTCATGAAAATCCAGCTCCTACCCCCTAAAACAATGCTGGCCAAAAGTTTCAAGAAAAAATAGAAAAATGGAGTTTTGTGTTTAGCTTCCAAAACTTGTACTTTTCCACTTCTAATCCTTTATTAACTTATTTAAACACATCTTAACCATGATTGAAAGAAATTTGGGCAGCATAACCCCTTAGGGATATGACTTTCTAATTTTACAACTCAACCAAAAATCACCAAACTAACAACAAACTTCAAAATCAACTTCATACAAGTATAGATTTGAGTTTGCTATAGTTACCTCTTAGGCTTCTTGATTCCCCTCTCTCTCTTCTCCTTGAGCTAACAATGTGTCTTCAAGATCATGGATTCATGAAGAAACAAGGTTTATAGAAGGATATCATGACAAGATCACAAGAAAACCTTAAGAGATTAGCTTCTTACCTTAAGTTCCTTCTTCTTCTTCTCTCTAGCTCTCAAGAGTTCTCCAAGCTCTCTCTCTCTCTCTCTCTCTCCTTGGTTGGCCGAAATGAGCACATGAAGGGGAAGAAGATGTGTTTTATTGACTTGCCTCTTCTTTTCTCTTAGCCCTTGATCTTTCAAGATTTAATCTTGTGGTGACACTTGTCACCACCATACTTCCACCCATACCTTCTTCACATGATGACTGAATTGCTCCATTAAGTTTCCTTTGGCATTAGACTAATTTCTTCCCTTGGTTTGCCTCACAAAAACTGTCCCCATCTCTCATGATTTAACCAAACCAATTGCTCTTCCAACTAACCAAACTTGTACTCAACTTCATCCATTCATTCACTTAAGCTACTCCTTTACCATCACACATCATGATCACTATGTCCATGCCTTCATGTAGTGTACACTCCACCATTGTCATCATTACCATCTTCATGTAGCATTTTGACATGTGCTCTTGGAATTCAATCATCATTTAATCTCCTCTTCATATGATAATGTACTTAGCATATTAGATTTCATTAATCAATTTTCCCTCCATACACCTTATGCCACGCGAAATTTTGGAAAGTGAAGGGAAGAAAAATGGTTTCAACATTTCCATAATTTCCTTAATTGATTTATGCCCAAGTCCTTCTAATTTCATAATTCTTGATTTATTCTATCAAGAATAATCCAATTATACATTTTTCTTTATTTTCCTTGATTAATTGAAATCAACTCCAATTAATTGAAAAATAATTAATCTTAGGATAAATTGGCAAAATTATAATTTTACTATCACCTTTTTAATTTAATTCCTTTCTTGAATTAATTTGCCCATGTCATCATGAATATGAATATTTCAAAATTCATAAGATCCAAATTCTGTGAATATTCACCATTTTATTGAATTTCTCAATTAATTACGATATATTTTTGGTGAATATAGAATGTGGGGTGTGACAGTTATCCCCCACTTAATTAAATTTTGTCCCTGAAATTTGCTACACTTATACATTCATGAATTCCGGGTAATGCTTTTTCATACTTTCTTCTGTTTCCCAAGTAGCCTCTATGGGCGATAACCCTTTCCAAACGACTTTAACAAACAAAATACTCTTGTTTCTAAGTTGCTTTTCCCACCAATTGATGATTCCTTCAGGCATGACTTCGTAAGTCAAATCTTCACGCATTTTCACATCTTCATACTCTATTACGTGTTTTGGATCAGGTTGATACTTTTTCATCTGGGAAACATGAAAAACATCGTGTAGCCTGCTCAAACTTGATGGCAAAGCGATACAGTACGATATAGGCCCAATCTTCTCTAAAATCTCGAATGGACCAATGTATCTTGGTTGTAGCTTCTTTGCTTTCAATGCTCTGCCAATACCCGTAACAGGTGATACTTTCATGAACACTTGGTAACGGACTTCAAATTCTAGAGGTTTTCGCCTCTTATCTGCATAACTTTTCTATCGGCTCTGAGCAGCTAGCAATCTATGCTTGATCAACTTTATCTGCTCCGTTGTCTGATCAACAAGATCTGGCCCTAGTAATTCCCTCTCAGACAATTTAGTCCAGCATACCGACGAAGTTTACATTACTTGCTGCCATATTTTCCATACTACAAGTGAAACTACAAGTGCATTTGCGCTGAAATTGAGCCAATGCAATGAAGTTTACATTACTTGCTGCCATATTTTCCATACTGTAATTAAAGTGTTGCAAATGAATCATCAATGTGTGACTGGCTTGTATGAAATTTGTTGCTGCTATAGACTGTTGCTTTTGAATATTGAAATTGAAATCTGTGATTTTCTGTACTGCTGTTAAAATTGGAGCATCCACTGCATGTATATATAAAAGGGACTTTTTTTTTAAAAAAAAAGAAGATTTAAGACCGGTTGTAGTCACAATCGGTCTTAAAAGGTCTGACCTTTAAGACCGGTTGTCGGCAGAACAGGTCTTAAAGGAGACCTTTAAGACCGGTTTTAAGAACAATCAGTCTTAAAAGTATGACTTTTAAGACCGGTTGTAACAACCGGTCTAAAAAATAACAGACTTTTTAGACCTGCTGTAACAAGACCTAATTCACAACCAGTCTAAAAAGTCTTTTTTAACCTGTCTAAAAAGTCAATTTTCCACTAGTGAACCAAAGATTGCATTAACTCAACCCTAAAAATTATGACCTTGTTTGAATTCCTATTTTTAAAACTATTTTTTTAAAAATTTGGTAATTAATTTTCAGTTAAGTATTTTGTAAAAATATAATAATATGTTTTTGAAGAATAAAAAATGAGAATAGCTTTTTAATGTTTTTACATTTTTATTGTTCTTTTCCTTTGTAAAATTGGGCAATAAGCTAGCATAAAACTCTATCTTCGTTCAATGCTTTATAACTTGAGCTCTTGCCTCTTCAACTTGAACTTGCCATTCTCCAATCTTTGCTTGTCGTCTCTACTCTCAAGTCCGCACAATGTTCACCAAAGTTGATTTAGGAACAATTATTTCAAACAAATTTTTACTTTTTTTCATTATCTAATATGGTTTTTGGAACAATAATCTAAACATATATTTTTTAACTTTTTTTCCTTCTCAAAACTTATTTAAAAAACAATTTTATAAAACTATTATTAAAAAAAAAGAGCGGACAATAATTTTCATCCATCTGAGTTAGTTTCATTGTTAAGTGCAATTCAGTCTCATTTGTATAATCATTATCATTTGTAGAATGCTCAATTATACAATTAAGTTTTTTTATTTCTTTCATATTGTAACACCCCAAATTTTATTCATAAAAAATATATTGTAATTATTTGAGAAATTCAATAAAATGGTGAATATTCATGAAATTTGGAACTTAGGAATTTTTAAAAATTCATATTCATGAGGAAATGGGCAAATTAATTCAAGAAAGGAATTAAATTACAAATGTGATAGCAAAATCATAATTTTGCCAATTTAGCCCCAGATTAATTATTTTCCAATTAATTGAAGTTAATTTCAATTAATCAAGGAGAATAAAGGAAAATGTATAATTGGATTATTCTTAATGGAATAAATCAAGAATTGTGAAATTAGAAGAAATTATGCATAATTCATTTAATTGAATTATGGAGTTATTGAAATACATTTTTATTTCCCTTCTCTTCTATAATTTCGCCTAGCATTAGATGTATGAAGGGAAAAATTGATTAATGAAATTTAATATGCTAAGTGTCATTATCATATTAAGAGGAGATTAAATTATAATTGATTTCGAAGAACACATGTCAAATTGTGACATGAACATGGTAATGATGACAATGGTGGAGTGCATTATTGGATTAGATGATGAATGCAAGGTTGAGTGTACACTACATGAAAGGCATGGTTGAATGCATGATGGGAATTAGATGGAGTAATTATGGCATAAATAGGAAGGAAGTATGGGTGCAGGTATGGGGTGTGACATGTGTCACAATAAGATTTCATCTTGAAATCAAGGGCTATAATGAAAGAAGAGGCATTTCATGAAAACACATCCTCTTCATCTTCCCATACTCATTTTCATCCAAACAAGGAAAAGAAGAGAGAGAGGGAGCTTGAAGGACTTGGAGGTTTTTAGAGAGAAGGAGGAAAAAGTTCAAGGTAAGAACTTGACTCTTAGGCATTTTTCTTTGAATCTTTAAATAAAAACCTTCCCTGAACTCTTTTTCTTCATGAATCCATGATTTTGAAGTCACATTCTTAGTTCAAGGGGAGAGAGAGGAGACGCATAGGGTGAGAGGATTCAAGAAGTTTAAAAGGTAACTACACCAAACTCAAATCTATAATTATATGAAGTTGATATTGAAGTTTGTTGTTGGTTTGATGATTTTTGGTTGAGTTGTAAATTTGGAAAAGCCGTAATTCTAAGGGGTTATGCTGCCCAAATTTCTTTGAATCATGGTTAAGATGTATTTAAATGAGTTAATAAAGGATTAGAAGTTGAAAAGTACAAATTTTGGAAGCTAAAACACAAAACTCCATTTTTTCCATTTTTTTAGAAACTTTTGGCCAAGGTCAGAACAAGGTGAAGGAGTTGGATTGTCATGAAATAAATGGTTCCATTAGATTCGGTGGGCAAAAATAGGTGGGGTTACAGTTGGTCACTTTTTCGGAAAAGGCCGAAAAAGCATAATTATGAAAACGCCCCAAAACCCTAAATCAGGGCTGTCAAGGGCATTCTTATAATTTAACACTAAATTTGGTGATTTCGAGCCTGAAAATGGATTCCTTGGGCGAAAATAAGTCAGGATAGCCCTAGTCAAATTTTTGAAAAAACGTGCCATCGGGCTGGGTACAACGGGGCCTGGCCGGGGTCATTTTGGTAAATTTTCACCATAAGACTAATATAACCACAAGAAACACTATGGAAGAATCTAAAATGATACTTGGATAGCTTATGACCTATGTCTTGTACATTTAATATTTTAGGACCGAATGGAAAGCCGGAAGTGACACTTTTTACGAGGCACACTAAAAAGGGATTGATAAGACTTTGAGATAGAGAACTTACCTCTCCTGCATGTATTTGATATTTGTGCTAGTGTATTGATGCATGTTATTGCTTTGCTTGATTATGTGAAACATATATGAATGATTGAAACTCTGTTTTTGTTTATGCTATGGCCATAAGTATGTTGATTGAAAGATTGAGCACGCAGATATGTCATTATGTGAATATGAGTTATGTAATGCAAGCATGTCATGCATTAAACATTTATCTTACATGCATATTGGTATTGTTTTCCTACTGATATTCTCTCGAATTTCACCCTTCCCTACCAACAACGTAGACAGGAGAAGACAGAAGATATGCTGAGAACAATGAAGAGAACCATACGAAGGGGGATCGCAGTGGTGGAACGAAGACGAGAAAATATCTCTGGTTTAATAGGATGAGTTTAGACACCCAAGTAGCCTTGTGCGGCTACATGAATTGTAATTATCAAATATGAATTCCGATGGGAAATTTTTATAATCATGCACTTATTATCAGTATATTTAGGCTCTTCCTGTATTGCCTACCGAACCGCATATCATTTTACGTAAATACTCTAAAATAGCTGAAAATAAGATGAGGATGTGACGCATATCTTCTTTTTCCCCCTGATACTATCATTTTCATTTGTACTCTCTTTATTCACATGTCTTTATGTAAAACTCAGTTTGAGCGGCCTCTTCTAAAGCATGTTTGGAATAGTTTATTTTTTAAGAATAAGCACTTATTACCTAAGTCGAGATAAAACTCCTCTCACATACTTACCTCGAATATTGTAAATCACAATTTATAAGCACTTATGCTTAAAAATAAGCTATCACAAACGAGCATTAGTCATCTTTCAAATCTTTGGCTTCTTATATAAAGAAAACTAACACTTTTTTTTTTGGAGCAAAAAAAGAAAAGAAACCTAACACTTAATTAACATATTTTAACTTAATTGGATCCTCATTGAGTTTACAATTAAGATTGGTATAGCATCAGATGAATTTAATTAATGAAAAATGTGTAAACCAGTATATATCAATTATCATAGCTAAATTCATTTTAATTTTATACAATAAACTTCTTAATGATTTAGCTTGATCTTTGTCCGATGAGAAAATAATTGCACATCTTGATCATTCACCTTATCTTTTTCCATTCGTACTATTTCATCTTTAATTTCAAACACCCATATAATTAATGTGATTATCCAGAGAAAAATCATTTTGTAGGAACTTATACTTTCCTTTCATTTTTAATTTGGTATATCTAATTGTTTTTCTCTCTTAAAAGGTATGTTTGGTTTGAGGGGAGGGGAGAGAAGGGGAGGAGAGGGGGCGGAAATTATAATTTTGTGTTTAAGAAGCTCAAAATTTACCTTCTCATTTTTTTTAATTTTTGATTCCTGCCCAAAATTTACCTTTTCATTCCTTTTAAATTTTAGATTCCTACCTAAAATTTAAATACCTTAAACCCAAAAATGTAATTTGATCCCCTCCCCTCCCTCCCCTCACCTCACCTCAAACCAAACACACCCATTGAATCCTTTAATTTTATTCTATTAGCCCCGCTAACCCATATAATTTCGCTCTATTATCTTATAGCGCCATTAGCTCCTGTACAAAGTTAACAGTGCAAACATAACAAGGTTAAAAGATTTAATCAGTGGAGAAAAATTACAGGCAAAAAGATAGAGAAAAAAACTTTGATATTGCAAAATTCTAAAATTAGGTTTGTTAGTCAGAGTTGATAAGGGAATAATAAAACTTGACAAGCAATTCATAACTCATTCTTTTAGGAAATACCTAATTTAAAATTTTACAAATTCAAATTTTGTCTTTTTTCCAAAATTATACAGGCATCAAGTTAAAAGTCAAGAAAAAATATAGGTAGCTGCTAAATGATTTAGTGTGTGTTTGGATTAACTTTTGGAGAATAGTTTTTATGATTTATGAGATAAGTATATGAGAAGATTTATGAGGTAAGTATGTAAGAAAAGTTTTATCTCGATTTACAAAAAAAAAGGCTTTTGAAACCATAGTTTGAGGCTTACCCAGACACACGCTTAATCTTTTTTTCACCTGATTTCTACACAACACAACCTAACCTTTTTTTACCTGCGTCTCTCCTTCTGGTCATGGCCACTGTATCTCTGCCCTATATTGTCTTATTTTCATGAGAATTATTTGGGGACATTATGTGGTCTCTACTGCTTACTTTCCAGCTAGCGAGGCTGCCTTTGGACTATCTTCAATAGTTAAAGTAAATTGTAAAACAGGAATCTCTTGCTTTATTTTTCTTTAATTTGCCTGAAAAATATATTATCTTTTAGATAAAATTTCAGAAAAAGAACTTGAAATTTGTAAAATTTTAAATCAGGTATTTTCCAAAAAATAAGTTAGAAATTGCTAATCAAGTGCCAACATTTTCTAATCAACTATTGATAAGAAATCTGATTTAAAATTTTGCAATTTTCAAATTCTTTTTTAAAGATTCTCCCTATCTTTTATATCATTTTAAAAAGTCACATGAAATTGTGTGAGAGTGAAACTTCACTAATAATTTACAAATCAAATTTAATAAATATGTTTACAAGTAAAATTTTGGAAAAATCATTGTCAAGTCCTAAGGACCATAAAAAATTATAAAAAAGTCTCAAACCAAATTCCCTTATCAAAAAAGTTCTTAGGGATTGCATTGTGATTAATTCAGAATATAAAATTACTTTGTTTGTCCCATTGAATAAAAAAGGAAAGAAACAATATATGTCTTTTTTGAGAAGTGTTTATGCCTATTTTGACAAATTAGATGAGCTATTTTGATAAGTTCATTTTTCTCCCTGGACAAGTTTTGAAATTTCAAAGGTAACATTGAATTTCAAACAAATTTCATTACTTTCTTTTCCAATTATAGATGATGTGATTCTTCAAAACTCCTCAAAAGTTGTGTCTTCCTTTATGCATCTTGTTCTTACTCGGGAGGAAAATGAACTTATCAAAATAGACATAAGCACTTGTTAAAAAAGGTGTATGCACTTGTCAAAATTGGCACATTTAGTTTTGAAATTTCAAAACTTGTCTAAGGAGGAAAATGAATTTATCAAAATAGGCATAAGCACTTGTCAAAAAAAAAACATATGTTGTTCCTTTCCTTTTTTATTTAATGGGGGTAACAAAATAATTTTACATACCGAATAAATCATAATGCAGCCCCTAAGAACTTTTTTGATTAGAAAATTTTGTTTGGGATTTTTTAATAATTTTTTATGGTCATTGGGACTCCACAGTGATTTTCTCTAAAACGTTCCCAAAACTTTTCTGTTTTTAATTTATTTTTATGAGATATGTACCTAATTTTCTGAAAAAATAATGAGAAAAAAAGAAGAGAAAAAGATAAATAAATACTACTTGAACTTTAAAATTCTAAATTAATGATTTTTTAAAAATTGAGTTGTGAATTACTAATTAACTTTAAGATTTTAAAGCTAAATGTATTGAAGCAAGATAGAAAAGAGGGAAAAAATCATAAAACGAAGACGACGACAAATGAAAGGGACTCGGTTGCTAGGGTGTGGGAACGGGCACAGCCTTTGGTGTGACTCTTCTCTGATCTCTCCATCCTTTTTTTTTTACTGAAATATTGGATATTATTAATCTATCATAAGATTAATACAGAAGAAAATACCTTTCTAAGAGGCTAAACCTAGCTTCTTTCATCCAGCACCACCTGCCCCAATGGGAGGTGGAAGCTGATCAAAGATGACAAAATTTTTAGTACTGTTATACGCTAACTTAGCTAAGTAATCCGCATGAACGTTTTGTATATAATTATATTACTTTGTTTCTACTCCGTGCTTCATTTATTAAATTTCAGTATTTTATTTTCAAAATTTTATTATCATTCAATTTACCCTCTGCTGAATTATCATTCAATTTTATTAATGAAATTCATTGGATGCCATTCCAATCTTATTTCCAATCTTAATAGTAACCTCGGTCAACGTATTTGGATGGGGCAGAAAATTACATAGCAAAGCAAGTTTTTCTTCCTAATATTTTTCCCCCTATTTTTTCCTTCTCACTTTTCACTCCATCTAAATATATTTAAATATACAGAATCCCTCAGGTTTTATTTATAAAAATAATTCCCTCTTACAGAGTTCATCCTATATATGAGCAACAATTTGTCATTATATAAAAATTAAATGTATTTTTTTATTTTTACCCTCCATTAATTATACGTCTCTCATATTTTTTTTAATCATTTTCTCTCACACACATAATCTTCATAAATAAAGGCATATTTAAAAAAATTTCATCTCTGTTATATTTATTATGTTTAACTGATAGTTAGATTTATGTTATTTGGATTGCTGTTGCTTATAATTAAGTGCTCGTTTGAAATAGCTTATCTTTGATTTATAAGTGCTTATAATTCGTGATTTACGGTATGAGGTAAGTATGTGAGAGGAATTTTATCTTGACTTACATAATAAATACTTATTTCTCAAAATTAAATTATTCCAAACATAGGTTAAGTGTAATTTTTTTTCAACACAAGAAGCCAAAGATTGGAAGATGACTAAGGGACCTGTCAATTGAGTTTTGCCGACAACATCACGTTGCAGCAGGACTTGGGAACGTGGCTATGAAGAAAAGAGTACAAATGAAAAAGATAGCATCAGAAAAAGAGAAGATATGAAATAAAATTTAAAATAAAATACAGCTACCTTTCAAATTACATATGAATTAAACGGGTGCTTGTAATTAAATGAGTTTTGTATTTTTGAAGGTCAGTTAGTGAATGTAGTTGAGCATGTGTGCCTCTGAAAAGGAAAAAGAAAGAGCACTGTAATAAAATTTCCAACTTCTGTTCATGATCTGGCTCTTTAAAATTTTCAAGCCAAGAATCGATCAACTCAATTTAATCGTGGAAGCTTATGATCTGGTATGAAAATCAACAGCCCTCTTTGTCACATCCTTATCTTAATTTCATCTATTTCAGAGTATTTACGGAAAACGATACGCAGTTCGGTGGGTAACACAGGAATAGCATAGACATACTGATATTATGTGTACAATTACAATAATTCCCCAAAGGGTTTAGTACTTGATAATTACAATTAACGTAGCCTCATAGTGACGCATGGGTGTCTAAATCCATCCCAGTGAAACGGAGACATTTTCCAGTCTTCGTTCCACCACTGAAATCCTCTCGTACGGTTCTCTTCTTTGTTCTCACCATACGCTCTGTCTTCTCCTATCTAAATTGTTAGTAGGGGAGGGTGAAATTTTAGGGAATCTCGTAGGAAAGCAATACTAATATGCATGCAAGATAAGTGCTTAATGCATGACATGCTTGCATTAGATAACTCATGCTCACACAATGACATATCCGTGTGCTCAATGTTTCAAACAACATACGTATGGCCATAGCATAAATAGAAACAAAGTTTCAATTATTCATATATATTTCACAAAATCAAGCAAAGCAATAATATGGATCAATAAACCAGCACAAATATCAAATACATGTAGGAGAGGTAAGTTCCCTACCTTAATCGCCCTTCCCTAGTCTTTGAATAACATGCCTCGATTTGCGTGCCAACCCTCAGGCTCTTTACTCGGTCCTAGAACGTCAAATGTACAGTTTAGACACTTTCATAGGGTTTCTGGTGGTTATATTAGTCTATGGTAAAATTTTACCAAAATGCCCTTGGGACCCCCGCCCGGCCCTGCCGTACTCGGCCCGATAGCACATTTTCCCAAAAATTGACTAGGGCTATTTTGAGGTATTTTCGGCCTCTACCGAAAAAATGACCAACTGTAACCCCACCTATTTTTGTCCAATGAATCCAATGGAATCATCTATTTTATGAAAATCCAGCTCCAATTACATATTTACCCATGGCAATCCCTATGTGAGGGTTTTAAGGCTATTTTTGTCATTTCACTTTCTAGGGCTTTTCTCACTTCGCACCCAACATGAACCCTACACAATTTTCCATTCTAAACACAATGGAATCATCAAAAAACCAAAATCTAGTCCCAACACTATCCAACACAAATTTGAACGAAATTCCTTAATAATTGAAAAAAATGGAGTTTTATGATTTCAATTCATAAAATACCTTCTTATAACCTTTAATCACTTGTTTAACCACTTGATCACATTCTAAACATGATTAGACTAAATTTGGACAGCACCTCCCCTTAGGGTTATATAGCCTTTCAAATTTTCCTATTCAACCAAAAATCACCAAACTAACAACAAACTTTAAAACCAATTTCATACAAGTATAGATTTGAGTTTGGTGTAGTTACCTCTTAGGTTTTTTGGTTCCTCTCTACCTATGCGTCCGCTCTCTCTTCTCCTTAACCTTGAGATTAGCTTGCTAACATGGTGATTCATGGAGAAAAAGGGATTAGAGAAGCTATTATACAAGAGAGGAAGCTTGAACACAAGAACAACAATACTTACCTTAGATTTCTTCCTCCTTGAACTCCCCTCTTCTCTCTATTTCTCAAGCTCTCTCTCTTCCTCTTTTCCTTGTGGTTGGACAAAATATGGCCAAGAGGAAGGAGAAAATATGTGTTATTAATTTGGTCTCCTTTCTTCCTAGCCATAGATCTAATCAAGGGTTGACATTTCAACACCTATCATGCACACCATTCCTCCTCCCATACCTCCAACCATACCCTCTACTTTATGTCATACCCTCTTAACTTTATGCCATGCCTTCTCATCATGTGTCTTCAATTGGATTTGGACTAGATTCCCTTCTAGTTGCACAAACCATTCCCCTTCTCTTTACTCTAACCAAATCCATTTCTTCTCTCTAATTTCACAATTCTTGATTTATTCTATCAAGAATAATCCACTTATGCATTTTCCTTTATTTTCCTTGATTAATTGAGATTAACTCCAATTAATTGGGAAAATAATTAATCTTGGGCTAAATTGGCAAAATTATGATTTTGCTATCACCTTTGTAATTTAATTCATTTCTTGAATTAATTTACCAATTTCCTTATGAATATGAATATTTCAAAATTTATAATATCCAATTTCCATGAATATTCACCATTTTATTGAATTATTCAAATAATTACAATATATTTTTTATGAATAAAATTTAGGGTGTTACACTCCTTAGTCTTTCCTCTTCTGATCACTGATTTCTATTTATTATTTATATATACTTACTTTAAGAGTCTTTGTGCGATGAACATTCAATTCTCAAAGTATAAGTGCTAGCAATGGGAGCTGTCTCATGCACACTACATTTCTTGTTTTTCTTTCAACTTCTCACTCATCTCATATAAAAGTAACAAAATACAATACTTGTTTTATTTTTTCCTTTTAATTATAAAAATTTTAAGTTGGTGTCACTCTCGTCCTGGGAATTAATTAGAATTAGAATATATATATATATATATACAGTCACACGCGAATTTTGGCTGGTATCCTTTTCTTTTTGGTTTACACCCCCGGTGTCCCACCCCCTTTAGAGGCAGACTAATCTGAAGTCGCCCCCGGTGTAGAGGGACTTTCCAGGGATCGAACTCGGGCCCTTGAAGCAAATGGCGAAGGAGGCACCTTGGCTCCCCCTTTCAAACCATCCGAGCCACGCCTCCTGGGTGTCAACACCCGTTTCCATTTCGATATTCACAGAGTAATAGAGATCAAGTTCCACATGCATACAGAAAAGTACATATATACTGATAAAAGTATTTGTTTATAGTCCAAAGTTAAGATACAAAAGGTAACAATATTTACAACATAAGCTATCTATAACCACAGACTTTAACTTCGCCTCAAGACACATGCTAGTCACTTTCCTTTATCCACATCCTTGCCTTTTGATCCGCTAGCACCTGCTGAGATGTTTGATTTAGAAAAAGAGGTGAGATTCCAAGGAATCTCAGTAGAAACATACGATCAACACATAAAATGCGAAAATTAAATATGCAATGCACCGTATCAAGTAAAATGAAAACTCATATCATCCGTGTGTGTACACAAAATTCAGGGCCAACTAACCCGTTGAAACCCCTACATGTACCTCAGATGAGTCCTCGACTACAGCCAGGTAAGACTAGTGTACCTCAGCTAGGTCCTAGACCATAGCTGATAATGTGCCTCCAGCACGTGTTCAGATCACAAAATATAGTAACACGCATCATACAAATAATCACATAGTATATGAGAGATAGTAGTTCCTACCTTAACCTCTTTCCTGTCTTAAAGGGTCCGCATCGTAAAACATGTCAACTATATGCGTCCAACTCGGTCCTAAAACATCAAATGTACAAGAAATAGGTTATAACCTATTCAAGTATCATTTTAGACACTTCCATAGTGTTTCTTGTGGTTATATTAGCCTATGGTGAAAATTTATCAAAATGCCCCCGCGGCCCGATGGCACGTTTTCCCAAATTTTTGACTAGGGCTATCTTGACGTATTTTCGTCCAAAGAATCCATTTTCGGACTCAAAATTACCAAATTTAATGTCAAATTACGAAATTTCCCTTGGCAGCCATACTTTTAGGGTTTTAGGGGCGTTTCCGTAATTATGCTTTCTCGGCCTTTTCTGAAAAAGTGCCCAACTGTAACCCCACCTATTTTTTCCCACTGAATCCAATGGAATCATCAAATCATTGAAAATCCAACTCTAAGGCCCTCAAATATCCCTAGCCGAAATAATGGTGTTCTCCGGGAAAAATCGGGGTTTTACGATTTCGGCTTCGTAAACGCGTTCCTTTCTACTCCTAACCACTTTATTAACCATCTAATTGAGTTATAACAACTATTTGAACTAAAATTGGGCAGCATAACCCTTAGGCACACACTTTTCTAAAATTTAAAACCAATGGCAATCCGGCGAAATTTCACCGATTAAATTGCCCACAGCAGCCAGAATAGTTAATATATAAAGGTTTGGAAGTTACCTCAAACTCCCACAAGCTTTTCCCAAAAATGGCTGAAACCCTAACCTTTAGAACACCAAATTTGAGCTTTCCAAACCTTGAATAACATAGTAGAGTAGCTTAGGAACGGAATTATACGTATTAGGAACCCATTTACCGAAGAAATCACTTACTTTTGTAAGTTTTTCTTCTTTTTCTCTCTCTAGAATTTCACCCTTTCTCTCACTAGTTCAGATCTGGTTGGGCACGAAAATGAGCTGAGGAAGATGATGGTAAAGTTTTTTTATTATATTATATGATTTTTTTTAATAATTTATGGAATTTCCAAAAATTACAAAATCAATTTTATGTACATAAACCCTATGTACATGTAACTAAGCTCATTAAGCCTAACCAATATTTCCTTCCTCTTGCAATGTGTAGGAGACACCTAGGGGTCCCTCCCTATGGTCTCAATTGGCTTCACAACTTGTTCCGGTTACGTATATACGTAAAGTCTCAATTTTGGTCAAAATTGCACTTTTTGCTCAAATTTTCCATAAATTCATATTAAATTGAAAAAAATATTCTAAATATATTTTTAACCTTTATTTTCCTTAATTAATTGAAATTAACTTCAATTAATTGAAAAATAATTTATTTTTGCTATTTTGAAAAAATTACAATTTTGCCATTACCTTTCTAATCCAATTTCTTTTCTTATTTTTCTTTGGCCAATTTCCATCTATTTTTGGACCAAATATTTTCTCTAATATTCCTTCATTTTTGGACCTTAATATTGGGATTTTTAAATCACCCAAATTAATTCCTTAATTATTTTTGCCCAATTTCCCTGAAATTGAACATTTATGAAATTCATAAATTCCAAATTCATGAATATTCACCATTTTATTGAATTTCCCAAATAATTACAATATATTTGGTGAATATAAAATTTGGGGTGTTACATTGGGCATATCCAAAGGTGTTTTAATTCCATAGAAAATGATGTTTGCGGAAATTGGCGAAATCTTTTTCACCAAAGTAAATTGAAAGAGATGATAAGAGTGGAAGCTCCTCCGGTGGGTTCCAATGATGCTTGTCGTCGACTTGATTTAGATTAGATTGCGTCCTGATAAATTTTGAAACTTTGATATTCACCTTCAAATAATTGATTAATGCAATTCCATGAAAATGATATTTGACAGAATTGGCAAAATCTCTTTCACCAAAGGACTCAAATTGAGTATAGGTTTTAGCTGAGTGGAGTTAGGGTGCTTATCAAAATTAAAACATGCCTCTAAATTTAAAGAACGCTAAGAAAGATGTTTACACATTACTTGCCAATATGAAGAGCTAAGAAAGATGTTTACACATTACTTGCCAATATTATCTTCATATCGACAGTGAAATTTGAAATCATAACCTTATAAATTATGAGCCAAATTCTTACTAAATGAATCAACCCTCATGGGCTTCATTAAGTTTTTGATTACATATATGCACATTTAAAATATTATTCTAGTTCATTTTTCAATTTAAATTTTAAAAAATATACTAAATAAATAAGTTTACTTAATTAAAAATTTTTAAAATATGTTCATTCAATTTATACACATGGTCAATTAATGATTCTCAGCGAATGGAAATAAAACATAGAAGAGATGCCATATGTAATACTTCCGAATTTTTAATGTTTTATGCACAAACGTTGATATTTTGAAAAGCTATATCTTTTTTTTTTTTTTTGAAAAAGTATGTGTAAACTTAATTTTTCAGGCTGCACTTATATATTTGCAATTTTTTATCCTCATAATAATTATCTCCAAATAAATTTCAACATAAATCAAACTTATGATGCAAAAATGAATATTTGTTCCAAGATAATATATATATATATATATATAATTGAACCCAAGACATTAAAAATTGATTTGCTCATTTCATAGCTAAAAAAGATAATTCTTTTTTATTTCAATAAATTAAATATTTGATTTATGTTTGAATTATCTATAAATCTATTGATTATATAAACGAAGTGACATTGAGAGACCTTCCTCCTATCATCCGACATCAATGTTTTAAAAGCCAGACCGAAAGTCGAGCCGGAAAGATCAACGGTTATGGTTCAACCGGTTAGAACGGTCGAGCCGTTCGATCGGACCGGTGACGTAATAATTAAATTTAAAAATAATATATATTATATATTAACATTGATCTTCAGTCCAATTTCATATGAAGTTAATAAAGTAACAAAATATCATTTAAGGAAGACCATTAAATCAATCATCAACCTAACAAAGTGTATTAACAATAATAATTTCATGACTTGCCAAATATTAGTGGTTCTTGATTGATCCAAGCATGAGTTTCTTGAAAGATATTAGACCATACCACTTAGCTTAAGGATAAACATCATTGCCTTTTTCTTCAAAAGCATTTTTATAAAATAGTTTATAACAAACCAAATTATTAAAATTAGTAACATATAATATACTTGGCAAAAAAAATAGTAACATATAATATTAATAAAATAAAATAACATGTCTAAAATTTATATGCCATTTTTTAAATTTTTTTCAGCATTAAATATAAAAAAAAATTGTAGAAAAAAAATTTCCTACTTTTTTATTGGACCGGACGGTTTTTGAAAAACCGGTCCTGTTTCCGGCTCAATAACGGTTGACGGCTCAAAACCGGCTGAACGACGGTCCAAAACGGCTCCTTAAGAAAAACGGCTCAATACAAAAATCCGGCCCGCTTCAATGACCGGCCGACGGTCCAACCGCCCGGTCTAGTCCGGTTCTCTAAACAGTGTCCGACATGCCCTCCTCCAGCCATCTCACATGTATAACAATATTGTAACAATTAAAATAAAGATAAAAAATAAAATATGCACTTGAGATAATCAGTAGATACTAGATGGTTAGAAGTTACAAAATATTTTGAAATGTTGATATGTAAAATAAAATATTTTTAAAATAAATATATTATGAATAAAGAGATTTTAAAATATATTTGAAACCTTATCACGTTACATCCCCTAAATTATTTTTATCTTTCATAAAATACGTTTTTAACATATTCTTCTCACTTTACTCTTCACCTCCCATAGTCTACTCCTCTAATTCGATTAGCCGCCCCACTATTAATCATCTTAAGAAATTAAAAATTATTTTTATATTTTAAAATATTTTCTGAGCGGGTCCTTAAGTAATTGATTCTCCAGTAAAATCTTCCAAAAAACAAAAGAATGAAATAGATATATCCCTAATTTGATCAAGTCCATTCCTAAAAGATAAATAGAAATTTTGGAAGCATATCCAAGAAATGGTTATATCACTTATTTGACCAGGTCCATTCCTGAAAGATAAATAAAACTTCTCAAAGTATATCTCAACAAATTGTCTTTCATGCCTTGGGCGGGTTTGCCTATGAGTACATCTTAAAACTGTCAATCTCCTTTATCAAAGAGTTTTTTTATATCTCATATCTCATGCTCTAAAATACATTTTAGAAATTCATGTATTTATTATGCAATAATTTTAAATTTTATTAATCTATAATTTTCGAACTTATTATCCTGCGTATCACGCTGGGTTAGTTGAAATTAAAAATATCACCCTAAGTCCCGAACTATTGCCTTCAAGATTTATATGATTGTGTGCAGCTTCTCAGTACCACGTCATTGGTGTTAATAAGATGAACTGAAGAGTGAACATCACAGGTCTAAATAATAATTTTTGGGGTATTTTTCTTATTTTTAGAGATAAAATTTAAATTCATAAATGACCTCTAATTGAATGGTCTATTTGTTTTGTCTCTTGGAGAAAGAAAATCAAAGGTTGCTTAAGCAACGTTTACATTTTGAAGAGCTTTCGAACGATTTAGTTATGGAAATTGAAAAAGAAGATAGGAATGGGAAATTATGTGAAAATGGATGTATTAATGTTTCAATTTTTCTTCAGAAGGACGGGAATTTTTTTTTTTTTGGGTTCTGAAAGACCGGTAACTTTAAAGTGTTTAAAAGACTTGACTATAAACAAAAACGTGCATGGTTATAGATTTTTTTTGTAGGCATTTAAATGTTTGTTTTATTTTCCAGGACCCTAGTTTACTAAGGGTATTTGGTTTAGTAATGGATTAGGTAAACTACAATAATTACCCAAAGATACTAGATCTAATGGTGGATTACGTAAACTATAAAGAAGGCGAACTAAATTCAAATCTCATCTTTCTTTAAAGAGATCCAGGCCGGACTCCAAGTGGTCCAAAAGGTATGGATAAAACGTCAGTGTTTGTAAAGGGCCACTCATGTTCTACTTCTCGAAGGATATAGTTTGTTCGTCACAACACTGCAAAAGGATAATCACGCAGCACCAAAAAAACAATCACATATCAGAAGGACGGCCTTTTCCTGATATAGACCGTTGGATCAAGATTTCAACCGATCTTGATCCAACGATCCACGTAAAAAAAATGACAGTGCTTCTCTTAAAAAAGAAAAGGATCCGGTTCCGTCACACAAACATCACAAAGTTAATGGAAAACAAAATTCTGAAATTTCAATTTTAAGTGCTTGTCACTTTTTGAAAAAAAGTAAAAACGACAAGATTGTTTTTTGACTTTTGGATGTTGGAATATGAAAGCAGTGTTTTCTACATATTGTGTGTGACGCCCAACTTGCAAGTTCCAACTTAGTTGACGACTGAATCTCTCTCATCATCTGCTCTTCGCACTGCAATTTTGCTCCTCTCTCTCTTGAAAATCTACAAGCCCTTGAAAATCTACTAGGCAAGACTGAAACTGCAAGTTCAGCACAGGTATGAAGCAATATCTCTATCCTGATGGTCTCCTTTTTTTCCTACTTTATTGTTTCAGATTTTTTTTCCTGTTTTTTTTTACCATTTTTCTATTTGCTTTTCCTTACATAAGCATCTATCTCTGATATCTCTCAATTTTAGCTTGTTAATTGCTAATATAATTGCTGATGTCATTTGTGGACTACATTTCTTTCTTCTTTCTTTCACTTTTGTATCGATCTGCTAGGGGAAAAGAAAAGGGGCCAAAAAAACCTGATATCAGACCAAGAAAGATGAACCAAAACAATTGATCTTTCTTATTTTACTCTGGATAGGGGAAAAAACTCATTCTTGATTATATCTTCACGAAAGATTAAGTACTTAAGATGCTTTAATTCTTGTCATCGCAGTGCAATTCTGTTCTTCTCACTCTTAAGCCAACACTGAAACTGCAAGCTCATCAAAGGTATGAGAATGATAAATGAGAAGTTAAGATGATCATGATGATGATCCTCTCTGATCTGAATAGTTACATAATAATATTTCCAGCCCAGTTGACGACTGAAGCTTATGAGAAGTCTGTTCATCAACTCAAATTCTGGAAGCTCATCTGGTATGTGAACATCAAAACCTCATTAATTTATCTTTCATTTTCTGATTATGATCAGTGTTTTCTATTTGTTATACTTACTTGAGGCGATGTTTGGACGGAGGGGGAAGTGTGAGGAAAGTAGAGGTAGAGACTTTCAAAAATAGTGTAAAAGGTTTACTATTTTTTGAGAGTTTTCTATTAAAGTATTCTTTAATTTTCTCCTTAATTAATTTTCTTCTCATCCAAATACAGGGTGAAAGTCTGTCTGGGAAATGGACTGGGTGCTGTCAATTAGGGTGTGTTTGGTTTGAGGGAAGATATGGGGGTTAAATTATCTTTTTGAGGTTGAAGGTATTTAAATTTTGTGCGGAACCTAAAATTTAAAAGGAATGATAAAATAAATTTTGGGCGGGAACCTAAAATTTAAAAGAATGAGAGAGTAAATTTTGGGTTTCTCCTGTCTAAAATTATACTTTATCAATCATCCTCTTTCTCCCCTTACCCTTCCCTCAAACCAAACACACCCTTACAGACTACATTTCTTGTTTTTCTTTCAGCTTCACGCTGATCTGATGGATATACAATCTGAAACAGTACATTTAGTTACGTGTTCAAAAATAGATGGGAGAAGTTTTGATCTCATAGCAAGAAAGCTTGTGTGTGTGTGTTTGGGAGTGCTTAATTTGCCTAAATAAGCCTGTTTTTCCTCAAAAAAGCCCAACTAAAATGCAATACGTTTTAGTTGTGTTTGGGAGAGCTTTTTGAAAAATCCAAAAAGCCAAAAAACGCAGCTTATATTTTAAGCCCAAGATACCTACTTATTTTTGAAAAAAAAGCTGGAGCGGTTTTTTTTTGGGCCCCACTTGTGTATATTACCCACTCCCCCGTCCGCATATTTCTCCCATTTCATTCCACACCTTTTTTTTACGAAAAAAATAAAAATAAATATTGACTATACCATTAAATTTTGAGTTAAGGTGCAAACATATTTAGTAAGTTTTTAATTAGGAATAATGTTGTCTTAATTTTTTTTTTGGTTCCAAGTACCCTGAAAGTGTTAAAATAGAATAATATTATCCATTACCTTTAAAAATAGAATAATCTTCAACTCGTATGAATCACATTCGTGACATGATTAGAGATCGATTTGTACGGGACATGTGATCCAATTAGTTATGTAATATTTTTATGTGAAATTATGTATTTTGGCATCACATTTTCTAACTTCAATTTTTCCACTAATTTTTAATTTAAAAATTAAAAATTAAAAAATCACTTATTCAGATATCTTCCTGGGCCAGATGATATGTTACTGTTAGATATCGCATATATGATCTATCTAAAATTTGAAGAATATACAAATGCCCTTCAAGTTTTTACTTTTAAAAACGCACTTATACAATCGCTAATCCAAACACATTTTGACTTATGAGAAATCACTTATTCAACCGCTCATCCAAACATAAATCACATTACAAATATTGACTTATTTATTAAGTCATTTTTAATAAGCCCGAATTATATAAGTCATTTTTTCTACTGCTATTCCAGACACACCCCTTATCTGGTATGAAAAGTTACTTTAGTCTTTCATTTTCTGATCAGCATTTCCTATTTGTTACACTTCCATAATATAAAGAGTCCAATCTAGGATTAAGTTGGGCACCAAAATTTGGACTGTTCATGCTAGATTAGATCTATCAAATTTAATTTTTTTTCCTTTGTTTTTTTTCAAAAAATTATTTTAATGTATACCGAAATTCAAACAGCTCATTTAATAGCAACAATTTTTTTTTTTTTTTGCTCGAAATAATAGCAACAATTGATCTTTCTTATTTTTCATATTTTCTATCATGAAATTTACCTTTCAGGTTGTTACATGTTTGAAGATGAAGCAGGGAAAGATTGACATGCATTATCTTCATGGAATAAAATTTTGACTTTGAAGCGGTGAGTACGGGTGTTTGAAAGTGAAATGGTGCAATCCGAGAACAATCCACTTCATCAATTTATTAATTAGTGCGTAAATAATTAAATATCCTGAGTTTTAAAAACATTGAGCCAAATAATAAATTAAATCATAAAAGTACATATTCATTAACTTTACACAAAGATTCATTTTTGTCCATTAAAATTAAAAAGCATGTTAACATTCTTTTGACTCCAACATTTAGTCTAAAATGCTAATTTTTTTTTAATAATTATTGTTATTTTAAAAATTACATTTAATATGTCAGCGTCTGAGAATGTTTTTTTTTTCCAAACATTGTTATCGTTTTTTGGTTAACGTGTCATGGGTATAAAGAACTAAAAAGATACTATTTTTTTTATATATTTCCATTCTCTTGGATAAAAGACAGATGAAGACTATTAAAAATGATAAAAGAATATAGAGGTGATTCCAATTTCAATATTCTTATAAGATGTGAGGTTTTATTTAACATTTTTAAAATAAAAAGCTAATGACACAAATGTCCTCATATATATTTTTATTTCATCCTTCAGACAAAATCATCTCCATTCTCTTTTTCAAAGACGGTTTCTCCTTTGACAACAAAGAAAATTGGGCACTTCTTCGCCTGCTCATCTTTTAAATACTCCACACCCTCTAATCTTCTCATTATCTTTGCTTCTCAAACAAGCCATCTCAACACCACCCTGATAAAACAGAAGCTCTAGCTTCAATCACCGATCGTCGACGGTTACTCGTCAGAGAATGCCTTTGATATTGAAGATTAAAAATCCCACATACCAAAAAAAATAAAATAAAATAAAACCCCAAAAATATATATTTCATGGATAATCTCTATAAATTTTGAAAATAGAATGTATACTTACAAAATTTTAATAAAGATATTTGGTCGCATTATTCCTATATAGCATCAGTTATAAAAATTAAATCAAAAAGTAATTTAATGTCTTAATTTTAAAGTATGAATAACATAAATATTTACTAAATGAATCATGTCTTTCTTTGATTTCTCAGTTTGGGGGTCGTTTTCAACTTTTCATCCCCATTTATTCGCAATTGGACTGTTATTGTTCGTGAACTGGTCAAGAAATGTTTTTTACTTTTTCGATGAAGAAAAACAAGAAAAAGAAATCACTTAAGCACTATTTTATTTCTATTATTTAATTTTTTCATCATCATTTTTCCATTCTCTCTTGACACGTTTTTATTTTTTTATGGTAGTTTCAAAATATTGAATTGTTTTTCTACTATACTGTATATCTTTCTACATTTGGTTGCTTTTATTGGGGGGATCGAGTGTACTAGCTTAGGTAATAATCTTCCTTTTATTTTCTTCACATTTTCTCCTATGATTTTTTTTTTTAATTAGAGGGAATATGCAATAAGTTTTACATATGGCATTAGATATTCGTTTAAACCCCCTTGGATGCATTTATGAAAATTACATTACTTCTGAAATAATTTAGGCTAAGGGGTTAATAAGGGAAAAAGATAGAAAAATAATTTTTAATTATGAAAAAGACATATCAGGGTGCCAATTTTAATAATACCAAATCAATCCATTGGAGTGTTAAATGTTGCAAAAAGACATAGCCCTCACCTTTTTTTTTATAAAAAAAAAAACTTAAACACCACTTGCCGGCCACCGGTCATTGGCAAATTAAAGTTCCTAATGGATTTTGAAATTTCTGTCATATAAAAAATGAAGTATTAAGTACCCCCATTGCTAATTATTTTATAATAACTACTTTGTTTGTTTTTTTACTATTTATTACTCTTGTTTTGCTATTAACTATTATTATTTTAGAAATTCAAGACATGTTTTAGGAACTTTACTGACTGCTAGTCACCAGAGCTCTAGTGCCTAATATAGTTTTATAATTTTCAAAACAAGAGTAATTAATAACAAAACCAAAGAAGTAAATAGTGAAATCAAAATAGTATATGTTGCTAGTTATTTCCTAATAACTACTCTCTTCAGTCCTTTTTATAAGAGCTCAAAATTTGAATTATCTTGATTTTTTTTTATAAGATCCCACTTGGGGTTGTTTGAGCATTTAATTTTTTTTATCATTTTCGTCCCTAATTAATTTTATTCTCTCTCTCATCTTTTTTTCCATAATACATTATCTTTCATATTTTATCTCTTTATTAATTTATTTCTCTCTTACTTGTCTCCTTATAAGTATGAGTGTGTTTGGAAAAAAGTTCATTTTCTGACATATTTATTATTTTTAGCTCATTTTAACTTATTTTTTAAACTGCTTAATTTAGTTATCATGGTTTTATAAAAAAGGACCATAGGGAGTACTTTGGTTTCGCTATTTAATAATACCATTGTTTTGTTATTATCTACTCTTATTTCAAAAATTTTAATAATGTATTGAACGTTGGAGCTCAAGTGGCCAGTGGTTAAGGGTGTGTTTGGTTTGAGGGGAGGGAGAGGAGGGTTAAATTAATCTTTTAGTTGAAGGTATTTAAATTCTGGATTCCATAAAAGGTTACATTTTGGATTTTTTAAGTCCAAAATTATAATTTGTCACCCCCCTCCCCTCACCTCAAACCAAACACACCCTAAGGGTTTTAAGAAGAAAAATAAAGTGAGGGCAGTGATGTCTTTTTCACAACATCTTAAAATTCTAAGGAACTAATTTTAAATTATTAAAACATGGCACCCTAATTTGTCATTTTTATACTTTAAGGGTATTTTTTGTCTTCTTTCTATATGAATAGAAAATTTCCAGGTTGTTTGACTTATTTAATTTGACGATTCATTCGTACCCATAAATGGGGTTTTAAAAAATTTAGATTCTCCGCACTGACATTAATGCATGAAATGTTTGATGGGTTTAGCTTCTCTCATTGTTGCTGACAATCGCTGCCAGTGTTTTATTGTGTGTTTGATTGGGTTTATATTTAGATAATAAGTCTTTATTATGCAAGTCGAGATAAAACTCTTCTCACATACTTACCTCATATACCGTGAAGCACGATTTATAAACATTTATTACTCAAAAATAAGATATTCCAAACGAGCACTTAATCTTTTCTCTTTGAATCTAATTGATGATTGTGTGGTGGCCTGGTAGAGCGTTGGAGTGGAAGAGGGGAAAACACCGGAAAGCATTATTTTTTTTGGGCGTCTTTTCATTGATCTTTTTTGGCCAAGCCTTTTAAGTGATGATTTTGTGAAGTGAAATATATAAGTAATTTAGTAAATTTAAAATTTTTTTTTTTAAATTGAGAGAAACTATCACATTGAAAATTTTATGCCTATAAAAAAATCACATTAACAATTTTATTAGTGAGAATTGCACGGCATCAATATTTTTTATGCATAAAAATTATCAAGTCTTTAATATATATTTTGATAAATCACACATATGTCAGATTTTTTTCTTGGGATTAACATAGCTTGATTTTTTTCTTGTAAGAAAATTCAATTCAAAAATAATTTTTTTTATTCTTAATATTAAACTTAACATTGTTTAATTGATATTGGGGTTAAAACTTCCTTTTTTAACTTTTGTTCTTGGTCCTTCTGGAACACAATTTCTTTGATTAAAGTGAGTCATATTTTATTTTATTAGATGGTAATGTTTATATATGTGTGTATATATACTTGTTGAAAAAAATAATTTACAAAGCAATGGAACTCTTTTAATAAGAGAGAAGAAATTGGAGAGAGTAATACAGTCATTTAATACACATTTTGAAATCCTAAATCGAGTCGATAACTTAATTAAGAACTTATTAAATTTAGCAATCTAATTTAGAATTTTTCTATTTCTGGCAACTTTATATGGGATTTTCCCAATTTTATTAGTGAGAATTACAAGATAAATTTTTATACTTAGATCGATACTTTACAAATTTTATACACACAAATTAATAAAATTTTCAATGGGCGGTTTTTCAAAATTTTCCCTGTTCTTGTTGATATATATAATTATATATATATAAATATATATTGGTGAGAATGACCTGTTAAATATTTATAACTCAGAAAATATCGATATTTTGGAAATTGGGTAAGCATGAAGTACTGATGTTTTAATTTAAGTCTTTCTCACTAATAAAATTTTTAATATGATATTTTTCTCAATTTTCTCAAAAATAAATATATTTTTAAATGTACAAAATTATTTATATACTTCACATTATATAATGATTATTAAAAGACACCCTAAAACAATAATGATTTCCAGTTTGCCCCTCAGCGCTCCAGCGCACACACTCTTAAGCTTTATGATCAAATTAATGAAAAATTAGTCAAAATGATATTTTTTATCTTTTCTTTTGAATTGTAAAAAGTTTTTTTAGTGACATTAATTATAAAAAAGTTTAAGCTGACGTAAGCTGCTCCTGAGAACTCATTGAAATTAGGATATACCTCACAAAGTTAACGTAAAAAAAAATTCTGAAATTTTAATTTGGGTAAATAGAATTGGTTGGTGTGTTAAGTTTTGATCCTATTTTGATTTTGGTCATTCAAGTTTTAAATTATAATTTTTGATTTCTTAAGGGTTAAATGATCCATATTTTTATTAAATTATAGATATTAATTATTTAAATAAAATAAAATTTGAGAAACTAAAACTTATGTTACAAATTTTCAAGGATTAAATAAAAAAGAAGGTGAGTTTAAAAGGATAAAAAATCTTTTATATTTTAAATACTGGTCATTCTTGAAAAGTAAGAATGATAAGATTTCTTTATGACTTTCGGATGCTGCAATATGGAAGGCGTGTTTTGGGGTCCAAAACAACCATAGCTTATTGGACCATCTTCAATAGTTAAAGTACATTGTAAAACAGGAATCTGTTGTACAATTACTTTCAATTTTAAATACTGGTCATTCTTGATGGAAGGCATGTTTTGGGGTCCAAAGCCTGCTGATGATTAAAGCCTGAAACATCTTATCTACGTGCTGACATCTTATCTGCTCACCGCACCGCAAATCTGTTCTTCTCGCTCTTGAAAATCTACACGTCAACACTGAAACTGAAAGCTCATCACAGGTATGAAGCAATATCCCACTTAGCTTTATTCTTTGAGATGTTTCTGTTTTCTGTTTTTCTTACCATGTTCTGTTTGTTTTTCCATACACCAGCGTCTATCTGTGATACCTCTCAATTCTCAAAAGTATGAGTAGCTTGTTGGTTGCTAATAACTGCTGCTGTCATTTGCAGACTGCATTTTTTCTTCTCTTTTTATCATTTGCATCGATTTGCTAGGAAAAAAATAGAATCATAAAAGACTAATTTTGTTACTCCAATATCTGAACATATTTGGGACCAAAAAAACCCTGATACCAGAGCAAGAAAGCTGAGCCGAAAAAATTGATCTTTCTTATTTTAATCTGGATATATAGGAAAATATCATTCTTTGCATCTTGATGAAATTTTCATGAAAGATTTACTACGTAAGATGCTTCAATTCTTCAAAATGAAATTTGGAGTTAATCATTTGATGATGATGAATCGCTCTCCTTTCAGGTTGCTATTAATATCAAATGGCAGAGGTGGGAGTGTCGGTAGCAGCAAAACTTGCTGAATATTTGGTGGATCCAACTGTACGGCAGCTGCAGAATTTGTTCTGTGTCGGCAAAATCACAATAAATGTTGAGATAAAAAAGGAGGAGCTGATTCTCAAGCAAGGGAGGGTGCAGGAACGTGTTCAAGAAGCCATCAACAAGACTGAGAGGATTGATGATGAGGTTAACAAGTGGAAGAATGACGTGAAGAGCCTCATAGCAGAGGTGGAGAATTTGGAGGAACAACTAAAGGCCAACAATGGCTGCCTTCGAGGGTGGTGTCCTACTTGGAGGAGATATTTTCTATGCAAAAAGTTGGTTAAGATAGCCCAGAGGATGATTGATCTAAATATAAAGAGTGATCACATCAATCCATTTTCCCATCCTGTTATTGTTCCAGATATTGAGTATCACTCTTCTAAAGATTTTACATACTTCGAGTCAACAAAAAAGGCACGTGATGAACTATGGGAGGCATTGCAAGATGATGATAGCTATATGATTGGATTGTTGGGTATGGGTGGTTCAGGTAAAACCACATTGATAAAGGAAGTAGGAAAGGAAGCCAAAAAATCAGAGCCAAAGCTATTTGATCGAGTTATAATCGCAACAGTTTCCCAAACTCCAGATATTAGAAAGATTCAAGGTGAACTTGCAGGCTTGTTGGGACTCAAGTTGGAGGAAGAGGCTGAAATGGTAAGGGCAAGAAGAATTGCATTGAGATTACAAAGTCCAGGGGAACGAATTTTGATTATACTTGATGATGTATGGTCTACTTTGAACCTTGAGGATGTAGGAATTCCCTTTGGGGATGAAGGTCCAAGAAATTGCAAAGTTCTTCTTACCACGCGTATTCAAGAGGTATGTAGTTCAATGGATTGCCAAAAAACTATTTTGTTGGGTCTGTTGACAGAAGGTGAAGCTTGGGATCTATTTCAAACTCATGCTAAAGTAGATGATGGTGCCATAAAAGTGGCTCAACAAGTTGTCACGGAATGTAGCGGGCTTCCCATTGCGATTGTGGTCATGGGGAAATGCTTAAGAAGAAAAGGACTTGATGAGGTTAATGTAGTATTGCACAAGTTGAGACATTCCAAGCCAGTTGATGAGGGTAAGGCTTTTACTTGTCTCAAGTTAAGCTATGATTACTTGAGAAGTGAAAAAGCCAAATTGTTGTTCTTGATGTGCGCTATGTTTCCTGAAGATCATCAAATTATCATTGAAGATCTTTTTAGATATGGAGTTGGGTTGGGCCTATGTGAAGATGCTGACTCATTTGAAATAGCAAGGAGCCAAGTTATAGTAGCTATAAATGTTCTCATTGACTCTTCATTGTTGATGTCTTCTGTCAACTATTTGAATGAAAAATGTGTGAAAATGCATGACATGGTTCGTGATGTAGCTTTATGGATAGCACGTGAAGAGCATCGTACCATTATGGTAAACTCTGCAAAAGATATGAACGAATTGATTGTTGATGAAGCGGTAAAAGATTGCTATGCCATATCTTCATGGTATGACAACAATAAAAAATTTCAATTTCCTTCTCAATTGAATGCCCCAAAGCTTGAGTTTCTATTGTTATGTTCAAGGAACCCCTTGGATGTATCACATGCATCATTTGATGGCACTAAAAGGCTCAAGGCTTTCATAATAAAAAGCATGTGTGCGCCTCAGCTTAGGATTGAACTACAACCTCAATCAATCCAACAATTGTCTAATCTTCAAACTTTGCGGTTGCAACATTGGGATTTACGTGACATCTCTTTTGTGGTAAGCCTTATAAGACTTGAAATTCTTGACTTGCAAGGTAGTAAATTTGAAAAAATGCCAAATGGAATTGAAAACTTAAACAAGCTGAAGTTGTTAGATTTGTCAAAGTGTACAACAGATGAATGTTGTTATGAAGTAATAGGGAGGTGTTTGCAGTTAGAAGAGTTGTATGTTTCCAAACACTTGCCACACTCAAAAAATGAAAATTGCTATGAATACCTTGTGGGCCCTTCTGCTTTGAAGAAATTGAGAAGGTATAAGTTAGAACTTGGCGAGCGCAGCGGAGATGTGGTATTTCAAAATGAAGGCATCAGATCTTTATGCTTGGGTCAGTTAAATATATCTATGTTGGGTGCAAAAATCAAGGATCTTGCACAAAGAGCAATTGCAATTCAATTCTATGGGCTTCAGGGAGGCAGCAAATGTTTCACGCCTAATATTGTTCAAGCTGTAGGAGGCATGAATGAGTTAACTAGACTCTGTCTTGAAAGGTGTTCAAAGATCGAATGCATTACTGACGAATCTACTCCTCATGAAGATGCAATTTTGCCCAGATTGGATGAGTTAAAGATACTAGATATGGGTAATCTAAAACAACTATGCCTCGGTCCATCCCCTTTGAGTTTGTTCCAAAATCTGGAAAGACTAATTATATTCAAATGCCCTCAATTGCTCCACATATTCCCTGCTGATTGCAACTTAGGCAATCTTAAGTTTCTTGAAATTTCCAATTGTCCGATGTTGACATCTATCTTCCCTATCTCTACTGCTTGCACTCTGTTATCCTTAGAGGAGCTCAAAATAGAACACTGCAATGAATTGAAGCATGTATTAACAGGAGAGGGTGGTGGTGATGTATGGGGGAATTCGAGATTCCCAAAACTAAAAAAGTTGTTCGTAAATGGTGGCTGCAAATTAGAATATGCATTGCCAGTCTTTTTAGTTCAAAAATTTGAACAATTGCAGCACCTATCCATACTATATGCTCGTCAGATGAAATTTGTGTTTGGTGAAGAACAACCAATGCATGATGTAGATGAGACTCAGATAGTACTCCCTCCTTTGGAAGATCTCCGTCTACTAGGACTTCCAAATCTAGTTGGAATATGCTCAAAGAAGTTTTGTCTCAGGCAGTCAACTATAAAGACAATAAGATGCTCGCATTGTCCAAATATGGTATGCTCTTATTCTACCATAATTTAATTTGATTTGGAAATAATGTTAAGAAATATAAAGTTTTTTTCGTAAAAAACTATTTTTGTTCACGTGATTAGTTTTTTTAACATGCGTTAAATAGTAAATAGTGTTCAAAAATGAATTTATGATACTTTAAGTCTGGCCTCATTCTTTTTTAGTGTTTGAATTTCCCTCTGATTTTAGAAGAAAATTGCAATTGCCGATAGCAATAGAGAACATACATTACAATTTTCATCATTCCTTAAACTATCTATTTCTTTTTTTAAAGCAAAATAACAAAACTTCTATTTATATAAGAGTCAAAATTTATTGTGAAAAAATGATTAAAATTATTATTGAAATAACGGACTAAATCAGAATCCATTGACTTCTATGCATTCAGTGAAAAAAAAAATTCCTAAAACCGTTTTTTTTTTCACAAAAAAAAAAAAAAAAACTCCATGGAACTATGGAAGTTGGGCTCTGCGTCTTGCCTTACATTGACCGATGTTCTCAATTTTTTTGCCACAATTTGTGGCCATACTCCACCGCCATCGTCATTTTTTTCATTTGGGTCATTCAATTTATTTATCATTTCTATGGCCCACAAAAAATATCCACCCTTTTTGCCCCTCATCACAATTTTTCTTGCTTGTGACCTGATCATAATTGTTCCCTAACTTCATTGTGAACTCCATTTTCTTGTATATATGCATATGGCTTACCTTTATTTTTTAAATTTACCAAAATACTAACTAGTTAGTCTATGTAAGACCAATGCATGTATGCATATAAAATTTTAATTAATCTCAATTTATCATTATTTAGGAAATATGTTAATAGTTCTTTTATCTTCTTCCCTTTTTTCCTCTTTCGCAAAGAAATGGCAGAAAATCAGGGGCCATCAACTGAGGAATGAAGAATACAATCCATTGACAGCTATAGAAAGCATTGAACTTGATAATTGTGGGGTAGAATCCATTTTTCCCTATCAGACTGGGATTAAAGAACAAATTCCCACATTTCAATACCTTCAACAATTAACTTTGTTAAAATGTGCAAGATTGAAAGTCGTCTTTTCTACTCACACCCATCAATGTCTTCCAAAGTTAACTTATGTAAGTATATCTTGTTGTGAGGAGTTGGAGGCCATTTTTATGGGGAATGAAGAGACTCAGAAGAATCTACCCGTAGTTGAATCTTGTCTGCTGAAATTGAAGAGTTTGAAAATCTCCAAGTGCAACAAACTTAAATTCATTTTGCTTTTCATGATCGGTGCTACTACTACCTCAATGCTTTCACAACTAAGTACTCTAACCATATCAGATTGTTCTCAAGTGGAAGAAATTTTCAAGTGCTCAAATATTGAAGATCATCATGACATTAACAGTGAAAGGGAGATTAAGTTGCCAAACATGAAAAATATGGAATTGAAGAACTTGCCAAGACTTGTTAATATCTGCCAAGGGTTTAAGTTGCTCACAGAGAAGTTTTGCGGAGTTAAGGTTCACAAATGCCCAAAACTTATGCCAATTATGAATGCAACTATTGATTGGACCAAAGAGGCAAGTAGTATCCTGCATCTGTGGTTCTCAATGCTTCCTTTTACATACTGCAAATCGTGTTCATGTTTTTAAAAAAGGTTTCTTTTTATTTGTTTTAAAGTTTTGTTTAATTTAGCTGATGAACTCCGGTTCCTTTTACATGCATATGAACAAGATATCTGCATACAAAAGCTAGTTGGACAACAAACGATCTTGCATTTAATGCAATATTCCTTTGTACTAGTTCTTTACATGTATCTATTTTCACATATTTTTTATTTTTATTGTTTGTGATATACTTTATATGTTAAATAAACCAAACCCAACTAGGGTTTAGTTTATCAACTTGTGACTATTTTGTTGCTACGAATATAAATATGATACAAATTTTGTTACACTATTTTGGTACAATGTTAAATGTATTACCATATGAAGTCTCATATAGTATTTAACGATTTTGGTTCATTTGATCTCTTTCTTTTTATGATTTTTCTAAGGAACTTACAATATTTTATCCCCCTTTTTCACTTCACTGTTATATGCAGAGACTTGTAAGGAAGTATGAGTTGAAATACAGCCAATTAAATAATAAGGAGACTCTCAATCTTCCGCTTTCTGTTCTAATTGCTGGAGAGCTTGACATTCGAAGTCCTAAAGCTGAACACAAGTGGCGAGTCATTGGTGATGATGAGCATGAAGAAACCAACAACTCAAAAATGCTAAGATCAAAACAACAAATGCTAGGAGGTCTTGTTCCCACACAAGTTTTGTGCTTCCAATATCTTCATTCCCTAGAAGTAACTCACGTTAAAAAGTTGAAGTTTTTATTCTCCATGGGAAATATTGTCCAAAATAGCCTTTCCAAATTGACTTCCCTAGCCTTATCTGATTGTGAGGAATTGGAGGAAATAATTGCAGAAAATGAGGAACATCAGATCATGTCCAATATTCATGTTAGCTTCCCAGAACTAAGAGAGTTGAAGGTTAAGAGGTGCAACAAGCTCAAAAGACTCTTCTCTATGTCTACGGCTACTATCGGGCTTCCAAGCTTGAGGAAGATAAAGCTAAGAGATTTGCCAAATTTGATCAGTGTTTGTCAAGCGCTACAGCTTCAGGTGGAGCTGATAAGTGACATCAACATAAGCAACTGCCCCAAATTTGTTGAGTTAAGTTTGGGATCGGCTCTTCAAGAATTGGCTACAATCTCGGTATGAATGAATTTTCCATATCATGTTGATTAGAATCTGTAAAATGGGATCGAATAAATATGTAAATTAGAATCATTTATCGTCACAACAGTTTTGTCTCAAAAATTTTAAAAGTTTGTGTTCAACATGTTTCCAAACATAACCCAATTTCACATAAAATATGTGAAAGCAAGATACAACATTGGAAATTATTTTGATCTCAGAGTGACATTATTTATTTAGAAATATCAAACTAATTTTATTTATCGATAAAAAATAGAATCGTTATCACTCAAAATGCATTAATTTTAAAATAATATTAGGATGAAGAGAAATAATTTTTTAAATATTATATATATATATATATATTAACATTTATCCCTTATTTTCACATAATATTGAGTTCAGAATAAATTTAAAATCTTAAATGAAATTTAAAAATTGAAAACACAAAAAAAATCTCCAGGATAATCATAAGATCAATATATTACATGAAAAATATTAATAAAAAAAAGGGAGAATAACAGAAAAATGTCATTTAAACTTCAAAATCTCACTAATAAGAATAATAATGGGATTGACAATGCAAATCTTTGTCAAATGACTAATTTGGAATTTTGAAATTCAAGTGGTATTTTTCTTTCATTCTCCCTAAAAATAATACAATAAAATAGTTAATTTTAACAAAAAGTTGGGAACAAATGTATATGGGATTAATAATCCATCATTCTACGGCTCACAATAAATATTAACTTTTATGGGCCCTTCATAATTTATCCTCGACTGCATTGTGAACTGGATTTTCTTATATATGCATATGGGTTATATTTATTGGTTTCATTTACCAAATAATTGAAAGATTAAGTCTGCAAGAATACTACATGTAGATATGGCTAATCTTTTTCGTTTTCAGGAAATATGTTAATGGCTTTCGTTTTCTTTCCTTCCTTTTTTTCTCTTTCACAAAGGAATTGCAGGAACCTAAGGGCGATCAATTGAGGAATGAAGAATACAAGCCATTGGCAGCTATAGAAAGGATTGAACTTGATAATTGTGGAGTGGAATCCATACTCCACTATCAATGCCTTCAAGAATTAACTTTGAAAAAGTGTGCAAGATTGAAATTTTTGTTTTCTGCTCATATTTGTCAAAGTCTTCCAGAGCTAACTTCTGTAGTCATATCTTGCTGTGAGGAGTTGGAGACGGTTTTTTCAAGGAATGAAGAGACTCAAAAGAATGTATCTATCACTGAATCTTGTCTGCTGAAATTGAAGAGTTTGAATATCTCCGAGTGCAACAAGCTTCAATTCGTTTTATCTTTCATGATCAGTACTGCTACCTCAGTGCTTCCACAACTAAGCACTCTAACTGTATCAGATTGTTCTCAAATGGAAGAAATTTTCAAGGTCTCAAATATTGAAGATGACATTGACAGTGAAGGGGAGATTATGTTCCCTGACATTAATTATATGAAACTTGAGAACTTGCCAAGACTTGTTAACGTCTGCCAAGGGTTTAAGTTGCACACAGGGGAGTTTTACAGAGTTGAGGTTCATGACTGCCCAAAATTTATACCAATTACGAGTGCAACTATTGATTGGACTAAAGAGGTAACTAATATTCTGCATCTGTGTTTATCAATGCTTCATTTTCCCTACTCCAAATATTGTTTATGTTTTGTTTCTCAATTTTAGTTAAATTGATGTTAGGGGAATATATAACTTCTATTTTTCAAACAAGGTTCTCATTATGTGCTTTACTGTGTTTCGTTCATTATTGAAGCTAATAAACGCCGGTCTAATACATTCATTCCTTTTACATGCATAGACACAAGATTTAATATAATACACTATTTCTTTGTAGTTCTTTACATGTATCTAGTTTTACATATGTTTTATCTAAATTAAGTTCCAAATAGAAGATGTCATTCTCTATAGTTTCATCTTTAATATTCATTCAATATGGTGAAACATGAAGAAGCATTTGATATAACAAAATAGGTACAGGTATTTAATGTAAAGATTTGGTTAAACTGATATCTTTCTTTTCATTATCTTTTCAAGGAACTTACAACATTTTATTTTCCTCACCTTTCACTGTTCTGTTAGATACAGAGACTGTTAAAGTATGAGTTGAATGAGGCTCTCAATCTTCCATTTTCTGTTCTAAATGCTGGAGAGCTTGATATTCAAAGCCCTAGAGTTGAATTCGAGTGGCGAGTCATTGGTGATGATAAGCAAGAAGAAACCAATGACCTAGAAATGTTGAGAGGTCTTGTTCCCACACAAGTTTTGAGCTTCCAATATCTTCATTCCTTAAAAGTAACTGACAGTAAAAAGTTGAAGTTTTTATTCTCCATGAGCACTTTTGTCCAAAACAGCCTTCCCAGATTGAACTCCTTAAGCTTATATGGTTGTGAGGAATTAGAGATGATTTTTGGATGTAGTGGTGAAGATGATGCCAACTACAGTGACACAATTGTGCTTTCAAGCTTGAGGAAGATACAACTAACAAATTTGCCAAAGTTCATGAGTGTTTGTCAAGCAGGGCTGCAGATTCAGGTGGAGCTGAGAGACATCAGTATATGCAACTGCCCCAAATTTGTTGATACAAGTTGCCTTTTGGGATCGACTCTTCAACAATTGGGAACAATATCGGTATGAATATTCTATATCATGTTGATCATCAGAGTCTTCAAAATTAGTTGTGGAATGATATGTGGATTAGAATCATATATGTCATTTTCTTATCTGCAGCTGTATAAATTCAATACGGAACTTATAAATTACAAAGAGATGCAAGGATACCAAGGGGAAAAAACTATGCTTGATGCATGCCCAACTAGATTTTCTTTCAATTTCATAACAAAATAGATAAAATATGGAATAATTGTGTGTAGTAAACTAAATGATTTTTTTGGCCTGTAATCATACAAATTTATATATAAACTTCAACTTGTATATCAGTAAAGAGTTCCCTATGCTTACAATGTATCTATTTTTTTTTTTTCAAATTTTTAAATTTATATTTTTTATTTTAAAAGTATTTTACTACTAATAATTTGATTGATGTGAATAAAGTTTTGCCTTGTTTGGCCCCAAAAAAAAAAAGTTTTGCCTTATTTTAATTGGAATAGCAATTTCCACAGGTTTCAACTGAAGATCCAAATATTGATACTTCATCAAATGTAAATGAAGAAAAAGGGATGATGTTGATCTCAAGAGCAGAGGACTTGTGGTTGAAGGATTCAGTGAACCTCACATTTGTATGGGAGGGCCCCACTTTCATCATGTTCCAAAATCTTAAGGAGTTAGATGTGAGTAAATGTAGAAGATTGAAGTGTATATTGCCAAGCACTGTGATGAGAAGCCTACCATGTTTGGAGGATCTATGGATTGAAGAATGTGAAGAGTTGGAGGAAATAATGTCATCAGAAGAAGAGCAGAATCACTTTCCCAATGAATCCTCTAATAATTCATTGTGCTTCCCACAACTTGAACATCTTTCAGTAAAGAGGTGCAGGAAGTTGAAATGGCTCTTCCCCTCTCTGCCCTCTACTCAGCGTCTTCCTAAGTTGCTACAACTGAAGATTGAAGAGTGTTCTCAACTAAAGGGACTTTTTAATAGCGAAGGTGAAATTCACGAGGAAGGCTTACTTCCAAAGCTGAAATATCTTACAGTTCAAGATTGTCCCATGTTCTCCGAAACCACGCTTGCTGCTCTTCGAAGGTACACTTACATTTATACTATCCAAACCCACCCATATTTGACTATATATAGATCCTTCTATCTATTTTATTTTAAATTTTGAATTTATTTAAAGGGAGAAAATTATAGTAAAGGGCCAAATTCACAAATGAATTTTTCAGTAGGCCCTCAAATTTACCACTCACACTGGGCAAGTTTGCCACAGTCAATCAAATTACAAGTATCTACCATCCACATAACGCAAATTTATAATTAAAAAAATGTTTAACATTATTTATTGCTCAAAAAACACAAACTTATATATGGGATAATGAGTGTTTAGTCACAAGGCGCAATTCTCCCTTACCATATTTTCTTTTTGCTAAATTGATTTTGATATTGTCATTTTTCTCATATTTCTACAGTTGGCAGCGACAAAACTCGAATAATGTCTGTTACTATTAAGGAGGATGATGCTGCTGCTCTTATGATTATGGTTTCGTGCCTGCCTCTACTTAATGTAATTAATTAAGTTTGAAGGAGTTGCAATCTGTGACAATTGGCCTATACGATATTTATAACTTTAAATATTGTTGATTCATTTGTATCATTTTTATTTATTTACTTTGGTTTTTGTTCTCCACATGAACAAATAACACTTTCTCAAGTTTCCATGAACACCTGTGCCTATATATGAACATTATTCATTTTCAGTGCAATATTTTTTGCGGTGATATATCTATTTTTATAAATAGTGTTTTTTTTGTGCTTTACTTTTTACAATGGAACAGCCTGGGCCTGTTTGAGTTAGTGTTTGAGAATTACGTTCATGCAAGTCAAAACAAAACTCTTCTCATATACTTACCTTGTACACCGTAAATTATGCTGTAAAAGCAGCTTCTACCACAAACTCAAACGAACACTCTTACTTTTTTGTTTGCTTTGAAGAATTAAAAGTCAACAAACAAAAAATGATGCATCAAATAACAAGTCAACATGGGACATAGATTTTGCATTTAGAACTAAGATTAACTTCCCGATTAGGTTTCGTATTCAAGACAGGAGAGAGCTTTTTTTTTTTTTTTGAAAAAAAGGGTCAGCCCTTTATTATTAATTTTTTACTTTTAAAAGTTACAATGGCACCAAAACCATCCTCCTTAGGAAGGACACAGGCAACGTGTATACAATATTCTTCATGTTACTCCACTAGCAAGGAAAACGATCATTTTAAGGAAGCTCAGTTATTAACTTGGTCAAAATTAAAAGGCAAATAATAATAATTGTTCAAGGAGAAAATCCTCCTTAGTTAAAACTGAATGTGAGTACACACAATTTATTAATTAATTTCCTAACAATTTTTGCAGTGCTTACACCGGCACAAATAAATTAGAGACAATGTCCATAGCATCCATTATTTCCGCAAATTTGCATCAGCCACCAAAATCTCAAACGAAATTTATAGAAGAGGGGATGGGCCATACTATATTCAGGAGAGCGAAACCAACATCAGCTTTACCTCACAATGTCGGTTTAGAAGCACCTCAATCTCCATCATATTTGAGTTCCACCGACTCAGATATATGCACTTTGTAAGAACAAAGTGCCACTATGCCATGAAACTTTTAATTCCTTCACTAACCTTCAGGACCACAACAATACGTCATCCGTGTGTGGCTTCAAATTGATGTAGTGCAGAATGATTTTGATTCAAATCCGTGAAAGCTTCTTAGAGAAAGAGGGTGAGGCAAATTGACACAAGCCTCCCTTCATTTTCCAAAATCACAAATCAACACACTCCTTCCTTCATTAGCTCCTTACAACATGGAGAACAAAGGTTTGAATCCTCGCTGGGCGAGGTGTCTATATTTAATGCCCAACGCTGCCTCAAATAGGATTACTTCAAATAGAAGATCACTAATCCCATAAACGAAATGGGCTACTAATAACACATTATTATTCTCTGAACCATTTCACTTTCAACTCGAGGTACGTACCGATTCAA
This sequence comes from Inga leiocalycina, assembly GCA_963242795.1. NCBI lineage: Eukaryota > Viridiplantae > Streptophyta > Magnoliopsida > Fabales > Fabaceae > Inga > Inga leiocalycina. The sequence goes on from OY725326.1 coordinate 35,723,587, forward strand.
AATCAAAATTTTAATTTATATTAAAAAAATTAATTCCAAAGAGTCAAATTTAGTGCATATATAATCTGACAGTTGAAACTGATATCTTGTACATTTCTCTGGCTAAAAAAAAAAAAACAAGAAGAAATCTTATACATTTGTGGTGATTTTATCACATTGGGTGTGTGTGTGTATTTGGGGGAGTAAATTTAAGTCAAATGTAGTTCAATGTAAAAAAATCAAATCTTAGATATTACAGAGAATATATTCATGCATTTTACCAGAAAAAAGATCACGTTCGGATTAGCTTATGACATGGACCAAATGAATAATTTTGATAGACTTTTTGGTAAACAAATAGTATTTCACCACTTTTATGTAAAGATGCAAAGCTTAATCCAAATGACTTCAATTGGAAACCCTTACTAGGATAAGTGTTTGCACTCTACTCTCATGTAAGGTATTTTTTCACTCGCATCCACTTTGACCACACTCTACCATAGGCTTGTGATATTTCTAGGTTCTCCACTACTTGCAACAATGGCATAAATAAATCCAAAGAACTTTGTAGGGTTGTAATGTTGAATAGGCCAAATGATAGAAAATATAACAAACACTATATTTGCAGCAAATAATTTGCTAGATCACTTATCATTATAGAACTAACTTATTTCACATATTTACCATTGTGACTATATTTTTTTTTTCTTTGAATTTTTCTCTCTTTTTTTCACACTTTTTCTCTTCTTTTTTTTTCTTTTTTTCCTTCTATTTTCTTTCTCTTGATTATTCACATGGCATTTTTTTTCAATAGTGCTAGGAAGAAATTGATAAAAGATGCAAACATAGCATTTGTATAATGAAATAGAAACGAAAGTGAGATGCTCAAAGGGGTAAACTAAGGTGAATGATGAATGATTTGTGTTTGGGTTAAAAGGTTTAGAAATGAATGCCAATGTCATCTCTATTTATACCATTGCAAAATGTAGCCTCAAGCAAGAAATAGGATAAGTTCTAGAGAGCAATAGCCTAAGTAGACAAATCGCACAATGAAATGAAACGAATAGGCCCAAAATACCTTCCAACTAGGCTTTTATTTCCTAACAAACTCATCAAAATTAAATAATGCATCATTTCTAAGACTTAGAACATATGGAAACTCACTTCATTTAGACAAGTTTCAACATCAATATCTAATCACATGCAATTGAGATACTTGATCATGCTTAAACATCTCAAAATTTTTCAAGAATTAGGCTCAAAATGGATTAAGCAGCAACTAGCACAAAACATGATGGCATATTAGAGTCCCTAAAACAAAAAAAAAACACACAATCCATCTCTTCCCCACACTTAATCCTTGCATTGTCCTCAATGCACATAGAGAGTAATGATATGACAATGGTGTTCAATAATGTAGCGAAGAATCAATGTGAGAAAGAGTAGATTAACACACAAAGAAAAAACAAAAACAAGACACAAGACACAAGCTACCTTTTCCTACTAGAGTATCCCTCCCCCACACTTGTTCAACATCATGAAATCATGCAATAAACAGCCCAAAATAGTAGAACAAGGTAAAGGAAGGAAGCAACCTTATCATGGAGGCTTGTAGCTAGTGTGGTACAAACGGAGACGGTTGGCTCGAGTATGGAAGTGTCCGCCGTAGCCATCCTTCACTTTATAAGTCCTCTTATCACACTTGGCAACTACTTCTAAAGGACCAATCCATGTCTCCTTGAATTCTTCATGTGGAGCAGAATAATGAGGCACATAAGCCATGACATAGTCACCAACTTCAAAAGTGGTCTTTTGTGCTTGAAGCTCCGCATAAGTGAGTTGACTTGGATCAATGGACAAGGCATGGAGTTGAAGTAGTGAAGAGCTTCCAAATCCATCCTTAGGCCTCAAAGGCTTCTCTTTGCTAGGTGGTGGATTAGTATGGATTTGGCACACCACCTTGATCGGTTTGGAAACTTGCCTCAAGGCTTTAAAAATGTTCAATGGCTGCTTTGAATGAGTCTTGGCAGCTCCACTATACCCTGTATTATCATCACAAACAACACATTTCTCAAAAGTATTTGGGTTAGTGGAAGACTCAACAAGCATAGCATCATTTGGTAAAATAGAAGATGGTGTGGAACAAGTGTAGTCCAATGAACTAGCACTAGAACACTTGACATCACTACCATGGGAGGGGGAAATAGAAGAATAGGGGATAGAAGGGGTAGAATTGATCACATGTGCATCAACATGATTCATATGCCTACGAGAAACTAACCCATGCTCAATATGATCATTATCATGCAATTCATCAATAAAATGCATATCAAGCAAAGAATAGTCTTCATGTGGGTGTTTCATTGTTTCATACATATTAAAATGCACAAAATGATCACCAACAAACATAGTTATAGAGCCTTCCTTCATTTTAATTTCAGTGTTAACAGTTCTCATGAAAGGCCTTCCCAAAATCAATGCACCTTCACTCATACTCTCCTTAGACATGTCTAAAACATAGAAATCTGAGGGAATGAGCAAGTCACTAACTTTAACTAACACATCCTCAAGAACCCCAAGTGGATATCTAATTGTTTGATCAGCTAATTGCAAAATAACACTAGTGGGCTTGAGTGTAGTGACTCCTATAGACTCATAAACAGATTTGGGCATCATATTTATTGCAGCACCTAGGTCAAGCAATCCCTTAGGAATTGTGAAATTCCCAATTGTGCAAGGTATAGTGAAACTCCCCGGATCTTGACACTTAACTGGTAATTGGGGCTTGAACAATGCACTCACATTATAAGGAAGTTGGACCATCTCATTAGGCTTAAATCTTCTCTTGTATTTGCATAGGTCCCTTAAGATCTTAGCATACTTAGGTTGTTTAACAAGTTCAAGTCAAGGTATATTGACTTCAATCTTGCTAAACAATTCATACAAATCATTAACATGCTTTTCACTAGCTTTTTTCATGTCTTGAAGATAAGCGTGAGGGAAAGGAAGGTCTTTCAAATTTACCTCTTTACCTTTGTGGACAATGGTTCCATAATGCTCATGTTGGCTTCCTTGTGTAGATCCTTCATTCTCTTGGCTTGTAGAACTTGTGGAGGAATTTTTCTTCAAGATGCTTTTCTCCTTTTGGTTCTCAGATGAAGGAATGACATGGAGTGTGGAAGCTTGCTCTTGTATACTTTCATCATAAACAATTTCTTCTTCATCCTCTTTTGGATCATCAAGTCCAACTTGCTTTCCACTCTTTAGTTGGATAACATTTAAACTCTTAGGATTCACCACAACATTAGAAGGCAAGGTTCCCTTCTTGGCATCATTCTCACTCTTTGCATTAGCCAATTGAGAAACAAAGGTTTGAAGATTGTCATGCTTTACTTCCATTTCTTCAATCTTGTCACAAAGCTTGCTCATCATCTTCATCAAGGTCTCATTAGTGTTAGTGTCTTGAATAGGTACCTCCCTTGATGTTGATGGACCTTGATAAGAAGTCATAGAGGGATTCCCAAATTGTCTTTGAGAATTTTCAACACCTCTATAAAAGCTCTCCTTCCCTTGATAGCCTCTATTATCATTGCCACCCCATCTAGAATTGGAATTGTCCTTCCACCCTCCATTGAAATTGTTTTGATTATATTGAGGTGGCCTTTGGTAATTCGTAGCAGCCATATCATATTCTCTTGCTTGAGAAGGACAAGTCAAAGTGGTGTGCATAGGGCTACCACAAGTTTTACAAGAAGTAGGCACCAAAGCTTGAGACGTAGGAGGAGGATATGAAGTACCAACATTGTGGATTTGTTGAGCTTGAATGGTCTTTTGCATACAACCCATTTGATCACTTAATATGGCCAACTTGTTCAAAATCTCATCATTGGACCAAGCTCCAACTCCACATGCTTGAGCTCTTTTTCTTGTACCAAATTGTTGGTTATTGGCAACCATCGTTTCAAGGAGACCCCAAGCTTCTTGAGAGGTTAAATCAATTAGAGACCCACTAGCTGCAGCATCAATGGTGTCTTTGTTGTGATCAAGCAACCCATCATAAAAATATTCCACCAAGTGGGGTTGAGAAATTTGATGGTGTGGGCATTTGGCAAGGAGTGCCAAAAATCGAGTCCAATATTCATACAAGTTCTCACCCAATGCTTGTTGAACGCTATTAATTTCTTTCTTTATCTTAGCCGTTCTTGTAGCTAGAAAGAATTTCTCCAAGAAGACTTTCTTCATTTGCTCCCAAGTCAAGGTTGCAAAGTGGCGAGGAAGCATATAAAGCCACTCTTTAGCTTTTCCCTCCACAGAAAAGAAGAAAGCACGGCTCATGACTTCATCCAAGTCAGCACCCGGAGGCTTCATGGATAAGCAAACCACATGGAGAGTCTCCAAATGCCTATGTGGATCTTCACCTTCATTACCATGAAATTTAGGTAAAGCACTTATCAAATGTCCTTTCAATTCAAAAGTAGCATTGAAATTATAGAAGCCATAAGGATTATAATCAACATTGGAAGAAATTATATCTCTTATGCTCCTATTTCTTACATCATCATGCACATGATTATTATTATGAGGTACTTCATTATGGCCATTATTAGGAACCTCATGAACTTGATGTTCAATGTGTCCATCCATGTTTTGATCTAGCACAATATGATTATCAATGAAAGGGCAATCAGTAAAATCAACAAACAAATCACCACTATCAATAACAATTTCCAGCTTGTCACACAGCTCAATGACAGTAAAACTGGTTCAAAAACAAAATTCACACACAAACTTCCTTTTAGATAACACCAAGAAAAATGCAGCAAGGTGTTCAATCTTAATGCAGGCACAAGCAATGGCCTATCATAGCAAGCAATTCAATGAGTTATTACCACAACAAATTTAGATCAAATCAACAAAGTCCCACAATTAATAGTTCCAAAACAAATGCTTTTTAGTAGCAGCAACAGCAACTCAGAATGCAGTCAGAATGTCTTTAAAATTCACAAGCTCAAAGAACTTCAGCAAATTCCCAATTTCTAGCCAACAACTCCCCAGTGAAAAAGACAAAATCAATCACACAATTGCAGTAGGGAATTCAACATCACAGCAGTAAGCATTCACATTTTCAGCATGAATTCCACAGCAAAGAACTATCCAGAACCAATCAATTTCAAGTGCAAAGTTTAGCAACACTGTCCACAGGTTCAACAATTCACAAGACTCAATATTTCACAAATTTCCCAGTAATTAAATCCAATTAATGCACAAATGAATATACAACCGTAAGGTATGCAAGGGAGCAGCTATTTCTGCACGTTCAAGGTTCATGATGACAGCAAAATCTCAGCAAAAACCAATGACCAAGATTATCACATGTAAGAAAGAGCAAATCAGCAAATATAGCAGCAAGTGTATGAGTAAAACATCTAAGAAACTATGCCAAAATCCTCAGCAGTAACTATAATAAAGCACACAGAGCACACAAGTGAGAGACAGAAATTTCACAGCAAAAATTCAGCTTGAAGATCAAATCTGAGTCAAAAATCCAGAAATTCAGTTCTTGAAATGTTTCTTAGATTGAAGTCAGATGTTGGGAGCCAACAATGTTCAATCAGGTTTATTTCACAAGGAAAAATCCAGGCATAGTGGGCTCAGCTCAGTTTTGTTTTTATTTCACAATTTACCTTAGTTCATCATAATCAATTAAGTTCACAACTTGCAACCTAAAAAAAATTCAGCACAAGAATGCAATGATTTCAGAAATTCCAAGAGAGAAATTCAAATTCAATTCTCAAGAAGACAACAAGTTCAGTGAAGTCATAGTGTAAGAATGACAGTGCAGTAGTGAGAAACTTCCAACAAGTCAAAAGGTAAAAATTTCAGCAATTTATTTCCAAAATTCCACAGTTTACTTCCTTCAAAGTCAAAACCAGTCTTACAATTATCTAGTAAATGTAGCAGCAAGAGTTAAGAAACTGACAATCCAGATTAGCAGCAAAGAATTCTGTTGCAGCAGAACGTGTCTCAACAAGAGTTCAAGAGTTAACTCAACAATTCAAGGCAGAATTCAGGTTTTAAAATCAATGCACATCAGTTCAGCAAGGTTGAGCAAGTTAGAAAGCAAATGAGACCTCAAGTTAGCAGCAACAAGTGTACCACAACAGTGATTAATTGAAAACTGATTTTGTGACAGCAAATAACAGTGTTCGTGACAGCAAAAAAAAATGAAGTGCTAGTGCAGCAGAAATTCAATTCCTGAATGCAAATGTTCTAATGATTGCAAACCAGTTTCAAGTCACTTGTCAAGTTCAAATATGCAGTCAAGAGAGAGGAGAGCTCGGAAATCCATGATTCAAGTCACCCAAGAAGAGAGTGCAACGCTAAAAATCCTTCTTAGTCAATTATTCAAATGTACTAGGTAAGTCAAGCTTCAGAAAATGGAAACAGACTAGCAGATTGAGCTCAAGCAATGAAATTCCACTTGGAAAACCAATTTGGACAGCAATTAAGTTCCAAAAAGACCACAACAGTTCAGCCAGCCAATAATTATACTAATCTCCAATTTCCAATGACTACACAAGCAAAGTTCCACATCAACTTTGAAGTCTAACTCTGTACATTAGCAAGATCCCAGGAATGTGGAACAAAACTATGCCATAATTTCAGTTCCAGGTGCACCTAGACACACTGAGTTTAGAATTAATGCAATAATCACAGCCATCAACTAAAATTCAGATATTTAAACCAGCAGATAATAGGAACAGGTTGAAACCAAGTTTGGACAAGAAATCATTGTGAATCAGCACAATTCAGTGGAAAATTGATCACCAGCAAACATTCCAAAATATACAGATTCAGATTTAATTAACAAGTGGCAAAACCAGTCATTCCATCATAGCAGTAGTGATTTTCCCAAAACACATCTGATTCAGAGCAAAAACGATGCAAAACTCCTCAACAAATAATTGTTTCAATGAAGTGCAAATACTTGAAATCAAGTTGCTGCAATGAATCAGTTCTCAGCAAGGCAGGGAGTAGTTGATTGAACCATATTTTTACATGATTTTTCATGATTTATTTGGGATTTAAATGCATTTTATGAAGCATTATTGCATGATTAAGCATGAATTTTGGTTAGGAATAATTGTTTTGAATTAATGGTAATTAGGGACAAAATGATCAAAATTATTAATTATTTTGTACAATTGTTTCTTGGACTTTTAATGCTACTTATGCTTAAATTGTGTATTGTGGGTATTAAAGAAGAAATTAAAGATTTTGGAGATCCAAATTAATTATTTTGAGGGAATTGGGCTTATGTTGAAATTGAAAGCCTGAAATAGAGAGAGCCCAAAAGATAAGGAAAAGAGACAAAAACGCAGCTGGGCAGAAAGAAAAAAGAAGAAGAAGAGAGAACAGGCCCATGGTGAAAGCCCATAATAGACATCAGAAAAAAAAAAAGAAATCAGAGGATCTGATTCCCATGGACCAGACTTGATGGATATGCAAAGTGTACATGGCGTGACCCGAGATGCAGCTAAGGATCCGGGAAGGTTTATTCAGAAGCTGAGAGTGATATTAGAGGGGAGAGCGCCGCATAGCAGACGAGCGGGGGGACCAGATATCGCCTTCATCTTCTTCCTTCACCCTGCATCCACCTCGCCGGCGGCTTCCTCTTCCATTACAGTCGCCGGCGAGCAAGATTCACATCACCATCCACTAGAGCTGTGGATAGAGACCTGGCCGAGAGCTTAGAATGGGGAGCGTAAGGGCGCCGCAAGCATCAATCCAGCACCTCTAATATTCTTCACCTCATACCACCGTCAACGTCGCTAGCGACGTTCACAACCTCCACCGTGAACGAAGCTCGGACTGGACGACACAAAAGCAGAGCGGCTGAGCTCTGTTTTTCCGGCAAGCTAAATCCCAGATTCCGGTGACCTTTGTCTTCTTCCTCTGCACTACACCACCATCACTTTCACAGCCACCACCTCCGTTTCTACTGTTCCATTCCCTTCTTCATCTGCTCCGTTTCTCCACCATTTCAGCATCACCGTGACTCCCCTGTGACCTTCCTTCTATATGTCTCATTCTCATTTTCTAACAGAACCCACGAAATTCATTTTGCTCAGACTCTCATTCAATTTCCATGGGTATTAAATGCTTTGAAGATATCGTGGCTACTATTAATATCATGAGAGGCTGATTCATTTTGTGCTATTGGATGAATTGGAGATGACTTGAGTTCATATGTGCTTTAAAGGGGAGTTTATTTTATTTATAGCTCATTGTATTTTTTATTTCTTAGGTTTAAGAATTCATTTATATATTGAGATTATAATTTTAGTTATGTTTTATTCTATGGATTGAGTTGTTGTGATTTGGAATTTTTAATGAGAATTTGTACTCATCAATATATATGGTTATATATATGTTTCCTATGATTCTATTGCTTTCTATCTATTTAACATGGTATTGTTGGATAGTTTGATTGAATTGGAATTGTAGTTGAACCTAAATGCATTGCTTATTCCATAGTCACTCTCTAAGAGGTTTTAATAATGCTTAAATAAATGGGTTCATGAGTTTAAGCATTAGACTCAATAGTAATTGGGGTTTGGTATATTAGAAAACTTAGAGAAACTTATTACACTAAGAGGGCTTAATAGCATTTCAAGGGTAGGGGTTCCTCTCTTGTGATGCTAGACGCAATGGTAATTGAGGTTTAGTATATTAGAAGCTTAGTGAATTAACTCCCCAAATATCTTAATTGAGCAAGAATAGTCATTGAAAACCATTTCCAAGAGTATCTTCATCATTTGCATTTCTAATCCATTCCATTCCACTTTTATTCTAAAAATATTAGTTTTAAAAGCATTTTAGTTTAATTGCTATTTAGTTGTTAGATAAAAAGTTAAAAACCATTTTTAACTCATTTCATGTCAATCATTGCACTTAGTTTTTAGGTAATTAATAAAAGGCTCTTCAAGAGACGATCTGGGATTGTACCCTATATTGCAATCCTTGGTTATTTTTGAAGAAGTTACCAAGGCACAAAGCCGACAAAGCCTAATTCTTCAAGTGGCGCCATTGCCGGGGAGCCAAGTAATTGGTTCCTTAGTAGCTAAGTGTCAATATTTGATTAATTGGTACCTTGAGCCTTTAGGTTGCATTTTAGTTAGTTTAGGTAGTTTTGCATGTTTTTCAAAGCATATTGCATCTTTTGTCATTTTGAAATCCTTTTCCCCTTTTTCATTTGCATTTGTGTTCTCTTAGATTTTTTTTTTCTCCCTTAGTTTTTACAGTTTTTTGTTAGATAATCCTCTTTGTGATTCATTGGAATTTATTGTGATTGGATTTCATGGCTTGGTTTAATGGTAATCAAGGTTTATCCGTTCACTCTCACTCTTCTGTAGTAGATTCGACTAAAAGGAAAGAGTCCATCTCTGAAAGCATACATGCTATTCAACAAACATTGCAGCTTCTTCAAGCCAAATTGGGATGTCAAAATAGTCCAATTGGTCAAGAATGCCAAGGTCCATTCCACCCTTCATACCATGAACCCTACCAACAACCTTCATTCTAATCTCATTACCCACCACACCCACCCTATAGATCATACCATGAACCTTCTCCACCACCATACAACCCATATCATGAACCTCACTCTAATCCTCTATCATATAACCGTATGCCATATCATGACCCTTCTCCTTCATTCCATCCCACTTTCCAACCATGCCATCTACCTCATGAGCCTCTATTCCCACCATTTCAACCATCTTATGGACCTCATTCATAACCATGTGTGCCTCTCCAAGAACCTTCTATTGGTGGAATTATTGGAGAATTCCAGAAACCAATGACTCGTACTATAAATGAGAAGCGGTCACACAAGGACTCATTTTCCAATTGCACGACCTCTATAATGAGATCAATGGAGCAAGGAGATAAAGAGCGTGCAAGTTTGGATAAGGACTTTGAGCGTCTCACTCAGCCATCACAAGAAGCAGAGCAATGGAAGAAAGATGTTGAACAATTTAAGAAAAATATGGAGTTGCTTTCACAAAAGATTTCTAAGTGCAACACTCCACAAGAGACCCTTTCTCCATTACCTCCATGTAATCCACCCACTCAAGCCAAAAAAGTCAAAAAGGTGCTTTCAACTTCCAGAGGAGTCTTCCTTTCTTATGGAGGAGGAACAAGGAGTCCAAGCTCAAGGGTCACATGCCACTTCACAAGTGGAAGATTTTGGACCTCCGTTGCCTATTCCCACACAAACACAAGAAGTGGAGCAAAGACAACAGAGCATTGAAGAGTCTTCCTTACCATTCGATAATGATCCTATCCTTATAGAAGTAGATTCTCCTACTACTTTAACTAGTGAAGCAATTCACGATTTGAGTGATGATGAGGTGGATGAGGAAATTATTGTTGAATCCCCTCAACTGTTTGAAAATGTAATTGCTACACCCATTAGTTTAAGTAGTAGTGATTTGATTGTACCTATTCATGACTATGCTCATTCTTTTTTGTGTGATGCTTTAACTGTTGAAAATGCTTCTCTTCATAGTACTAGGGATGATTGCGCTCAATTGGATGATATATCTTCATGTTCTTGTGCTGAAGATCATATTTGTGTAGATTGTTATCATGAAAAATATCTTTTCACAACAAAAGAAATTCATACCAGCAACCAAGGTGCAGCAGTGCAGCACAAAGTTTCAGAGTAGAATGCAAAAATGCAGAACAGAATTGGTTCTTAATTTCAGCAAAAGTGGTTCTCACAATAAAAACACGTGAAATACAACGTGCAGATTTAGTGTCACTCAGCAACTGTAACAACTCAATCTAAACCTTTTAGGGAAACAAGGTCTGATCAACTTGCAATACTCTACGGTTTTCCAACAAGAATGTTCAGCTTCAGCAGGGCAAAATCAATATCAAGAAAACCAGTAATTTAATTACAGCAGCAATGATTTGTAATTCAGAAGAAACCAGTCAAATTAGCAAGGATTCAATGCAATACAGCCCTTCTATGGTGGAATTCAAGTTGCAACAGTCACAAAATTTCAGATATCTCAGCCACAAAAACTCAACCAGCACAATAACCAAATTTCCCAATCCTAAAACAGTGCAGTAACCTCACAATAATAGGTCACAAGTGAGTTCCAATATTGCAGCGCCCAAAGAGTACTCCTAGTTATTCCTGAATTTTAATGTTTCCGATTCAACCTCATTGTCACAGCAAAATTAAGAACACATCAACAATTATTTAGAGCAGCAAATATTCCTCTGAAGGCTGCCAGTTTCACAATGTTTGTAGCAATGTGAAGTTCAAGAGTAAATCAATCAAATTCGCAAGGCAGTCCCTCAATAGTAGAGGCAAGAGATTCCAATAACAGTAAGCACATTCACAATTCCAAGCAATTAATTTCAGCAAGCAAAGTCTCAATAGAAATGTACATGTGACAGTAACAAAATGGATGGTATGATATGTGAAGTATTGTTATATGAATTACATATATGATAAAAAAAAACAGAACAATACTAAAATATTTATTTGGTTTTCCACAAATTGTTTTTTATTAAAATGAAAGAAAAACAAAAAGGATCCCTAACCTACACAAAAAGGATCCATTAAGCTCCAATGTACCATGTCATCACCTACAAAAATGAGATACAAAAAGGTAATATCATATGTTCACAACTAAGGAATAACGGGAATAACAAATATTACTTAAAATATGTCAATTTAGCCAATTTAATTCCCAAATTACCTTTGCACTCAAATCTCACATTAATACCTAATTATGCCCAAAATGGTTAATCAAATCCCACAAAAGTCTAAAGTTGATTACCAAAAGATATACAAATATTTAGCTCTTATCAGTTGTTAATCATGTGCAGTTTGAAGAAAGCAGGAAGCTCTTGAACCGTAGCACCCCAAGTCCAGTTGAGAGCTCATCACTTGGAGTACGCGGGACACAGGAGGAACGAAAGAACAAATGATGCCATTATTGTAAGAAGAAGGGTCACATCAAGGAGGAATGCTGGAAACTACACAAAAAACCCTCCACCAGCAAACCACAGGGTCATCTTACTTCAACTGAACCAAAGGCTGAGGATACTACTTCATTAATTCCAGAAGAACTCCAGATGCTTCGTTGGATACTTGAAAAACAGAATAAGTCCAACTCTTTGCCGAGCCTTAACCTGGTACAATCAAGTAATTCTATCATAGCCCTTAATACTGTACAGACTAGCGACGATACATGGATAGTTGATTCCGGAGCCATGGATCATATGACGAGTAATCGAACCTTATTCACAACTCTTAAATTGTGTCCTGAGCACCTTCGTGTCAAGGTGGCCAATGGGGTATTCACTAAACTTGAAGGAATTGGGACCGTCACACTATCCAATTCACTAAGCATTCACCATGTTCTCTTTGTTCCTGCTCTTACTTGTAACCTAATATCTGTGAGCAAGTTAACGAAGGGGCATATATGCCAAGAGCTATTTGACAATGATATGTGTCTGTTTCAGGATTTACACTCAGGAAAGACGATTAGGACTTCTAAAAAGTGGGATGGGCTTTTCTACTTGGAGCAATCGAAGATGGAGAATAAAGGGATTTGGAAGGCATAACATGCTCTAGTCAATTCAAGTTCTCAAGACAAAGATGTACTTTTATAACATTATTATTCTAGACATCCTAGTTTTGATTATATGAGACATGTGTTTCCACATTTATTTAATAAATATTATGTTCCTTTTCACTGTGAAACTTGTCAACTAGCTAAACAAACACGATCCTCCTATCTAAAACAGTCCTACCGACCCACCACCCCTTTCCAACTCATCCACAGTAACATTTAGGGCCCCGCCAGAACAGCCACCCAGAAAAATGAGCGATGGTTTGTTACTTTCATTGATGATCACACCAGACTCACGTGGGTTTACTTGATGAAAGACAAGTCCGAGGTGGCTCAAGTTTTCCAAAGCTTTCACAAGTTTGTCCAGACCCAATTTCAATCTTCTATCAGAATCCTTCGAAGTGATAATGGTCGAGAATACCTCAGTCATACCTTTAAAGCCTTCCTTGATCAATAAGGAATTCACCATCAAACCTCCTGCCTTACACCCCTCAGCAGAATAGGGTTGCCAAACGGAAGAACCGTCATTTGTTGGAGGTCACCCACACACTGCTGATGGAAAGAAACGTACCTATGACCTTCTGGGGTGATCCTGTTCTGACTGCGGCCTACCTCATCAACCGTATGCCGTCCAAAGTCCTTAATTATGCCACCCCTGTCCAAACACTTCTTACCACCTTTCCCAATTGCCATCTTATCAACCCCTTACCTCCAAAAGTGTTTGGATGTGTTGTCTTTGTTCATACCCCTGATGGCAGTAAATTTACAGCCCGTTCCGAGAAATGCATCTTTCTTGGCTACTCCTCCACACAAAAAGGGTACAAGTGTTACTGCCCGACCTCCAAGAAGCTATATGTCTCCAAAGACACTGTGTTCTATAAGGAGGACGCATATTATCCCAAATTACCCATTCAAGGAGAGTCCTCAGATATTGAATAGCTAATTTCACATTAATCAACTTCCAAAGCCACTGATGCCCTACCTGTTACCCCAGAAATCCTTGATACTTTACCTAACTTCCTTGATGCCAGTAATACCTTGCCACAAAGCCTTGAGACCTTACCTTCTACACCTCCTAACACCAATCCTAATGACCCAAAAACACAGGTTGAGATCATGGCTGGGATGGATGGATCAGAGGGAGATGCCAAGCAACAATCTTAGGAGGCAGAGAGAAACACCAATCCCACTCTAAGGAACAACCATGAATCTGACTCAAGAGTATATCTTGAAGAGTTGGGCTGGCCTATTGCACTAAGAAAAGGGGTAAGGTCTTGTACTCAGCATCTAATCCAATGGTTTGTTTCGTATGGTAACCTGTCTATCAAGATGCAGAGTTTTGTTGTAAACAATGCACAGATTGACATCCCTAACACCTTCCAGCAAGCTATGGCTGACCCAAAGTGGAAACAGGCTGCGGAAAAGGAGTTAAAAGCACTTAAGGAAAGTAAGACGTGGGACATCATTTCCTGCCCTCCTGGAAAGAAGCTTGTCGGGTGTAAGTGATGGTAGCATCAACAAGTACAAAGCAAGACTAGTTGCAAAAGGGTATACACAGGCCTATGGAATAGATTACCAGGAGACCTTTGCCTCGGTAGCCAAATTCAACACAATCCAAGTACTGTTGTCAATAGCAGCTAACTTGGATTGGTCACTACATCAATTAGATGTAAAGAACGCATTCCTGAATAGTGACTTGGAGGAAGAGGTTTATATGGAGGTTCCAGATGGAGTCCTAACTCCAAACGGCTCAGTCTGCAAGCTCAACAAATCACTATATGAATTGAAACAATCCCCAAGGGCGTGGTTTGGCCGCTTCAACAAAGCAATAAAGAAACTTGGGTACACCCAGGGGCAAGCAGATGACACATTATTTGTCAAGCATGATGATGGAAGAGTCACAATCCTAATTGTCTATGTGGATGATATAGTCATTACTGGAAATGATGAAAACTCTATTGCTCAACTAAGAGGGATTTGTCGACTGAATTCCAGGTTAAGCATCTTGGCTAAATGAGATACTTCTTGGGTATAGAAGTGGCAAGAACGAAGAGGGGCATCAACGTATCCCAGCGGTAGTATACTCTAGACCTGTTGCATGAGACAGGTATGTTAGGGGCATAACCCAAAGGAACACCTATGGAATAAGGTTGTCGTCTAGAGATGAAAGAGAATGGTGTCCCGGTTGACTCTGAACAATATAGAATACTTGTAGGGAAGTTGATATACCTGACCCACACACGCCCAGATATCAGCTATGCTGTTAGAATAGTAAGTTAGTTCATGCATCAACCATAGGAAGAACACATGGCAGCTGTCTACAGGATCTTGAGTTATCTGAAATTCAATCCAGGAAGAGGGATCTTCTTTAAGAAGTGCACGGCCAGAAACATAGAAATCTACACTGACGCAGACCATGCAAAAGACAGAGAAACCAGAAGGTCAACGGGGGGATATTGTACATATGTGTGGGGAAATCTAGTGACATGGAAAAGCAAGAGGCAAATTGTTGTGTCAAAGAGCAGTGCGGAAGTAGAATTGAGAGCCGTGAATGACGGAACATGTGAAGGACTCTGGGTTATCCGGTTACTGAAGGAATTGAGAATTCCGTATGAAGGTCCCATGCAAGTCTGGTGTGACAACAAATACAGCATTGAGATGATAAGAAACCCTGTTTATCATGATCGAACAAAGCATGTTGAGGTAGACAGGCACTTTATTAAAGAGAAGGTTGAAGTAAGCATTATGACATTATTCTATATACGATCTGCAGATCATATTGCAGATGTAATGACCAAGCCACTGGGCAGATCTAAATTTGAAGAGTTTTGGTGCAAGATGGGAATGTTTGACATATACTCTCTAGCTTGAGTGGGAGTGTTGGAAATCACAGCCCATGATATCCCATGATTTCAGCATCTCATGAGTTCAAATCATATCTCTATCATATCCCTAATTCTAGTCTAGCTAGTTTAGGAAAGATTATGATTTCAATTTGTAATCTCATCATTATTGCTCTTTATTTCTGACCGTTATGGACTTTGTGTCGCTGCCTATATAAACTCTGTAATATGCATTGTAATGAATAAGAGTGTGCAATATATGTTTATACTTCCAATAATTTCTTATATTTTTAGGTCATTCCCTTAATACTTCTTAATCCATTTTTACACATACATATATAATTTCATAAATAGGGTTAAAGTACATTTAACTTAATGTTGACAGTTAAATAAGAGGGCAATTGCACAAGTTTTGAAGAATTATGTGTTACATTTTTTGCACAATTTTTTTAGAGTGTTCACAGCTGCTCCAGGAATATCATGGGACAAACATACACTTTAACTCTGTATTATAATAATTTTAGGATATTATATTAACCATGTATATTATATTTCCGAGTAAATTACCTCTTTGATTGAGAGGGAAGTGCAACCGGGAGCGCTCACATGAAAAAATTGACATGTAGTCTCAAATTCTATGAAGTCTTCATCGTCAAAGTCAAAATCATCAGAATCATAGTCTTCACTTTCTTCAACATTTTCTGCAGAATTTATAATCCAATTTATAACAAATGCACGGCAGGGTAAAAAAAAAGCAGGGGGAATGCAACATGTGACTCATGCAATCATTAGTTTATCTAATAAAAACATCATTACAAAGATATAAATCAAATAAGAGTTTGGCGTAAATAACATTGTTGAGTTATTTCTCTCTCCACCGCTCGCATTCTTAAAATTAGTCAAAATATGCATTGTCTTGCTATAAGAAAAGTTGAATGCGAACATAAACATCTGAAAAGATAAAATGAAAGCAAGGACAAAGCATAATATGTAGGGCTGCAACTTGAAATATTAGGTTGAATCAAGTGTTGAACAGGAGACAGCTCCATTCTTTGAAATACCGGAGCTTCAAATTTGTACATTAATTAAAAAGAACATTACACTAGAAAGAAAATGGTAAATTAGAATTAATTATGTTAAATCAAATATGGGCATGCGTCAAAATAGTCTACATACCGGCATGTTAGTCTATAATATATATATATATATATGTATGTATCCACGTACCTCTGTTTTGGAACATAAGGCAATGCTTAATTTCGAAAACCCTTATAGACAAGAACTTTAACTGACAGGGAACACTTACACAAATGTGAGTGATTTTGGGCAGGTCTTTAAGTGCAAGATATTTGAGATTTGGAAGCAGGTTATTGTTAAACTCTTGCTCATGGATTTCAAGTTAACAACTAAAAACTTGCCCTAGTTGAGAGCACCCTTTTATTTCCAGATGTTCCAAATTTGCAAGATCTCCATTATAGGGCAAAGAGAAGATAAATTTCATCTTGCTGCATCTATAGACTTCAAGCTTGTGAAGTTTTGGGAAGCACAAGGAAGAATTTGAGGATGATCTTGAAAGTGATCATTTTATGATACGATTTCCTCCAACTCTTCACATTCTTTAATGGACAGATGCCATAAACAAGGAAAGCTTTTGACCACAGTGCAAGGGAAGATAGACTTCAATTTTCTGCATCTAAACACATTTAACCAGAAAATATTTTGGAAGCTGATTGAAGTGGGACCCTCCCATAAAGTAGTCATGAGGTTAGCTGAACGCCTCAAAGCCAGAGAATGTACTTGCGAGATCATGAATGTCCCTTTTTCTTCGTTACTGTGAAACTGCTTTTTTACACTTTCCTCAGTTTGGGAATCTTCAACTCTAGAATCCTGGAGACATTGAAGCTTCAATTAGAAACAGAAACAACAATAATGATAAACACATTGCAAATGGACACGCAACATGCAAGCATTCCAGGAAAACATCAAAATACGCTTCATCATATTAAAATATTTAGGTACAACTATAATTTCCTTGTCATAACTTTGATATGGTTGTACATGAAAATTTTGTTAGGAATGTCTGAAATATATATCTTTTCTTTTCTTTTCTCTCTCTTTCTCTGTAATATATACTAAAAAGATACATAAAATGAAGTTGCATATATATCCATGACAAGCCATGTTGTGAGGGGCTATCAAATAAAAACTAGATTAGTATGCACTATAGTGATGCTAACCTATGTCAATTCTCTAATTGGTGCCTAATTATCAAAGTTCCTAATTCAATTAAGTGACAATTACAAATTAACAAGGACGAAGATATATTACCTAAACTATTTCTGGACTAGATGCATGTCCTAAACAAGTAGTCACAGTTTCAAAATCCTCTCGTGTTTGCAATGGGAAAAATGCGGAATCCAACTTAGTGTTGAAGTGTATTACATCACTTTTACAATCATAAGAGTTGGGAGGTAAAAGAATGGAAGAAGAAAGAGAATTGATCAAGCTATCACCACCCAAAATTTTAAAACAAGTATTTTTCACTTTCTATATCAGGTGGCAAATCACAAGAAAGAACAAAATGGAAAGATTCATTTTCATTTACAATTTTATCATTCAAAACCATTGAATCTTTCTTTATTGAACCATCTAAAGAATGCAATTCAGAGGGATCAAAATTTGAGCAATTATCAAGGCTTTTATCAAGTGTAGTATGCATATTGATGTTAGCATTTGAACTAGATGAAGAATCAAGGTCATGTGAAGTAGAAAGTCAAGTATCAATTTCAGCACAAATGGCACATAACACATCACCCTCACATGAACAAACAAAAGAAGAATATAGGAAAGAGGGAAAAATGAACTATTGATCATGTTCAATAACAAATCTGGAAATTTTCTCAATAATCCCAGCAAGTCAAAGTCTGAAAATAGTGAGCAAAATCAGAAAAATCAGCAGCAAGTTTAGTACAATTAATGTCCAAACTTCAGAAAAGTCAGCAGCTATTCACCAAAAACTTCAGAATTTGAATTCCCAAAATTGATCTTAGCTCAGAATTTCACCGCAATCATTCCACAATTTCAGCAACAATTTTTACACAGACTGACCAAGAATTCAATTTTCAGCTCTCAACTCTCTAGCACAACAGATTTCTAACAGCCAGCAACTACAATGTAATTTCAAGAGGCAATGACAGGCAATGACAGCACAAAACCACAGCAACCAAGGCCCAATAAGATAGTAAAGATTTCACACAAGCCAAGCTTAGCTTCCAGCCAGCAACTACGGATTAGATGCTAGCTACCAAGAAAACATCTTTGCACTATTGAATGGTACAATGCAATTTTTCTCTTCAAGAATGATGAAGGATGAATATTTCCTACGCACCAAATTCAGAAATAGATGCACTGGACTCCACTCAACCTACCCCAATGCACTAATCAGCAAGTTCACAAGACTCAGGTGTAGTGAAGTAACTAGCAACGTGGACACCAATTCAGAGAAGAAATTTTGCCAAAATTCCAATGGTTTGACTATGACACAGCAAAAACTCAAGGATATATCGCAGATAGTCCGTAGTTCTTGGCTGCAAATAACATAGTTTCAGACAAGGGTAGCTGTGCATTGGAGTGCTTATGTCAAATGGTCAATTTTGCGCAAAGAAATTAAGCAAAACTGTCAAGGATGAATCAGTTCACATCAAATGTCCTGTTTCGGCTGAGCATAAGTTAGTTTTCTGGTTCCGAACTTCAAAAGCATTCACAGCTCAATGCATTTTAGTTAGTGCAAAGTTTAGCAAAAGCTTGGATGAAGCACATCAGATTAGCATGTCCACCAGAAATTCAGCAAAACGCATAGAGGCTACAACATAAATTCATTTTTCAGCAATGCAATTTGATTAGGAATCAGAAATTAGGTCTCATGCACATGTATGTAACACATAGAACTGGCTACGCATATTTCTAATCAAGCACAATAACGCAGCAACATCCAGAGTCAAGAAATCAATCTACAACATACAAGATTGGCCTTAAACAGTCAAGTTCTGCAAAAATATCTTGAAGGATCAAATTAGTAAGGTGACAGCCACTATATCAGCAAAATTTGAGCTCAAAAAGCAGCAAAAATATTAGTCAAATGGTTTCCACATACAGCAGTAAAATTGCAATCAATCTCCAAAATTCAGCGCCAAATGACTATCTAAACACCAACATATCGGATTTCCAGTTTCAAAATTTCTTAGCACAGCAGATCCAAATTACTGAAAGCTCATTGTTCGTGCAGCAAATTATTTTATTATTTAAACCTAATTGAATCTGCCAAAAACGACGACCTTACTTGAACAGGATCTGTTCTATAGGCTCGTACATCTGTGTCGTTGAGTTTCAAGAATCTGCCAAAAACGCGGCAGCTTCAGCTCAGCTCGTAGGCCATTCTGACATTTTCCATATTTGTGGGACTAAACCGTCATTTCTGAAATTCGAGCCCAAAACTACCATTTTCAATTTTAATCCAATTTTTCAAATACTTTTAATTAAAACAATTAAAATCAAATCAAATATTCTTAGAAAAATCAATGATTAAGAGTAATTATGATTATTTTTCCATTTTTAGTTATAATTTAATGTATTTACTCTTAATCTCAATTTACCTCAAGAAGGCATTTTAAGCTCAATAATTATGACAAAATTTCCAAGTAAAGTATAAAAATATATAATTAAAATAGAGATTTTTCAATCCACATTTTCATCTTTTATAGTGTTACAAAATTAGATGAAAATCCATTTGAGTACTACATGCCTAAGCGCTCGCTCGCTCTCTCTCTCTCTCTCTCTCTCTGTGTGTGTGTGTGGGGGGGGGGGGTTCTATGTCCTTCCATCTCTGCGTAACTTATAACTTCTTTATTTTATTTATGCAGTTGCAACTAGCAACATTATACACATGAGATTCTAATCAACATGTTAATTTATTCTCATCTAGAAGATTTAGTAAAAATGGTCAAGAGAATATTGACAAGTACCATTGATTTCAATTGTTGAAGTGAAACCATTTGAGTTTATCCTAAAATTGGATTGAGAAACTTGGGGCATTTGCATATGTTGATGCTATTAAGCTGCACTGCTTAAAACTGCAATCCTTGGCAAACACTGATGAAATTTGGTAAATTTTTGAGCTTTAACTCTAATTGACTAGCCTCAGTTATTAGCAAAGAGTATAGCTGTGGAAGAATGGTATTTATTGTTATAGAAAAGAGTCTGTTGAGCTTGTTACACTTTTGAATCTCCAACCCTTTTAGTTTTGGGAAGCAAACTTGAGCATTAGATATGTTTTGTGTAACACCCCAAATTTAATTCACCAATATGTATTGTAATTATTTGAAATATTCAATAAAAAGGTGAATTTTGAGAATGTGATTATGGTTCCAGTGAAATTTCCTACAAGGCAGTTAGTTTGTCATGTGGTTTTGGATGAACAAATTATGACAAAAAATTGTGAAATTTTTCAGAATGAAAGTAGACATCCTAAACTTTAATTTGATGGGCATATGAATAATTTGAAGCTATATACAAAGAGTTATGAATTTTTGAAATTAGTCTAGAAAAACTATCTATTTTCTGAAACAGCATTCAAAAACTTAAATTCTAGAAATTTTGTACTTCCATTTGGCTTAAGGCTATATTTTTTTCTTGAAACTAAACTCAATAAGAGTTCTATAGTCTTTAGAATCACTCCAATTCGATGTCTATAAATTAAATTATGATTTTTCAAAGTTTGGGCAGAAAATCTGCCAGAATTGCCACTAATTCAAAAATGAGAAAACATGTGATGGCAAATGATGTAAGTTTGGAATAAATTATCGTCAGCCCATTTTGCTTCTTCTATGGGCTTGGAGGCGTTATTGAGAGCTGACCAAAGAGGAGGAAAGATTAGTTTACTTCTAATGGAACTTTATGACATAACTTAGGTTAAGTTAAGGTCAAATTGCTTTATGCCTCAAAAGTCAAAATTTTGGATTTTTGGAAATTACATTAATTAAGGAAAAATGGGATATTTTAAAAAATAAGTCCTTCTCATTTCTCATCCCATTTCCGTCAGCCACAAGAGTAGGGGGAGAGGGAGAGAGTTCAAGCCATTTTATAGAGAAGGAAGAGGAAAATTCAAGGTAAATGTAATTTTCTCTTGTGATTTAGTCTTCAATTTGTGTAATCCTTGTCCTAACCTTCCCTTCTGCATGATTGCATGTGATTAGTAAGCAAAATCTCAAGGTTTGTGGAGGGAGGAAGTTCGGTTAGAGAGAGAAAGAAGGAGGAAACCAAAGGTGACTTCAAAACCCTTAAATTCTTGATGTTGTTGGATTTGTTGGTAGTTTTGTAGCTTGTTTGTTGTGGTTTATAAATTTGGGAAGTGTTAACCCTAAGGGGTTATGCTGCCTAAATTTACTCAAATCTTGGGTATTAGATGTTTAAATGGTTAATCAAGTGATTAGGAGTGAAAAGGAGCAAGTTTTCGGTGTCAGAAATCAAAACCCACAATTTTCCCTTTTCCTTCTCAATGCTTCGGACAAGGCTAAAAATGTCACTAGGAGTTGGAT
Source organism: Inga leiocalycina (assembly GCA_963242795.1). Classification (NCBI taxonomy): domain Eukaryota; kingdom Viridiplantae; phylum Streptophyta; class Magnoliopsida; order Fabales; family Fabaceae; genus Inga; species Inga leiocalycina. The sequence goes on from OY725326.1 coordinate 35,745,661, forward strand.
TTTTAATGATCTAATGATTCCATTGGGTTCAGGAGGGAAAATTAGGTGGGTTAGTGCTGAACACATTTTCAAAAAAAAACCCCAAAAAGTGAAATGACCAAAACGCCCCCGAAACCCTAATTAGGGGTTGCCAAGGGCAAAACTATCATTTGGTAGTGACTTTTTGAAAAACAAGGTCAAAAACGGATTCCTTGTATGAAAATATGTCAGAACAACCTGGGTCAAAATTTCAGGAAAAGTACAATCGGACCAGGTATGGTGGGGCCGGGACGGGGTCCTAGGGGCATGTTGGTAATTTTTCAATATAGACTCATATAACCACAAAAAACACTTTAGAAGTCTCTAAAATAGTACATGAATGATTTTTAACCTAATTCTTGTACATTTGAAATTTTAGGACCGGATTACTTGCCCGAATCGTCGCACGAAGTTCGAGGAACATCACACAAGTTAAAAAGGGGTTAAGGTAGTAACTGTATCCTTCACACACTATGTGAATGTGCCATCTTCTATAATATGTATGATATATAGTGCCTACGAGTACACTGATGAATAGTGCATAAGGGTACACTGATATGCCCAACTGTGGTGCGGAAGGTGTAGGGGTTGCAATAGTGGTTAGCTCTAAACACATTTCCGACTGAACCAAGTTATGTGTTAGTATAATATTGCATTATTTGGTATTTGGCATATTTATTTATCACATCTTCTATGAATGATTGTCTGTTACTACTAAGATTCGTTTGAATCTCACCCTTTTATAATTAAATCAATATTCCAACAGGAACTAGTGGCTTCAAGGGCAAAGTGGTAGATACAAGCAATTGAAGGGTGCGGATCCTAGATCAGAGCTAGTTGGTTATATGCAGTCTATTTTGTTCGAATATCTTGGATATTTTGAGATAATTTGTATATATTATCAAACCTTGTAGGGAGACTTCTGCATGTAAACATGTACTTAATATCAGTATGTTTCCACTATTTCTGTATGCCTTACGGAACTTTACGCTTATTACTCTGTACATATCAAAATGCTAATAGGTGTTGACATTTTGTAAGCATTAAGATAGCATCACTGATCATAAAGGAAAAAATGCTTTTCAAATTGTTTCACTGTTTGATTACCAGACTCTATAAATTCGGCAAACAAAATTGAGCCATGGGTAGATTAATTCTTCTGAGTTTCTTCATTTCCCAAAAAAAAAAAAACTTGCTCCATCTTCTCACAACAAGATATAGGAGTTAACTCTGGGAGCCTTTGAAAGATACAAGCTGAGAACACATATTTCAGCTTTGCACATTTTTTAACATAATTCCATGATATTGGAATATTGGAATTTGTGGGATGTATGTGGATGCCATCCCACAGTAAATCCATTTACTATACCATGAAATTTACAGCTCACGCATGCAACTGTAATTGATATAAAAATTTACTCTGCTAAACGTGTATATTGTGAGTTTGAGATGTAATTTTTCTCATATTTTGTACAGGGGGAAGAGATTGTGGCAAACATGTAGAGACTTTGTTGCCAAAAAAAAGAAGAAAACTCGCATGGGCCCTAGCTTATTAGATTGTGTCGGCCTCTAGTTATTAAGCATGAAGTAGTTGCAAATGTGTGATAATTGGCCCACAATATTTATAACTTCATATATTGGTTCATCTATATATATCATTTTTATTCATATACTTTGGTTTGTTGTTGGCCTATATATACATGAATGCATTATATCATTCATTCATTCATTCTCAGTGCAGTATTAATTTATTTAATTTAAGACTATTTCAGTTTCAAAAAGAATATTAATAGCATGATATTGGTTCATTTGTATCATTTTTATTTAGTAGTACTTTTTTTTTTGTCTATATACACAAATATTATTTTCTCAAGTTTCAATTAACACCTCTGTCTATATCACTACTATAAAAAAAGGTAGCTGTGGCGCTTATTTTTAAATTAACTGTGAAACTTAGAAAGGGCCACATATCTCATTACCACTAAAAGAAACTCCAAGCGCCACAACATATATATATATATATATATATATATATATATATATATATATATATATATATATATTAAAAAAAATACTTCATATGGCGCTTCTTTCAGTAAGTGCCACAGGAAGTGCACACTTCCTCAAAGAAGTATCACCCAAGGTCCATCTTTTTCTTAATTTTTACTTCTTGTAGAACTTTTTTAAGGAACTACCACAAAAAGTATCATTTTTTAAAATAATAATTTTTTTCGTATTTTGCTTTTAGAACCCTATAATTATAGTTGATAACACACTTTAAACATATTTCTATATCCACAATAAAATGAAGAAAAGCAAACCACAATCAAATAACTCCAAAATTATATAAATTAACAAATAACTAATTAACAAAATTACTACTAAGTAAAATACAAGTGTTAAAAAAAATTAACTAATTTACTAATGCAACTGATCAATGTTAACAATTATTAAAACAACTAAAAATTATAACTATTACATATCTTCCCAGACAACATATATATAATAACATTAAATTTTATCTGATTTATTTTTTAACACATGAAAATGAGGATGGTTTTTTCAGATTTCATAATAAATTAAATATAAAAGATATCGAGCAAATCAAATTATTAACTACTAATAAAATTAGATTTGTAAGCTCAAAAATTAAAAAAAAACTTACAGTGTATTGGAAGCTTGAATAGAGTGAACTGAATTTCAAGCATAACACCTAAAAAAATTAATAAAGGAAAAAGAAAAAGAGAAAGACAGTTGCATAGATGTTTAAAAAAAAAGATGGTTAAGAAGACAATGTGTTGTACATATCTTTAAAACATAAAAAAAAAAAAAGGAAAAAAGAGTGAGTACAACTTACATGACGAAATGAAACTATAAGGAGGATAAAATGGGACCAAAAAGGAGGAGGAGTGGGGTTAGTTTGGTGCAAGAAATGGGACAAAAGAAAAAAAGAGGGGTGCCGAAAATAAAAAGAGGAGGAGGAGAAAATGTGAGAAGTGATTGAACAAAGGAATGAAGGAGGGTGATGAGTAACAAAAAGAGGAGAAGGAGGAAATGTGGGAACTAAGTCACTACTACAAAAAAGATAAAAGGTGGCGCACATTTTGTGGCACTTCTTTAAACAAGTGCCACAGCTTCCCTTTTTTTATTTTTAGCCTGTATAATTTTTTTTTTAGGTACCAGCTGTGGCGCCTAATAGATTAGGGGCCACAATTGGGGATACCTAATGTAGCGCCTGTCTACACAGGCGCCACATTTGGCGCCACACAAGCAGCTGTGGCGCCTGACCCATCAGGCGCCACAGCTGCATCATATATCATGTGTGGCGCCTAATTCCCAGGCGCCACACATGATATATATATCAGCTGTGGCGCCTAATTGCTTAGGCGCCACAGCTGATAGGCAATGTGTGGTGCCTAATTAATTAGGCGCCACACTTGCCTATTTAAAAAAAAACGGGGGGGAATTTTAAATGGATAGATCTCTTAATTATTTCATTTCCCGCGTAGTAGTTCCGTGTCCGTCCCCCATTCCTTTTCTTTTTGACTACTACTCCACTTTAATTATTCAACTACTCTTTCATCCATTAAATTACTTTTCCTTTCTCATCTTCTTAGTAGATCTGTCGGCCCCCTCCCTCCATTTCCTATCATCTTCACACTATAAAACACACTCAAACGCTCACTCGTCACTCAAGCTAGCGTCACCAACGTGGTCTCCCACTCCCTGTGCTGGTCAATTAATAGATTTGTAAGAAGAAGACTATTTCATTCTAGCTTGCTTTGTTTCGTTTGTCTTTTTGCTTTGTTTAATTTTTTTTGCCGACAAGTTTGCGTTTTTTAGTAATCTTTTAATTTACTTAATTAGTTGTTGATGTACTGTGTTCACATATCAAGTTCTTGTATTGTGATATTTTTTATGTTAGCTTTGGAGAGTATTAATGTAAGAACATTATTGTTGGGGAACTTGAATTTTAAATGTGAAATATATATATATATATATATATATATATATATATATATATATATATATAATAGGTTGAAATATAAAATAGAAAGATTGACAATTTGTGGAGATGATAAACACGAAAGTCACTCATTTTATATAAAGCTTCACAATCAGGAAGCATAAAAAAGGACCACAGGAAAAAAAAAGAAGAAGAAGAAAAAAGAAAAAAAACTAAAAAAAAGGACCCTTCTGTGGCGCTTGCTTGTGCAAGCGCCACAAGAGGCCCCCCTCCTGTGGCACTTCCTCAAACAAGCGCCACAGGAGGGTATTTTTTAAAAAAAAAAATTTTAAAATATTGTGGCGCTTGGAAGCGCCACAGCTTTTTTTAGTGACGTCCAGATATGTGGCACTTCTCTAGCGCCACAGTTAATGCAATTATAAACGCCACAGCTTTACTTTTTTGTAGTAGTGAGTGCTCGTCTAGAGTAGCTAATTTTTAAGCAATAAGTACTTATAAATCGTGATTCACGATATACGAGGTAAGTATGTGAGGGGAGTTTTATCTCGGCTTGCGTAATAAGGACTTATTGTCTAAAATTAAGTGATACCAAACATAGGCTAAGAGGATAAGGAGTGATGACACATGTTGGATGAAGAGTGGAGACTAAGAGAATAAAAGTGATGGAAGTAGATCGCGAGAGAGAGAAGGATTTGAAAAAAATAAATAAAAAAATATTACTTTGTGTGGCGCTTGCTAAGACAAGTGCCACATAAAGTACGTAGCAGCATGACACTTCTTTAAACAATTGTCATAGTTGCTGATTCATTTTTTTTTTTTAAAAAAAACACACCTTAGCTGGCACTTCCTTAAAGAAGCATCACTTAAGGTCACCAAGCAGCTGTGACATTTCTTTGAGAAACGCCACATAAGGTCTTTTTTTAAAAAAAAAAAATATTTACAAAAATTAGAAGAAGTTGTAAAGAAATACCACAAAAAGTGCGCTATTAATCCCTATTTTTATAGTTGTGTATATACATGAATGCATTATTCATTCATTCATTTTCAGTGTAGTATTAATTTATTTAATTTAATTCAAAACCATGCAATGATTTTTCACTTCCTACAGGTCACGGTGGCCAATAGTCACATAGAGTTCAACAAATGCTCAGCCTCTGCTTTGATATACATATACATATATACACACACACACACACACACACACATATATATATATATATATATATATTATAATTAATCTCTTTGGAACTCTCACTAGTTTGTTCCTCAAACTCTATGAAAGAGCAGAGAAAGACGGAAAATTATAATGGAAATGCAACTGTAGAAATAATCTTTAAAATCATCATAAAGTAACTCTTGGAAATGCTCCACAAAAAACTACTCTGTTTTTTAACGCAAAAGATAGGGTATGGCGGATTCTGCTGTCATAATAAATATGTGTATTATCTTATGGACGTAAATTTAATATTTAATAAATATTAAATTTGTAATTCTTATTATTAGCACTGCGCCAATTGGCTTCACGGGAAGGCAAACAAAGATCATTTGTGTGTGAAACAATATGAATGAGATCAAAAGGAAAGCATAAAACTATAATGGCCTCATTCAAAATTTCATGAAACTCTAAGGAGTTGCACATTAGTTTTTCCCATCAACGTATCAATGTATTAACAAATTCCGTTTAGCATTGCTAAAAGTTACTGTTGACAAGCTAAACCACACATATTGGGCTTTGTGCCAGCCATTCTTTCTCCAAATATGACATCCGGCTTCGTGTCTTATTCACCTTGAAGAGGAGACTCTTTTAGCACCATTTTGTCAACCAAGTTCAAGCCTTTTCTGTTTACCTGGAGCCTTTCATACCTCAATATATAAAACCATCCACTTCATTCTCCTAAAAGTCAGTGGTTTTATTAGACATATTTTTATCACTATACTTCATAGTCAATCATGCTCCTATATTTTTTATAGGGCTAAGGACCATGTTTATTGCTATCTTCAAGGATCATCGGTTGAAGAGGTGGAGAGGAAACTGATTGCAGGAAACAAGAAAAATGTGTTCTTGCTTCTGCGTTATGTTATTTCTACTGCTCCCACCGCCGAAGGTATGACTCTATTTTCCAGTCAATTTCCCTTCTTTGCTTACACACACCTTCTCATGTTGCCTTAACTTATCTTTTCATTGGTTTTCTTTGTAGGGTGTCCAACTGTAAGTTCCATGAGTGATGTTACAACATATGAGTTCGACCTAGAAATCCCTGAAGTGTTGTTGATGAAGCAACAGATGGTGATAAATCAGGCGGACACTCATTATGAACCTTAATTAGTTAATGTAATTGTTCGTCTTAGCCTCACCGTTATGTATAAGTCCTCTAGGGCTCTGTTGGCAGTTTGTTACTCAAACTTTTTCATTAAATACTCTACTTATATTCCTTTTCTTATTCTCTACCACGCGAGCTCTATACCCTCACCCTCTTCCCACATGTCTTTTAATATCAAGAACACCACCCGATTCGCTTCTCAAATGTTTAAATTATGCACTTTACTTTAATTTACAATTACATTGGTGTTTCGGTGTTTATAAAGTTGGTCGATGGATTCTTTTTTATTTCCTCGCACTTATCAGCGTCTACACATTTGGACAGACACAGACTCACAGCAAACCAAAGATTGACGTTTAAATGTTACAGTGAAGGTTGAAACTCTGAGCAACCATTATAATTGTAACTTCAGCGTGGCAGCATTGTTGTCATCCGTTCTTTAGTAACAAAATGCAGTAATTGAAATCAGATACATTCTACATATGCTACACAATTGGCAAGATACCTCATTTTCTGAACAATCTTTTTCAAACAGAACTACAGCGTTTCAATGGCCTATACTTTTTATCTTTTTACACAATAAGATACTTTTTATGAAGGCTCTTATTAAAAATCAATTCAGCGTTTGACATTTTCATATACTTGCATATTGTCATTGTTGTTTTTATTTTCCATTACTTAAAATACTTAATAATTTGATCATTCATTACTTACGTATAAAATATCTTACATTTGGTTTATTTTGCTATTCGACCATTTTAATCTTGGAGAAAGCGAGTATAGAACTCAAGAGATTTCCAGAGAGTGGATTTAGGTAAAGTTGTCTGACACCGAACCAGTATAATTGCCGAATGTGACCCCTCTGCTTTTGCCCTTGCTCATTCGTAGTGATATGTGTACTGTGAAGTTACTAGGTAGAACTTTACCGAATTCATCTTGACCTCCCAACTAACAAACCCAATGAATGTGTATTAAATGTGTCCTGTTAAATGAATCCCGATGACGTAGTTCGTCCTATGGGTTGAAGAGTAGAACCTCCTGAACCTAACAAAACCTACAATGAAAAAACATCATATCATGTTACAAGTATCACCTATACATAAAATTTTTATGTGAAACAACATTTTAATTTCCAAGGAATAGATTTTCTTTTACATAAATTAAAATAATTTTATGCTATTCCAATCTTAGAGTTTCCAATTAAGTTTAAATCAGCTACAAAGTACAAACGATAATGATGATATCAATGGCGGTGAAACCCATTAGGAAATTTTTTTTGAGATGTATTTAAAAAAAAATGAAAGAAATGGGGTATAAAGTTTTTAATTAAGTTATCTTACTCTTTAATCTTATATATTATCTATATTAAAATTTTGTAACAACATTTTTCCAATTTTTTTAAATCCAACTTATAAAAATTTTCCCAACCATCTCCTCCCTTTCCCTCCAAATTCCTTGTACCAAACAGACCAAGTGTTTGCCAAGGGTTGCAGATTCAGGTGTAGCTGAGTGACATCAGGATATGCGACTGCCCCAAATTTGTAGATTTAAGTTTCGGACGGGCTCTTCAACAATTGGGGGAACATTATCGGTAACAATGAATATTATTCCATATCATGCTGATTAGAGTCTTCAAAGTTAAATGAAATAATATGTGATTAGAATCATATATAAAGACATGCAAGAACACAAAGAAGAAGAATAATAATTGATGCATGAACACAACTAGATTTTCTTTCAATTCCGGTGCACTATATATGAAGATAGTTTACAGTAAACTAAATCTTTTACAAATTGATTATTTTTCCTGTAGTCATGCATTGATATATAAACATTTTTAGTAAATAGTTTGCTCGGAATGCTTACAATGTATCTAATTTACTACTAAATTTGATTGATGTTTTTTTAATTGAAATTGAAGTTGCCACAGGTCTCAATAGAGGATTCAAATTTTCAAACTTCATCAAGAGCAAAGTACTTGAGTTCGGAGGATTCAATGAACCTCACATCTGTATGGGAGGGTCCCACTTTCATCATGTTCCAAAATCTTGAGCAGTTATATGTCACTAGATATAAAAAATTGAAGTGGATATTGCCAAGCACTGTGATGAGAAGCCTACCACGTTTGTGGATTCTATACATTGAAGAATGTGAAGAGTTGGAGGAATACATTGAAGAATGTGAAGAGTTGGAGGAAGTGATGTCATTGGAAGAAGAAGAAGAGCATAATCTCTTTTCAAATAATGCATTGTGCTTCCCACAACTTCTCTATCTTACAGTGAAGAGGTGCAGGAAGTTGAAATGGCTCTTTCCCTCTCTACCCTCTACTCTAGTTCTTCCTCAATTGCTTGAATTGACGATTGAAGAGTGCTCTCAACTAAAGGGACTTTTTAATTGTGAAACTGAAATCCATGAGGAAGACTTCTACAACAACTTACTTCCACAACTGGAAGATCTTACAGTTGAAGATTGCCCCATCTTCTCCGAAACCACTCCTGCTGCTCTTCAAAGGTACACACACATTTATACTATCCAAACCCACCCATATTTGACTATATATAGATCCTTCTATTTATTTATTTTAAATTTTGAATTTATTTCAAGGGAGAAAGTTATAATAAAGGGCCAAATTCACAAATTAATTATTCAGTAGGCCCTCAAATATACCACTAACACTAGGCCAGTTTGCCACAGTCAATCGAATTATTGCTCAAATAACACAAATTTATAGATGGAACAATGAGTGTTTAGTCGGGAGGTGCAATTCTCCCTCACCATATTTTCTTTTTGCTAAATTGGTTTTGATATTATCATTTTTCTCATATTTGTGCAGTTGGCAGCGACAAAACTCTTTAAGACTCCTGAATTTGATGATGATGATGATACTGATGATGATTGTGTATAATGTCTGTCAGTATTAAGGAGGATGATGCTGCATCTCTTATGATTATGGTTTCACGCCTGCCTCTACTTAATGTAATTAATTAAATTTAAAGGAGTCGAAATATGTGACCATTGGCCTACAATATTTATAACTTTATCAATATTGTTGATTCATTTGTATCATTTTTATTTAAATACTTTGGTTTTTTTCTCTACATTACTACGTACATAAAAAATAATACTTTCTAAAGTTTCAATTAACACGTGTGCTTTTGTCCAAAAAAAACAGCACGTGCTGATATATGAATCATCATTCATTCATTTACCGTGCGATATTAATTTATTTAATCTAAGAATATTTCTATTTGAAACAAATATACATGATGTTTCAAAAGTATGTAATAATTTTCCACCTAGCACCGCCCAGGTCACAGTGACCAATAATTAATAGAACAATCACATGAGAGTGGCGCCATCAAAACTTGGCAGCCAAACCAAAGGTGTTTTTTTTTTTGGGCCGACCCAACACAAAGATATTTAATTTAACAATTGTGTAACATTTTTGTGTGTTATATTCATACTTTAACATTAAGACATTAAATTTATGCTTTATAATTGATGCTATATACGGTTCAGCACATGGAAATAGTTTTATTGAAGTTGTATGAATAAACATTCTATTTTCAAAACTAAACTTATGAAGATTTGTCGAGGAATAAATAGCAAATTAGACGAATTTTTGTTAGTTTAGCTAAATGAATATTGGGGTTTTTTATTTTCAATATAAATAAAAATCCCTCTTAGTTAAAAAATAGTGACATTATAGAGAAACACAATTTAATTTATAATTTTTGTTTGATAAATTTCTGTGAAAATCAGGATATTCATGCACTAATTAATTAATTGATTGAGTGGACTGATAATTAGTACTCCTTCTGGTCTTAAATATAAGACAAAATTAAATTTTTAAGAGAGATTAAGGAAACTAAATAAATTATTTAATCATATCGTACATTGTGTATCCTTATATTATATATCAGTTTATAAGTTAGGAAAAATAGTTTGGAGGAAAAATGAAAAATATAAATATTTTAAAATAATTTAATTAGCTTTCTTAATATCTCAAAAAAAAAAAAAAAGTCCACTCTTATCTCATATTTAAAACCCGAGGGACTAGTAACTTATTACATTGTTCTCAGACTACACGCGCATTTTCACTCTCTTATTTTTGCCAGCACGTAGTATTGTTTCATTTTAAACTCAGGTGCTTGCCGTTTCAAAATCAAAATTTTAATTACAGATAGTCAAATTTAGTGCACAAGCTAACACTGAAATCTTAAACATTTATAGTGATTTCATTACATTTTTTGTGGGGGTGTAAATTTGAGTCAAATGTAGGTCAATCAAAAAATTAAATCTTACTCTTTCCCGTCCTATTTATAAGCATCCGATAACCGAATTACACGGTTTAAGAAAATAATTAAAAATAGTTAAAAATAATAAGTATATCTTGAAATAAACATTTTTTCAAGTTATGCCCTTATTTATAAGGGGTAAGTAAGAGAGAGAATAAGTTAAACATAAATATCAAGAACTCTTTAATTAATACAATATATATAATTAATGAGAGACACAAAATTAAAAAAAAAACTCATTAAACGTTGAGACAACTTTTGACAAACTCTTATAAAAAGGATCAAGTCAATTTAAATTTTAGGCTCTTATAAAAAAGACCGATGGATAGAGTAGATATTAAAGAGAATATAAGCATCCAATTTACCAGAAAAATATATAACTTAATTATGACATTGACATGGACTAAAAGATAAATTTTTTGATTGATTAAAGCATTCTTGAAAAATGCAAACATTTATAAATAAAAGTAGTTGAGATATCAATGTGTATGAATCAATGGGCAAACTTGTCTATGATTCATTAAGCTCCGGCCTTTGAGGGACCCTTGGACAAAGGTGAATTCCTCTGGCAAGGAGACCGCAGTTAGAGGCCGAGCTTTGGTATGGTTGTGGCAGCTTCTAGAATTTTTCTTCTCAAAACATCCGTTGACACAATCCATTATATCTGATGGAAAAGATATTCTTGTTTGTCAAAATGACCAAACAAAACACAACAAAAAAAGGGTAATTTGAAAAATTCAGTGTTTTAATTATTTTATTTTTATATATTTTTAGTCATTCTCTTAATTATTATTTATCCATTATAATCTACCCATGAAGTATTTATGAATATACACCTGGCACCATAATGCACGTAAAAGTTCTAAAATGGTGCAAAAATAAAATAATTAAAACAATGAATCTTTCAAATTACTCTTTTAACTTTGTTGTATTTTGTTAGGTTATTTGACAAATAAATGTCTTTGGGGAAATCCCACAGAAGTACCATTTAGTAATTTTCATTTGGAAGAATGACAAAAAGAGTTTTGAAATTACAAAATCTCAAAATAAGTATTTCCTATAAAATGAGTTATAAATTGTTTATTAAGTTTCGTTGATACTTTATCAATTCTTGGTAATAAACTTGATTTGAGATTTTTCAATTTTAAAGTTCTTTTTCTGTTATTTTCCCTTTCGATTTTTTGTAGTGTTTTGTTTAGCCATTCCCTTACTAATTCTTTATCCATTGCTATGTATACACAAGCATTTCAAAATTGCATTTTAGGGAGAAGCATATTGATTTGGAATTTTGCAAATTGTGATGACATTTTTGAGTTTTAAATTTCAAAAAAGTATTGTTGTAGATTTTCTCAAAATCTGTTCTATCGGATATAGTCGATTGTATCCATGGATGTTTTGAGAAGGAAAAAAAATTCTAAAAGCTACTGCGCCTAGGCATATTTAATGAGAAAGTTATGTGTAACTTATAGTTGGCTATATAGAATGATTGAGCAATAAAATAACTTAAATTTTACACATTTTCTTAAAACCTCAAACTATGACCAAATCAGTTGGCGTTAAATGAGACAGTTCCTTTACATAAAAAAAAATGTCTTGGGGGAAAAAGACATCTTTAAAGACCAATCCCAATCGGATCCGATAATGTTTAAATCTAACTCAATTAGATAGTTATATAAAAAAAAAAAAGTACTCCCTCTGGTTTTAATTATAAGATCAAGTTGACTTTTTTAGATAAATTAAGTAAGCTAATTAAATTACTTTAGAGTATTTATATTTATATTTTTTTCTTCAAACTAATCAGTTTGACTAATAAACTAATATATAATCTAAGGATATATAACATATAATATGATTAAATAATTTATTTAGCTTCTTTAATTTTTCCAAAAAAAAGCAACTCTGTTTTATAATTAGGACCGGATGTAGTACACTTGACTAATTAGTATTGTCTCTCATAGTAGATTTTTTAGCAAGAAGTTTCCAGTGTGTAATTCCTTTATAGGCTAAAGTAGCATCTTGCACCCGTATATTATTTATTAGTTGCTTCTAACACCCTAAAATACTTTTTTGGCGCGATTTTATGCTTAATCTATTTTTAGATGCAAATTTGCCCTCAACGTTAACTCCTAAAGTGTTTTGAAGTTAAGGTACATTATGCATCCTAAAGTTTTTTTTTTTTTCAGATGCACTCAGTATCCTAAAATTAATTTTTGATGCAATTTTACCTTTGAACGTACTATTCATATATTTTTTTTTGGTTATATTTCTTATACTCATCTTCTATACTTTCAGTACTCGTCATTAACATTTTCAATAATCAGTTTTTCAATATTTAGTCATATATTTTATAGACTTATCTTCCATGTTTTCAACCCCAATCTCTAATAATTTTAAGTACTAAAAACATAAAAATAAGTACTGAAATCATTTAGAAAAAATAGGAAAGATGTTCCCTGAAGGTAAAGATTTTTTTTTTCATAAATTGAAGTTCTTCCATTAAAATGTTCTTAAATTATATTTTTTTGAGCACATCTTTTATATTTTCAATACAAATCTTCCACATTTTTATTACTCAACCTTTCAAATTTCCACTGGTCATCATAAATGTTTTTAGTACTTATCTTTCAAGTTTTCCATACTAAAAAAATTGAAAATTAAGGTTGACAACGTGAAAGATAAGTCTAAAATATATTTAAGATGACTAATAAGAAATTGAAAACTAATTATTGAAAATGCTAAAGATAATGAGTAAAAATATATATTAGCACTAAAAATATGAAAGAGTTGTGAAAAAATTAACTTAGAAATACTCTAAGAGCACAATTGCACCAAGAAGTTACTTTAAAGAAGTTAAATAAGTTATTTAATCATATCATATATTGTGTATTCTTAGATTATATATCAGTTTATTAGTCAAACAATTAATTTGGAGAAAAAAAAATAAAAATATAACTACTCTAAAGTAATTTAATTAGTTTTTTTAATCTCTAAAAAAAAAGTTAATTTTGTCTTATATTTAGGACTAGAAGGAGTAATATATAATACAATTCTGGATCATCTATTGAGAAGCTTTTTATTAATTACCTAGGAACTAAGTGTAATGATTGACATGAAACAATAAAAATGATTTGATCTTTTTATCTATCAATTACTTTTTGCAATTCAAAATTAACTTGTTCCAACTAATTCTTTTTGTGATTTTTCTTGAAAATATGCAATGAATGATAATGAAATGAAAGAAACAAGAAGATTAATAATGAAATGAACAATCCTTCATAGCAATGGCGCAAATGATTATCATTTCAAATAATTATGGAAGATTAATCATGCTAATTTCAAAATGACTCTAAGGGTCACCCCTTAGATCAGGCCTAACTCAGATTAATTAATACTAAGCCACCTTTCATATTAATCTCTTTAAATTAAGTTGATTAAGCACTCTAACAATTAATGAATTTAAAATTATATTTAGCTTTTAATACAATAACTGCTCCACCTCGCATTATCCCATTGATTTTCTCATTAATCTTAATTTAACAATGGCCAACCATACAAGAAATCAAGATCAATGATGCAAAAAGCAAATGATAAACACAATTAATAAATTCACATTCAATAAACCAATATAAACACAAGACATCATTGATCCACTAACCAAGTCACCTTGTAATCTACATAAAATCACTACTACAGAACATACCTACAACTACCCTAAAGGACGTCCCTTTTTAAAAAAGGGACGTCCAAAATATGGTCAGGTTCAAATTATAAAGATTGGCGCGTCTAAAGACCTTTAAATGTCATAAAAAAAAAAGAAAAAGAAAGCCTTTAGACGTCCCCAGCACAGCTGGGGACGTTGAAAGTCACTCACATGCACCAGAATTGACATGACCGGTGCATGTGAGCATGTCAGACCCCTTCCTACTCCCCTGCTGCATCTATCTCTCCTCCTCCCACTTTACTCAATCACTCCTGTGCTGCATCTCTGTCCCCATTGGGTCTCATCTCCACTTCTTTTTTTCCTTCTTTCTCCGTCCCCATTCACTCCCCTGCTACATCTCCTCCCAAATTAATCACTCCGTCCCCATTGATCGGCGGTCTCCTCTCCCTTTCTTGTTTTTTTCTTTCTCCAAAGCTTCACCACTTCCGTCACCAGGCCACCTTCTTTGCTCTGGGTTTGCAGAGTTTTTTCCCCATTGGATCTCCTCTCCACCACCGTCGGCCTCCTCCAAAGCTTCATCACTTTTCAGGTTAGCATTTTCTCTCTGATTATTCTTTGCTTTTTCACTGATATTTCTTTCATATATTACATCTTTTTCTTTTCTGCATTCTCTTATATTTGACAGAATTGGTTCATTTCCACACGTGTTTTGGTTATACAATTGTGGATTCTCTGTAATAGTGAGCTAATCCTTTGAAAATAATACAGAGATAGATTACATTTTAGTACATTTATCTCACAAACTGTGTGAATCAAAGTGACGGAAAGGAAAAGAAAAGAATTTGGCACATGATAATGCTTTTTAATTAGTAGGGAAAGGAAAAGAAAGGAGAAAAGAATAAAGAATAAAGAGAAACTAAAAAAATTAAAAAAAAATAATCTTGTAGACACACACATTAATTTTTTTTTTTTTTGCCATAAGACACACACATTAATATATATATTTAGTGCTAGAATCAGGCAATCTTGTTGTAACTTAGTGTACATAGACATTAATATAAGAAATTCTCGTACTTGCATTTTTTTTTTACAATTTTTCATTAAATAGATTTTAAATAGATTGAATAGAAAATAAAAATTTCACACGACATGTGCTGTTCCAAAATGAATAGGACTGCAATAAAAGAAGAAACATCTATAATCTTAGTGTAACTTAGTGCTAGAATTTGATAGAAATTAATCTAGACATTAATATATATACTTAGTGTACGTAGACACACACATAAATAATCATGTTGTAACTTAGTGCTAGAATTTGCTTGCTATCATTGACTCCTGGAGTGTGAATTAATTGTTCGAGTTCCACTTTAATTTGTTGTCATAAACCTATTCCATTTGTGACTTAGGATTTTTGGAACTTCATTGGTGTGATCAATCTTGGAACACTTCTGAATCAAAAAATTGTCGTGTGGAAGAAAAATATAATATTGCTGTTGAGATTTTCCATTTGCTAATTGAACTTGGGAAGATTTTTTTGATGTCACATATCTCACTCATGGTACATATCTGATTTAATAATTTGGTTGCTAAAATATAAGTGTATTATGTTTGTGCTTGGTGCTAGAAGCTAAAGTTTTGTTTCATTTAAATTAAGCTGAGATGGTTTGTTATTTTGATTTTGGGATGTCTCACTTTTAAGGGGAAATGCTGTCAAAATTTTGAAAAACAAAATAGTAAATGGCATTCCTAGTATTGACAATTGTTCTTAACTTGAGTGTAAATGGGAATGACGTAAGTGGTAATAAAATGGATCATAGTTGGATGAATGCTTTGAGAACAAGTGAAGAATATGAGAATGTGGTTGAAGAGTTTATTGAATATGTTAGAAGGAATGCTCCAGTCAGAAATGACATGTATTTTTGTCCTTGTGTCAATTGTTTAAATGAGAGAAGACGGGATGTTGAAGTTATAAGGGATCACCTACTTTGTGATGGAATAAATCTTCAATATACAAGGTAGATATGGCATGGTGAGGAAGTAACTGATTGTCCATCGCACAAGAAGGAAGCTGTGAATGTCATAGATGAAGATACATTGGAGAGAATGATTCATGATGTTGAGGTAGAATCCTTTGCGCAGTCGCATGAATATGACAGCCTGCGGAGTGATGCAGAGACACCGTTGTACCCAGGGAGTAAATACACACGGATGACAGGAACATTACATTTGGTGAACTTAAAAGCAACTTGTGGGTGGACCGATAGTAGTTTCACATTGTTGCTTAAACTGTTGTGTGATATGTTTCCAGACGATAATTGCCTTGCCATCTAACTTCATTTTAATCTGTATATGTTGTGATAGTTATCACTGGAGTTTGTGTGTTGTCTGTCCTCAATCCCACGTTGTTTACTGGTTTGATTCCTTAAATAGAAGACCAGACAAAGAAACTAAAAGCATCTTCAACACGTAAGTTATTTTTTTGTATTTCATTGCTTCTTGATTCTTGACTTAATGAATTATTCTAATTTATGTTGATTTTCATTTTAATGATAGGGCATGCACGACGTATCGAGCGCTTGGCGGGCCACGCGAACGTAGAGGTGGCAAAGATCCGAGATGGTTGTTTCCAAAGGTACGTAGTTTCAAATCAAGTTCTTTTGATTGACGGTCATTTTAGATATGCCTTTATTGATTTTAACCATTTGCTTTTGATTTATAGTGCCCTCAACAACTTGGCAGCTGGGAATGTGGATATTATGTCTTACTTTATATGTTTAACATCATTCAGAGTGGCATTACGACAAATTTTGAACAAGTAATCGCTTCTTCATTCTCAGAGGATAATATTCTTGGTGTTGTAATTCAATGGCAATTCATTCACTTGATTCATTATTTCATCTAAGCTTATTTTCTAATTTACAGATTTTTGACAATGAAGATGCCTACTCATATGAAGACCTAAATATGATTAGAGACTTTTTGGCTGGACATCTTCTTTAACGTATACCAGAGTAAAGTCTTTAGTAGTTTGTGTACAACATACTTTTGTGGTAGTTCTATATAGTGTATATATAATTAGCGTTATTGTTGTTGGATATAGATTGGATTTAGTCTTGGTTATTGTACAAACTGGGGACTTGGATATAGTCTTTTTAGTGCACTAACAGACTTGGATATAGATTGTTGTGTAGTTCGTGTGGTTTGTTAGTTAATTAGTTTGCTACTCCTTAAAATTATTGCATGTAGTAGAGTCTTGGGTTGATCACTGTGTTTCAAGTTGTTGTTTCCATTCTGCTGAACTGCTGTTGTTTTATTTTGTTGTTGGAATCCTATTTCTGCAGTTTACATTTTCCAGACAGTGCAATATATAAAAGGCCATTTAAAAAAAAAACTTTCAACGTCCTTAAATAAAAAGGGATGTGGTAGAGTGGGAGACGATACTTTAGACATCCCCAGTTACACTGGGGACATCTAAAAACCCCCTTAGACGTCCCCAGTTCCATCTGGGGACGTCTAAAGTCCCACTTTAGACAACTGGGGACGCCTAATGTGGACTTTAGATGTCCCCAGTGTAATTGGGGACGTCTAAAGAATTTACGGACGTTATTGACTTTTTTTCCATGACCCTCAGATAGACGTCCCTCATTTTTTAGACGTTAAAAGGCCAAAAAAAGGGACATTAAAACCATTTTTTCTAGTAGTGAATATTCATAAAATCATCAATTCAATGACTAACTAGTACAAAAAAAAAAAAAAAAGATAATTAAGCCAAATAAATACAATGCCAATAAGCTACGTCGAATCTCAAAATACAACAAAATAGATCAGTCTAACTTTGTAAAATTACCTAAGAATCACAAATATAACGTAGAAATAGATAAATAAAAGAGTAAAAATTCCCCTATTAAAGTTCCAATTTCATGCCATTAACTCTTGCCGCAAAGGATTAATGAATTCAACAACTGCCACTCATAGAAACAGCATCTTCAAAGAATCTTCTCTCATTCTTAAAATTAGTCCAAATATGCATTGTCTGATGGGACGAGAAAAATATGCAGGGTCTGTAACTTGAAATGTTAGGTTGAATCACGTTGTGCACTAATTAAAAAGAACAATAGACCAGAAAGAAAATAGAATACTAGAAAGAATTAATGATGTTAAATCAATTATGGGCATGAGAAAAAATAGTCTATATGCAAGCATGCATGTCTATAGTATATGTATGCACGTACCTGTTTTTTGGAACACGGGGCAATGCTTAACTTTGTGAATCCTTATGTGAGTGAGTTTGGGCAAGTCTTTAAGTATAAGGCAAAGAGGAGATATTTCAAGTTCACAACTAAAAGCTTGTTCTAGCTGAGAGAACCCTTTTATATCCACATCTTCCAACTCTGCAAGATTTCCATTATAAGGCAAAGAGGAGATATTTCAACTTGCTGCATCTACAGACTTCAAGCCTGGAAAGTTGTGGGAAGCATAAGGAAGAATTTGGAAAGTGGTCATGCTCTTCTTGTTCCCATTTTTCTAATATGATTTCCTCCAACTCTTCACATTCTTTAATGGACATATTTCATAAACATGGAAGGCTTTTGATCAGAGTGCAAGGGAAGATAGACTTTTAACTTTTTGCATCTAAAGACATTTAACGACAAAAGATTTTGGAAGCTGATTAAAGAGGGACCCTCCAATAAAGCAGTCATGAGGTTAGCTGAATGCCTCAAAGCCAGAGAACATACTTTTGAGACCATGATAGTCCTTTTTTCTTTACTAACATGAAACTGTTCCTCTACAATTGCCTCACTTTGGAAATCTTCAACTCCTCTAGAATCATGTGGACACTCAAGTTTTCAATTGAAAGCACACAATTCATTTATGTTACATTTAAGAATTTTTATTTTCGTAATCTCACTTTCAAAAAGACAGCAGCAGCAATAACAATAAACACTTTGCAAATAGACATATGCAAGCATAACAGGCAAACATCAAAATATGCTTCAACGTATAAAAATATTTAGAGTAACAATGTACAAAATCATAACCAACGCGTCGGAACTTTAATATGGTTGTGCATGAAAATTTTATAAGGAATGCTAGCAATACATATTTAAAAGACATGAAACGAAGTTGCATATATATATATATATATCCACATTTTGATATTTTAATGTGCTACAGAATTAGAAGGATTCTATTTGAGTATTACATGCATAAAGAATTCTCTCCCCCCCCCCTCTATGTCCTTCCATCTCTGTAACTTATAACTTCCTTATTTTATTTATACAGTTGCAACTGGCAACAATATATATATATATGATTCTAATCCACATGTAATTTGTTCTCATTTAGAAGATTAGTAAAATTGGTCAAGAGAATATTGATAATACCATTGATTTCCATTGCCGAATTGAAACCATTTGAGTTGATCCTAAAATTGGATTTGTAATATCCTGAATTTTGATATCAGAGGTTTGGGAATAAGCCTGAATTAAGTGGACTGCTAAACCCTGGTTTAATAGATGTCCCAAATCTATTCTCTAATGTCTCTTATATCTTTGGCACATTAAAGAAAATAAAATGGTGAATTTTGAAGAAAGTGATTATGCTTCCAGTGAAATTGCCTGTGAGGAAGTAAGCTTGTTATGTGATTTTGTATGACTAAATGATGAGTAAAAATTATGAAATTTTATAGGGTGAAATTAGACATCCTAAGATTTAATTTGATATATCGTATGAATCAATTAGAGCTATATACTAAAAGTTATGAATTTTTGAAGTTTGCCCAGCGAAATTGATTATTTTATGGAGCAGCAATCAAAGAAATTAAATATGGGAATGATATGCTTCCAACTGGCTAAAACCCATATTTTTCCTTGAAACTAGACTCAATAAGGGTTCTATAGCCTTTGGAATCACTCCAATTCAAGTTTTCTAGAATTAGTTATGATTTTTCAAAGTTTAGACAGAAAATCTGCCAGAATTTTGTAAAAATCCGAAAATTGGGAAATTGATTAAATAATTCATTAAAGCATGATATAATATTAAAAAGCCATCATCCTCTTCTTGCTCAGCCATAAACTGACGTGAACAAGCTGAAACAAGAGAGAAAAAGTGTGAGATTTTATAGAGAAAAAAGGGGAGGAAAAAGTTGCAAAGGTAGGTGATTTCTTCGGTAAATCAGTTCTTAATGTGTATAACTTCGTTCCTAAGCTTCCTTTTCATATGA
Organism: Inga leiocalycina; assembly: GCA_963242795.1. Classification (NCBI taxonomy): domain Eukaryota; kingdom Viridiplantae; phylum Streptophyta; class Magnoliopsida; order Fabales; family Fabaceae; genus Inga; species Inga leiocalycina. The sequence continues at coordinate 35,766,149 of OY725326.1, forward strand.
TTTAAGGTTTGGAGGCTTAAATGTGGATGTTGAGCACCTAGGGTTCAACCATAACAAGGGAGAGCCAGTGGGAGCTTGAGGTAACTTCCAAACCATTGTATATTGCTTATTCTGGCTGCTGTGGGCAATTTAATCAGTGAAATTTCGCCTGATTGTCCTTGGTTTTAAATTTTGAAAATGTGATGATATAAGGGTTATGCTGTCAAAATTTAGTCTAAATGGTAGTTGTAACCTAATGTAATAATTAATAAAGTGAATAGGAGTAGAAAGAAACACGTTTGCGGAGCCGAAACCAGAAAACCCTAATTTTTCCTGGAGTATCTGTGAATTTCAGCCAGGGTTGTTAGAGGACCTTAGAGCTGGATTTTCAATGATTTGATGGTTCCATTGAGTTCAAGAGGAAAATTAGGTGGGGTTACAATTGGTCACTTTTTCGGAAAAGGCCAAAAAAACATAATTACGAAAACGCCCCTAAAACCCTTAAAGTGGGGATGCCAAGGGTAATTTTGTAATTTGACATTGAATTTGGTAATTCTGAGTCTGGAAATGGATTCTTTAGGCAAAAATATATTAGAATAGCCATGTCAAAATTTTAGCAAAAATACAGTTGGACCGGGTACGGCGGGGTCGGGCCGGGTCCCCGGGGCAATTTAGTAATTGTTCAATATAGACTCATATAACCCCCAAAAACACTATGGAAGTATCTAAACGATACATTTGGCATTGTAGGATCGAATATGGAGTTCGAGCTGTTTGCACGTAGATTGAGGTCCTATATTTCTATTTAACAAAAGGGACACAAGGTAGGGGGCTTACTTTATTTGCATGTATTTTATATCTCTGATTGCGTAGTGATGTATGTGATTGCTTTACTTGATTGTGTAGAGCATATTTGAATACATGAAGCTCTGTTTCTGCTTTCATCATGGCCATAGTTTTGTTACATGAAACATTGAGCATGTAGAAATGTTATTATGAGGCATAGACCTAGTTAAAGCTAACATGTCATACACATAGCATCTATCATGTATGCATTATGGTATCTGTTTCCTACTAAGATTCTCTCAAATCTCACCCTCCCCTACCAACAATTTAGACAGGCGAATACAGAAGGTACGTGGAAATCAGAGAAGAGAACTGCACGAGAGAGGGTTGCAATGGTGGAGCGAAGACAGGAAGAAGTCTTCATTTCACTGGGATGGGTTTAGACACCCTAGTAGCATTGTGCAGCTACCTTAATCGTAAGTATCATGTACGAACCCTTTTAGGAAATTTCTGCAACCATGCACATATTATCAGTATATTTATGTTATTTCTGTGTTAGCATCAAATCAAGCGTTAATATTTCGCTGCAAGTCAAAATAAGATAAGGGTGTGACAGAATTAAGAAGCTTAGGGCTTTTGCATATGTTGATGCTGTAGGGCTGCACTGCTTCAAACTGCAATCCTTGACAAACATTGACAAAATTTGGCAAATTTCTGATTTGACCGTGTCTTTACGCCTTGGGGTCAAATGCAAAATATTTTTAATCCAAGAATTGCAGTATAATGCAACACTCGGGTCGTCTCACTTGAGGAGCCTTTATTGAGTCCTAGGTAAACTAATTATCATGCACATGCAATTAAAACAAGGGGAAATGGGTTTTGGATTTTTCAAATTAATAACTAAAAGAAAAATGCAATTTAATTAAATGCTAACTATTGTTTTTGGTCTTTTTATAAAAATGGGAAATGAGTGAATGGAATGGTATGGAGTGGAAAATATGAATGATGAATGCTCTTGGTAATGAAGAAAATGCCTATCCTTGCTCAAAGAGATTATGGGAGTTAAGAATTCATTAAGTCTTAAGAGCAACCTCAAAATAACACTTGAGTCTAATAATCCCAATTAATAGTAGCTCCTACAAACATAGCTAACTACTACCTCTTGAAATATTGTTAAAAACCACTTAATGTGCAATTAAAATTGGAGTAATGCAACATGAATCTTCTTGGATTTGAGTGCTAAACAGCCCCTCAAGGATACAAATCAACCACATTAACTAGACAATAACACGCTAATTAATATAATCTCATTGCAACCACAAAGAAATTCAAACTTATATGATAAGTGAAATATTTGCATATTTATTTTACCTTATATGATGATTTTATGGACGATATTTGAGCTTAATATATATAATATATTTGGGTGTAAAATAAATAGTATTTAAAAAATAAAGAAAAATATAAAAAAAAAGGTCAGTACTGTAGCATCGGTCACTTTTCATGACGGAATCACAGTATCAGGACGTTACTATAGCGGATGGAGGTGACTGTAGCGGATGGAATCACTGTAGCACTGTAGCAACACGGAAAAAATACGTAGATTTGCTGAAAAGTCATGTTCATGCGTGAAAAGAAGGAAAAATACTGTACCACCTGTGGAAAAAAGAAGAAGAAGCAACAGACGCACTTCGCTTGCCTATATATATGTGTGCTTCTTTGCACAATGGAAGGAGGAGGAGAGAAGAAGGTGTAGAGAATTTTCTCTGACAGTCAGAGATCCTTCTCTGACAGGGAGAGATATTTTCTCTGACAGTTCTAAATAAATTGTGTTATTTTTTAATTTTAATTTTATGTATTGTATTATTTTTTTCATGCCTCCTATATGGAAGGCTTAGTATTACATTACTTTTTGCATGCCTCCTACATGGAAGGCTTAGTATTGTATTACATTTTTCATGCCGCCTACATGGAAGGTTTTACCTCCTAAAGGGACGGCTAGATTTGTCCATTTTTCATGCATCTTGTTGGTTGTATATTTATGTTTGAGAATTTAATATCCAAGTTTATGCAGTATTTATAAGGATTTCATTCTAATTTTATATAATGTCAATTTATTTTGGTTTTGTTTTTAATTTTATCATGAGCTAAATTTTCATTTTCCTAGGGTGATGACGTAGCTTACTAATGATGGATTGAATCTTAACTTATTAAATCTAGTTTTAATTTCTCCTTCATGATTGAGTTTTAATTATTGTTCTAAATGCTTTCATTTGATTGGCCACCTTTTGAATGATTACAATATGCATGTTGAGACTGAAAGGAGATGCATGTGTGTAGATCCTATAATTAAAACCATGACTTGCATATGAAATATGACTATATTCATATAAGTTGTGTAGTCTTATTGAGTTTCATAAATCTTAATGCATAATTAATTGCTTAAATTCATATAGGAATATATTGGATTAGCAATTAATTATAGAATTGCTTGACCTTGGAAGAGGCTAGTAATTAAATTAGGGAAACTTGACTATCAATCATGTGGAATAAATTGGGCTAGAATAGATAAGTGATTCAACCCGAAATTTGTTAAGTGAAATTTAATCCCTAGGATTTTTTCTCATATTTGTTTTCATATCATCTGCACTCATATTTAATTATTTTTCTTTTATTTGTACTCTCAATCACCAATTTATCGATCGACTAAATAGAATTAAAATTACCCATTTTGGTACTTAGTGATCAATCCTCGTAGGAACGATACTCTACTCACTTCTATATTACTTGATTACGACAGTGTACACTTGAATTATTTAATTGATCATTCACACTCGTAACAATATATAATCTTCACATTACAAAATTCAATCTCAACTACAATTATCAAACCAAAAGAGAAAATTAACAGTAATCCCAATTCCAGAATCACATATATGAAAATTCCTAAAACTAGGCAATCTAAATATATATAATTCTAGATTAATGGAATGATAGCAAAACTCTCCTTTTAGTTCAATAAACTCAAGCACAATTCATCATCACCAAGAAGTGAAGAAATCAGCCCCTCATTTATTTGAATTAATCACTGTTTGTTCAAGACTTGGACCCATAGAAATTGAAGTGAAGACAGAGGTGACAGCCGGTGGTTGGAGAAGGGCGATGGTGTCTGGAATTGGAGAAGAATTCAATGGGTTGGTAATTGATGGAGGTGATGAACAGAGGAGATAGTGAGATGGTGAAGAGGGACGGTGGCAGTGATTTCAACCGGTGGAGGTGACTGACGGAAATGAAGGAAGTGCTGTGATGTTGATGACGGTGGTGATGGTGATGGTTGGTCAATGACGGTGAAGGAGAGTAAAGGAAAAACAGAGGAGCAGTGACGGTGGTACAAATCTGATTCCCTCTCCCTCTTCTGTTCAAATCTCCCCCTCCGGTTCAAGCTCGCGGCGCCACGACGTCCTTCCTCTCCTCTGGTTTTTTTTTCTGGTCTGCAACACAGTGTGGCGGAGAAGTGAATCCCGCCGGCGACAATGAAGGTGGTGAGCTATGCCGCCGGCGAGAGTAGATGAAGGTAGACGATGATGATCCTTCGCTGATGATGAAGCTCCATCCGGTGATCGTGCGGCGCCTCTGTATATATTCCCTCAGCTCGCGTCTTCTATCGGGTCTTTCTATATCCATTTGGCATATCCACCGGGTTGGGTCCATGGGAATCAGATCCCTTGGTCAAAACGACGTGTTTTGACCCAGGGACCTAAGTGAGAACTGTAAAACCTTTTCTTGAGGGACTAACTGGCACAGTTTTGAACTTTTGGTGGGCAGAAGCAAACTTTCTGAACTTTTTAGGTACTTATCTGTAATTCTCACTGTCGCTTTTCTACATTATTTTGCAATTTTTTCAAAATCTAGGGCCCCTTTCTGTGATTTTCCCCAATATTCAAAATATTAATTTGACCTCCAAAATCTGAATTTCCTTCCAAAACACCTGAAATGTAAGATTAAGCACAATTGTAGCATAAAAAATTCAAGGGAAAATTGTATAAAAATAATTAATAAATTGTGAACATTTTACCCCTAATTACAATTAATTCAAAACCAATGTCCCTAATTAAAATTTGTGCTTAATCATGTAATAATGTCCTAGAAAATACATTAAAAATCCCAAATTAATCTTGAAATATTATATAAAAATATGGTTCAATCAATTTCTGAGCTTTATCTATGACAAATTTGGAAGCACAATTTTCTCTCCATTGTTGGCACCATGTTCCCTTTTATGTCCAAATATCACCTCTAATTTACTAGCCTCAGTTATCATCAAAGAGTACAGCTGTGGAAGAATGGTATTTATGGTCGTAGAAAAGAGTCTTTTAAGCTTGTTACACCTTTGAATCTCCAACTCCTTTAGTTTTGGGAAGCAAACTTGAGCATTGGATACGTTATGGGGTTCCTCATTGCATGCAATTATTTCCTCCAATTCTTCACAGTCAGTTAACGTTAGGAATTTCAGTTTGGGAAGGTTGTTATGGACAATGGTGCTCGCAGTGAATAAAATTGCTTCAACTTTTCACATCCAGCCACTTTTAAATAATGAAGAAATTTAGAAGCTTAAACCTTGCGTGGGAGTAAGACCTTTTAGTATTTGACGTAAACTAAACATCTCTGAGTCCTTGTCACCGATGACTCTAACACTTAAATCATCGAGTTCTTCTGAATCTAGAATAAGAAGTGGTGGAGGGAAACCTTTATTATTTCCTAATTGGCTGCATTTCAACACATGCTTCCTTACAAGTTTCTGCAATATTGAGAAGCGAAACAAAAAGGGAAAAAATTGGTTTCAGGTCATTGGAAAGTTCAGGGGGTAAAAAAGAGGTCAAATCATCAAATGTTTTCCAGATTGGATGAGCTTTAAAGTTATCTCATATAAAATTTGCATCCATTTTCTAATGAGAAGTATGAAACATACAAGTGAAGAATACAGAACGAAACACAGATAGGTTTGCAGTATAGAAGGAGGAATTGATAAACTCATCAAGTGAAGAATACTACTTACCACTATAATACACTTGGCACTTGACCCCACAATTGGCACTAGTTTTGGGGATTCATATATCAAAACACTACAATACATAGATATTAGAAACTTAAACCCTTGACAGAAATTAGCAAGCCTTGTCAGCCCCGCAAGAATTATCAGTCCTAAGTTTGGGAACATGATCTCCTTTTCACTTTCAATGTATCTTCAATAGTCGAGCATCTGAAAATTTCTTCCAATTGAGAAGAACTTGATATGCTTAGAGTTCTTAGTTTTGGAAGCATTAAGATACCATCACTGATCATAAAGGAAAAAACGCTTTTCTACTTGTTGCCCTGTTTGATTTCCAGACTCTGTAAATTCAGCAAACAAAATCGATCTATGGGTAGATTCTTCTGAGTTTCTTCATTGCCCCCAAAAAACTTGCTTCATCTCCTCACAACAAGATATGATTATAGAAGTTAACTCTGGAAGGCTTTGAAAGATACAAGCTGAGAAAACAAATTTCAGCTTTGCACATTTTTCCACATATAATTCCATGGTTTTGGACTATTTGAATTAAATTTATAATAAATTATATATATTTTGACTCTTATAATTAGCACCTATTTGAATTAAATTTATAATCAATTATATATATGGTACAATCTTGGTTTTTTTTAAAAACATTCAAACATATTCTCTCTTAATGCTAAAATTTAGTTTTGAACTGAAACATTGGCTTAACTGTAAGCTATTCATAAAGAGGTTCTAATAATTGATAGTTATAGATCACAATTTAATCAGATCTATTTTATAAATTAATTTCTTATAAAATTTATTATTTCCACCACTAACCCAGACACACTATTAATTTCATGACAAATTGATCCATTTACAATGCCCGAAAATTTACAGCTCAAGCATTCTACTGTAATTGATATAAAAATTTACTCTGCTAAATGTGTATATTGTAAGTTTGAGATGGTAATTTTTCTCATATTTTGTACAGGAGGAAGAGGAGGCAAATATCCACAGACTTTGTTGCCAGAAAAAGAACTAAACATGCATAGGCCTTAGCTTGTGAGATTGAGTCAGCCTCTAGTTATTAAGTATGAGGGAGTTGCAAATGTGTGATAATTGGCTTACAATATTTATAACTTCATATATTGGTTCATCTATATGTATCGTTTTTATTTACATATACTTTGGTTTGTTGCTGGCCTATATATACATGAATGCATTATATCATTCATTCATTCTCAGTGCAGTATTAATTTATTTAATTTAAGACTATTTCGATTTCAAAAAGAATATTAATAGCATGATATTGGTTCATTTGTATCATTTTTATTTATATACTTTGGTTTGTTTTCTACATACACAAATATTATTTTCTCAAGTTTCAATTAACACCTCTGCCTATATGTACATGAGTGCATTATTCATTCATTCAGTTTCAGTGCAGTAATAATTCATTCAGTTTAATTCAAAACTATGCAATGATTTTTCACTTACCTCAGGGCACGGTGGCCAATAGTCAGATAGAGTTCAACATATGCTCTGCCCCTGCATTGATATATATTATATATATAATTAATCTCTTTCGAACTCTCACTAGTTTGTTCCTCAAACTCTATAAAGGAGCAGAGAAAGACGGAAAATGATAAATATTAAATTTGTAATTCTTATTATTAGCACAGCACCCATTGGCTTCACGGGAAGGCAAACGAAGATCATTTGTGTGTGAAACAATATGAATGAAAAGTTGATAAAACTATAATGGCCTCATTCAACATTTTATGAAACTCTAAGGAGTTGCACATTAGTTTTTCCTATTTTTTTTAATGTAAATAAAAATCCCTCTTAGTTAAAATTGAAGGTGAGCACATAATAATTTATTATTTACCCTTATAAAAGTCTGTGCAAATCAATATTATAATAAAAGTATGTGTGGTTTTAAAAAATATTTATAATATTTCGTCCAAAATAATAGAAATATAAAATAATAGTGGTATTGTATTGAAACACAGTTTAATTTAGTATTATCTATTTTTAGTTAAATTTCTGTGAAAATTAGGATATGATCATACACTAATTAATTAATCGATGGAGTGGACTGAGTGATTAGCAACATAAATAGTACTCATAAGGGGGGAAAGAACGTAAAATGGACAAATATGTGGATAAAGTGGTATTATCTATGGACGCAATCGAATATATGTGATGGAAAATATATTTGTTTGCCAAATGACCAAACAAAACCCAAGAAAAAAAGGTAATTTGAAAAAATCATGGGAAAATGACAGAAAAAGAATTTTAAAATTGCAAAATCCTAAATCAGGTTTGTTACCAAGGGTTAATAAGGGAATGACGAAACTTGATAAGCAATTCACAACTCATTTTTTTGGGAAATACTTGATTTGAAATTTTGTAATTTCAAAATTCATTTTCAGTCTCTTCCCCAAAAATCATTGTTCTGATTACAAGTGTTTTCCTTTTATTATATTCTCAGGTCATCCCCTTAATAATTCTTTATCCATTGCTGTATATACGTATATAATTTTATAAATAGGATTAAAATACATCTAACTTAATGTTGACTGCCAAACAACAGTACAATCGCACACATTTTGAAGAATTATGTGTTAAATTATTTCACAATTTTTTTAGTGTCCATATCAGCTCCAGTAATACTAGGGGATATTATATTAATTATGTATATTATATTTCCAAATAATTACCTTTTTAATTGCGAGGGATCTACTTCCTCAAAAGGAATCATGGCAGCAGGAGTTTGGGGAGCATACAACTGAAGAGAGGAAGAAAGATTGACTTGGAAGAAAATATATGCATTGTCCAATACCAGAGCTTCGAAGTTGTACAATAATTAAAAAGAACATTATACCAGGAAAAAAAATAGAAAATTAGGAAGAATTGATGATTTTAAATCAAATATCCGCAAGCATATATATATATATATATATATATATATATATATATATATATATATATATATATATATATATATATATATATATATATATATATATATATATATATATATATATATATATTTGTGATATATGCATGCACGTATTTAAGTAAACATGCATGGGGTGCTTATACACTAAATTTGACTATTTGTGCAAGTGAAATATTGGCTTAACTATAAGCTATGAAAAGGAGCTTCTAATAATAGATAGTTATAAATCATAATTCAATCAAATCTATTTTATAAATTAATTTCTTCAAAAATTTATTATTCGCACGTCCTACCTCTAATCATGATACACACCCGATGGATCAAAGGAAAATGTACCTAAAAGCATTAAATTTAAATTTGAAAAAGTACCAAAAAAAAAAGTAAAGGAAAATGCACCATTTGGTGCATCTTTTATGTCTTCGATTTTTCATTTGTATATATATAACTTGTGCTTTTGCTTTTGAAACTGAGCCTATGAATGAATTTGTGTATACCTCAAAGTGTATATTTCAGTTGGATGTTTTCATGGATATTCTTTCTGATTTATCTATAATTCGTTCACATTATGTTGGTGCATATATTAGGGACAATAAGTCTCTCTAGTACTAATTTATTGCAATAAGGTTTTTCCATTATTAAGAAAGGAACATAAATGTCGTCAGATTCTCATGTTTCGATTATTATAAAATTTAGAGAAGATTTTTTTACAAAGATAAAAAAGTTTTAGTTGATTAAAAGAATGAGGCGAAAGAATCAAATCAGTCTACAGTTAAAAGATTGTAGAGTTACAAAGATATATCTTATAGTCTACAAAATTTTCATTGAAAGTAGTTAAGAGATTTATTATAGAAAAATTAAATCCAAAAGGTTTTTAGATAAAATGGTTTTCTTAAAGTCAAGTTTTCATAACTTATTAATCACATCTGGTTTTCAAATTCATTCTAGTGACAACTGTTGATATTCATGAAGGTTTGTTCACAAGTGATTGAGTTAGTCAACAAGTGTTTTTTTGTTTGGAAAAAAATTGATAATTTCTTGTTTTTGTTAATAACCCCTACTGTGTTTTACTCTGTTCTTTCTTTTTTGTTTTACAGAATAACTGACCGCCTAGTTTTTGTTTGAACAGGGAAAGCTAGAGAGAGACAGAGTGAGCATATGGTTTTTCCGATCAAACAGGGAACCGCCTCCGATCAGGGAAGTGGATTGTCCCAGGAAGAGGAAGACCTTCTAAGCCGTAACATTAAGAGAATGCCCACGGCACTAGAGCAGCGAGAGGACAAGGCTCAGAAGGAAAGTGCAGCGAAACAACAAGATGCCACGATGGAGGAAGCTGAAGCTCGTGGAGATCATACCAGAATAATACCTCCGAAAAGGGATATGCGATTCCCAGCTAAAAGTCAGATTTCATATAAAGCTAAACTGATGGGTGAAGATGAAGCATCATTTGAGAAAAACTTTGATGAACAAATGAAAGAATGGCTCGAGGAAGAAAAAGAAAACACGCCAGTGCTATTGGACGAGCAGAGGAAATCAATTAGCTCATTACCTTGCTTAAACGTTTCGGATGAGCGCCTGAAGGAGTTATGCAGGCCCTGGAAAGACGCTTTGATTATAACATTGCTGGGCAGGAGAACGAATCTGATTATAATTAAGGATAGGATTGGTAGAATGCTGAGATCAGAAAATTTCAAACTTTTAGGTCTGCCTCGGTCAGGTGATAAAACATTATGCACTAAACTCCTATTTGATGGGCCATGGGTAATCCAGGGACACTATCTGGCTGTTCAGAGATGGAACCCTAATTTCAACCCTTATTGTAACAAAGTTAGGAAGGTGGCTATTTGGATTAGAGTTCCAACTCTTCCTATGTATATGTATTCAGCTGACTGTATGATGGAGATTGGAAATTTAATGGGCCGTGCACTTAAGGTTGATCTCAACACTCTAGCTCAAAAAGAGAATAATAAACATGTGGTTGAACGGGGGGAAGTTTGCAAGAATTAGCGTAGAGGTGGATCTTAATAAACAGTTACAGTCCAGATTCATTCTTAGCAATCGAATATACACGGTTGAGTATGAAGGACTCGATGCTATATGCTTTAAATGTGGGATGTATGATCATACACAGGTAAATTGCCCGACGAGCATATCAAATCAGAAATCACCAATGGAACTTGAGTCGTCGGAAAACCCAGTTCCGGTGTCAGAAAATTCTCAGATCACAACCAAAAATCAGACTATGAGTCTACCCGGTGTTACGTTAGACGAGGAGTACGGACCCTGGATGAAGGTCAAATCAGCCCCAAAACAACGGTTTTCTAAAGGAGAGGTGGATAGGAAACAGAGCAGTGTGAAAGCGTCACCCAATATCCATCTACATGTGCTGCCAGTGACGGAACCAGCGGAAGCTACCGTTGAAAATGAGAGGGAGATTATTAAAAAAGGCCCTGTGATGCAATGGAGAAAGAAAGAAATTGTAGAGCCACTGATAATAACTGAAAGCAAAGAGAAGGAGCAGGTGTTGGATGTGACTTTCTCGGTTTTTGAGAAGGGAGGGACAAGTGGGATAAAGTAATTAGAAGGTGTGAATGAAGGTGAATTGAATAAGACAAATTCCAAAACATCAAAGAAAGAGAGCGGGATAAAGCAACTGGAGGGTGTAAATGAAAGAGAATTGAACAAGACAAATTCCAAAAAGTCAAAGAAAGAAAAGATGCCATGTGGCCCCAAGGAAAATGAAGACAAAGTTGGAATTTTGCCTCAAGAAGAAGCAGGTGAGACGGTGTGCAATGGGCAAGACAATAAATTAAATATCCAAGAATAGGGCCAAGCTTTTAAGGCCCAAAGTTCTATCAACTAATTTAAAAAAAAACAAGTGGGTAGAAGCCATCATCTTGTTTTTTGATCGGTAGTTGCAAATGGGTTACTAAACATGGATCAAATTAACACAATCATTGGAGATGAAAGAAGGAAATGCGCTCCTCATGCTGAAACGCAACAAATAGTAACGGAGGTGCAAGGATGCCGTTTTGGAAAACAAGTTGTTGATATCTTAGTGCCACCCGATCAAGCTGTGACACAGGTGGTCATCATAATGGAGAAAGTACAATGTGAACCGATTGGTGTTGCGCATGGAACCAACGGTGTGATACAGGAGGAGAAGCTGGCTATGGATGCAACTATGGAACTCTCCGACTCAGGGTAGTAACTTTCCTTGCTCTTGTTTATTTTTGATAATTTAGTTCATACTTATATGGATATTTTATCATGGAATTGCAGAGGCGCAGCCTCTAAATATTTTCTTGGCAGGATTAAAGACATTTTACGGGGTAGGAATGTGAGAATTCTTATTCTTAATGAAATGCGTGCTAGTGGGAAGAGAGCAGATAAAATTATCCGGAACCTTGGTTTCAATATATGGATAAGATTGGAGGCCACATGCTATGCACGAGGTATATGAGTATTATGGAATGCTAAAGATCTTAATATCCATTACATCAATTCATCTACTCAAGCAATTCATGTCAGCATTAGACCTGTGAGGAGCTTAGATGAATTTATTCTATCGAGCGTCTATGCCGAACCGAATTGCATAATGAGGCAAAGCTTATGGAATGAATTACAAACCTTCAGTAATTCGATTACAGTTCCATGGCTTGTTATAGGTGATTTTAATGCCTATTTATTGGAGGATGATAAGTGAGGTGGATCGAAGCCTAATTACAGGTCTATGAGACAATTTACAGAATGCATTACAAGGGCACAACTGATTGAAACTGATGTTGTAGGTGACAAATTCACTTGGGAGCGCGACCTTCTTAAGGAGCGAATCGATTAGGCCTTCATTAATTCGGAGTGGAATCAGGCCTACCCTTTGACAAAGGTTCATCATTTAAGCAAGTTTGGGTCGGACCATAGGCCGATTCTCCTTCGCCAATCACTAGAGATATCGACCCATAGACCTAAACCAATGTTTAGATGTCAGGCTGCTTGGTTTTTGGAAGAAGATTTTGAAGAGGTTGTTAAGCAATGCTGGGAAACGGATCAATAGAGTGAGAAAGTTAGGAAATTTGCATAGAATGCTCAAGACTGGAATAGGAAGAAGGTTGGTAATATTGTTTAGAAGAAGAAAAGCGTTCTTAGAAGGATAAAAGGTGTTGAACAAGCTAGAAGGAGGCGCGATAGCCAATATCTTGTTCAAATAGAAAGGGAGTTATGGAAAGATTATAACAAAGTGTTAACTCAGGAGGAGCTATTGTGGTACCAGAAGTCTAGGTGCAATTGGTTGAAATGGGGAGACAAAAATAGCAAATATTTCCATACAACGACTATGATAAAGCACCGAAAAAATAGAATCAAGGCACTTAAGAAAGATGATGGAGTGTGGTCTTTTGATCAAGATGAATTGAAGACTATCTCTCTTGAGTATTACAAAGAGCTTTTCAAGAATGGGGGATCGACATTTTTTCCTTTGCTCACTAGAAATGATTTTCCACATCTGACGGAGGAGGAGAGGAATCGCCTCCACTCTGACATTACTCAGGATGAGATCAAGACAGCCACGTTCGACTTGGGAGTATTCAAACCTCCAGGGCCGGATAGGATACAAGCAGTTTTCTATCAGGAGTTCTGGAATTTAACAGGGGAATCTATTTGTAAGCTAGTTGAAGATTGTTTTGATAATCCTAATAAAGTTAGCAAGGTTAACGATACTAATATTGTTCTTATTCCCAAGGTGGAGAGCCCTCAGATGATTACAGATTTCAGGCCCATATCTCTTTGTAATGTCAGTTACAAGATCATCACCAAGATAATTAGTTGGCGATTGCGGGAAATAATGGATAAGCTTGTGGGTCTTCATCAGTGCAATTTTATAACTGGAAGACAGAGCAGTGATAATATTATTATCACTCAGGAAGTGATACATTCAATAAAGACTAGACTTGGCCCAAACGGCTGGATGGCAGTCAAGGTGGACCTAGATAAGGTATCTGACAGGCTTGATGGACATTCATACATGACACACTCAAGAATGTAGGCATTGAGAGAAAGCTATATGATCTTATTATGGCTTGTATAACATCACCATCCTTTTGGGTTCTATAGAATGGGGAAGCAACACCGCCTTTCAGATCTACTAGAGGAATATGACAAGGGGACCCAATCTCTCCGTATATTTTTACTTTATGTATGGAGAGATTGAGTCACCTTATCAAGGATGCGATTAATGATGTTGAATGGGTTCCAATTCAACTTAATCGAGGTGGACCAAAGATCTCACATCTCTTCTTTGCAGATGACCTCATTCTTTTTGGAGAGGCTTCAGAAAGCCAAGTGCAAGGGATAATGAGTTGTTTGCAGAGATTATGTGTTGAGTCGGGACAGAAAATGAATAACAGCAAGACCAAAATGTGCTTTTCTAGGAATGTCCATGCATCTAGAGCGATAAGTTTGAGTAGGAGCATGGGTGTCGGACTGACAAGTGATTTGGGGAAGTACTTGGGAATTCCTTTAATCAATAAGCGAGCTTCTAATATTCTTTTTTCACCAATCATGAACAAAACACGAAAATAGCTCTCGGAATAGAAACGAGGGGGTTTAAACTTGGCAGGAAGGGTTACTCTTATCAGATCAGTTCTTATGGCATTACCTAGTTACCATATGCAGACGATGCTTCTTCCTAAAGGTTTATTAAAGGAGCTAGAGCGAAAATGTAGGAGCTTCTTATGGGGAGAAACAGATGAAGAGAAGAAGCTCCACTTGATCTCCTGGGACCTTATGATAAGAGCTAAATATTTGAATATCTTTGGGTAATTAACCTTAGACTTTTGTGGGACTTGATTAACCATTTTGGGCATAATTAGGTATTAATGTGAGATTTGAGTGCAAAGGTAATTTGGGAATTAAATTGGCTAAATTGACATATTTTAAGTAATATTTGTTATTCTCATTATTCCTTAGTTGTGAACATATGATATTACCTTTTTGTATCTCATTTTTGTAGGTGATGACATGGTACATTGGAGCTTAATGGAGGGCAAAGATTTTATTTCCTAATTTTTTAATTTTAATAGACATGAGAAAAGAGTTAGGCATTGTTTGGTGGCTTGAGTTTCTTTGCCTCAACATCTCTTACATTTTTGCTTGCCTCCAAACACAGCCTTATGTCATATATGCACCCAAATCATATCACGCAAGAGGCACCCAAAAGGGATTGTGCAACAGAGAGGTGGGGGACGTTCAGCATTTTCATCTCACACGGCAGCTGGTTTTCGGAGTTCACTCTCATTTTTCTCCATTCCCATTCCATCTATATTCATTCCCACCGACCACCACTTCGGCTCCTCCTTCCACTTCCACCGAAAAATCCCTCTCTTCTCTGTTTTCTCGGATCTGCATCGAACATGACAGGCCAGAGGTCCAAAGGAGCTGATTTTCGAATCATGAGAGGCTAGAATCTTTCGTCCGATGGTGATGATGAAGCTAACCTGAGTCCTTGAGCAACTAGGGGAGTTCTTTGTATCTTAATTTCATCTTCCACTCTTATGTATATGCAGATTATGATTCTAGGTTGCTAGAGTTTATGATTTGTGTATATTGTTGAGGATTTAATCGGTTGATGTAATCTGGATGATGAAACTTGTGCTAGATTTGTACTCATGGATTGTAATTGGACTATAACACTCTTTTGTTATTCAATTACTTTCCTCTATTCTCTTGAAATCAATTGTTTGCTAGGTTTCTAGGAATTAATTGGTGGAAGAGAGGATCTCTTATGAATCTAGCATGAGCTAAGTGCTTAAGATACTCCTAATTGATAATTGAGTCTAAGTCTAGATATAAATGAGAAATTAGGAGTATTGATTAGCAAGGGTCCTTGCTAGTCCTTGTGCTTAGTTAAGAGAGGAACTTATAATTAAATTGGACAAGGATGGTTAGTGGATTCGTTCACCTAGGACATTCATCTCTTGCATTTACACCCACACACTCATTTTATACATTAAGAAAAATTCATAAACAAGTAGCTCTTTAGTTTAATTAGATAGATGAAACTCACATCCCATACTCTTAGGTTAATTTGTTATTTACACTAGATTCTTAGGAACTAAATATAGGCTCCACATAGAGATCGACTTAGGTTAGTTGCCCTATATTGCATTTAGCTTAGTTTTATTTGATAGCCCCACGATATGGCTTTTCACCTTATTACGAGGAATAAGAAGGATGGAGGATTGGGAATTAGAGATCTCCACAAGCAGAATGAAGCATTTATTATGAAATTGTGTTGGCAAATACTCACTAAAAAAGACGTTCTGTGGACACAGGTTCTTAGAGCCAAATATAAATGTGGTCAAGAACACATGCCAAAGATTTGCAAAAGGAAAGAGTCATCTATTAGATGGAGAGGATTATGTGATGTGTGGGAAAAGTTTCGTAAGGGTGTGGGTGTCAAAATTGGAAATGGTCATTAGACTTCCTTTTGGTTTGAAAATTGGTCTGAGATCAATAAACCTTTGATTGAACTAATTCCTGGATATGAAGCCTTTGCCGATAGAGAAGAAAAGGTAATAGATTATGTTGACCCTTGGGGTGAATGGGATATTCGTAAACTTAGTAGGTGGTTCCATCCTCTGTAACATCCTTAAATTTTTAGGGCTTAGAGTTAGTTGTAGCTTAATTTTAATTAGTCAAAGAATATAGAATATATATATATATATATATAATTCTAAAGGAAAAAAATAATTATTCAAAAGAAAACTAAATACAAATAAAATACCCCATTAAGATAATTATTTTAATATGAGTATATATGTGTGTGTAAATTTGTCTTACCATTGGCAAAAAAAACGGAAAAAAAATATTATACAAAAAAAGGTGCTGCTAGTAATTTGAATAATACTATTATTATTGTTATTTTTTTAAAAAAATATTATTTTAATAAAAGGAATCAAACCCTAGATCTACTCCTATTTAAGATCTCTTTCTTCTCACTCCTCACTTCTCACAAACATTCTCAGCGCCGCGCCTCCTTGAGCAAGTATCCTCCTTAGCTTTTTCTCGAGTTCTTTTCCCCTCAATCACTATTGTTCTGATTGATTTGTCTTGTCAAAACCTACACCTATCATACTTTTCTCACCTTCTGTGCGGGTGTAATGTTTATATATATGAATATATGTTTTTTTTATAACCCCACTCTCTTTCCATCATCAGCTTGTATGTATATTTTGTTACTCACCATTTTGTGACCCACTTCAATCTATGAACAGTGTGCACATTCACTCCATTTACCCTCTATGTCCCACACCTACTTCCTTATTTTTTTTTCTTGTGTAGGAATATGTGTATTCTCTTCAAGACTCGACACCCCCTTTCTCCCCCTTCATTTTTGTTGTTGTGTGTATTCTATTTCATTTATCTAATTTTATCCCAAAAGTCCACACCACTTTCCATTTGTCAATACCGATGCTGGTGTGGTTGTCATTCAAGACCCACATGTTTATTTATTTTATTTTCTTTCTTCTAAAGTTCAGCCACCTAAAATCTAATCAATTCTAATCTACTTAGAACAACAGAGACACAGAGCACCAAACTAGTACACCAAAGCACAATGGATCTTGTTAGAGGACAAAAAAAAATTACTCTCAGCAACTAGCCATTACTTTTGTCATTATTGTGTATAAATATAAATATATTGTCCTCCTTTATAAGTGTTGCTCTAGCTTGCTGATTGACATGCACTTATTTTTTAAAAGAAAAAAAACAAGCATGTTCACCCAAACACACGTCTATACAAAAATTTTCCATATTTAAATCTATTGCCTTGTACAATAATATTTTATTGCTAATTAATGTTAAATATGAATATAAAAGTTGTCCTGAGGTGGCTAATAAAAGTGTGTGTACATATAACATAAATTTTTAAAGGGAAGCTTGAAACTTTAGAGTGGTGTTAGAGTAAATCTATAGCAGTTCTGAATAGAACATTAATATATATTTATATTTGTGATTTTGTAGACTTTCATTGAGAGCCTTGGAGTAACTCTATGTTATAGCATGTGCATTAGAGCGTAACAGGTAACTCTGAATATTCTTCCATATACTTGTGAATTGTGTATGATTGTAAATGACTATATTTTTTTTTAAAGAAAAATGGACTAAATTATATGTATTTGTGTTTGTATTATAAATTCTCAAATAAGTAGTGTTACAAGTAAATTTCTATATAATTCATTGTATTCATATAATTAATAATTTAATGATAATTAATATATTATTGGATTATTATTTCCTTTTTAACATGTTTGAATATGTGATGATATTTGATATGAATGGAAGCATGAATTATTGTACTTTGTCTTTTAATGATATTATATTTATCACTGTCATGGCGGTTACATCTGTGATGGGTTGGAGTGAGGAGGAATTTGTATGTTGAGATCTTTTACCACGTGGTATGCCATCACTCGGTGCACAATGGATGGTACTTGTCAGGGCCCCTTCTTCCATATTTTCCTTTGGCCAGGATTTCATTGGAGCTTTGGGACATGTGACACCTCCTTAGTTGTATTCTTTTAAGGAGGGGAGTCATAGTCCAAACTTAAGCTCTACACCTTTGGCCGGGTGTATCTTAAGAACTGGTGAGCTTGGGACAATCCAGTCAAATAGATGGATTTCTGTTGGACTATGTGTTAGCCTATGGCTCCAGTCAGCGGAATAAGGATGAACGGTGATATAAGGAAGGTTGCATCTTACATATTGCATATTGCATAATTGTATATTACATGTTGTGATGAAAATACATATTGATATAATGGTGATTAAACTTGTTTTTGTCTTGTATGAGAATTATGGTATATATGAATATATATGTAATCAGTTCCTTTTTATCATATGAGATTTGCTTGTGTATGGTAGAAACTTTCAGTAGTTACTGAGACGTGGAATCTCATCCCTATATATTAACATTTTTAGGTGATTGTTCTAGTAGGTAGCAAGGGAAGGCACCTATGGAGTGAGCCTTGGAGGCTCTTTTGTGCTTCTAGAGCTCATGTTATGTCATTTTTATTGCCATGACCCTAAGATTTCCGCATTTTATTTTGTTTTGTTCAAATATTTTGAGGATTTGACTTAACACTGAGACGTGGGATTTATTTAAACTGATTTGTATTTTGATGGTTTGGATGTTGAACATCCTTATTGGCGATGTTTGAATTATTATGGTTAAGTATTTGGCTATTTGATTTGTGGTGTTACATTTTTTGTATCAGAGCCAAAATGTTCCATGGCTATTTTGTTAATTTTATAACTGTTTTTCTTTAAACTTTTTAGAGGTCGTGGCAATTTAAATATCATAACATGTGCACTTCCCTTTGTTTAGGTTTAGAATTCATTTGGTAATTTGTTTTTTTACATAATGTCCTTGTGGTGTTCTTCATAGGAGGGGAGGATGGTGAATACTCGAAAGACTAATTCAACCCCTGTTCCTCGCCAAAATGGTCCTCTTCCTCAGGATAATAGTGCCATCTTGTTGGAGTTATGGGATTTAGTCCTAGATGTGAGAGAAAAAGTGAATAGGCATGAAGAAGAACTAGCAGCAAGAAGAGGCCAAAGTGGTGATCATGATGAGGAGAAGAGTCCTATTAATGAAGATACTTCCACTGGTTAGCATTCTAGAGGTGGCAGCCATTCATGTACCAAATCAAGAGGCGGTAGCAGTTCCCATTCTCAGTACCATGTCCCATCTATTACTGAAGTTCGGGACAAATTCAGGAAGTTTGCTCCTCCAATGCTTGAGGGGAAGCTAGATCCAGTTGAAGCACTAGAGTGGTTGAAGCGTTTGGAAAAGATTTTCAAGGTTATTGATATTAGTTCTCAATAGAAAGTGCTAGTTGCCGAGCAATTGATGCAGAAAGCTGCTCAAGAATGGTGGGAGAGCACAAAAATTGATGATGAAGTGGAGATAACTTGGGAAGAGTTTAGGGAAAAGTTCAAGAAGAATTATTTCCCCACTTCCATTAGAGTGGCGAAAGAGACTGAATTCCTTACATTCAAGCAAGAGGATTTACACGAAGAAGAATTTATCCCTCGCTTTTTAGAGTTGTCTAGGTTTTGCAAGTATTCGCAAAACAACTCTAAATGGATGTGTGATCAACTAGTGGAAAAAGCTAGGCCGGATTTGAAAACGGCTTTGTCACCATTCCTTGATGAGATAAAGGATTTTGAAAAGATGTGTGACAAGCTTCGCACCATTGCTTGAAGCAAGCGGGAAGAAGAAGCCGAGAGAATGAAGGGATTCCAAGCTAGATCTACACCTACCATGAGACCTACAGGGGAAATCACTAAGAAGCATAGCCATAGCTTCAGTGCTATGAAGAAGCAGTTTGGCCAGCCATCAAGGAATCATTCTGGTGAACCTTCAAGGAGTCATTTTAGTGGACCACAGAGGAGTCAGTTTAGTGGGGGACATAACTCTCAAAGGGGCTCTACAGCTCCTGTTGCTAGCACTGCTAACAGTCAGAAGTGTGCCAAGTGTGGAAGGGTGCACCAGGGCAAAGGTATGGAGTGGATAAAATGGAACCTCATGCACGAGGCTGGTAGGGTTTCCACCAAGAAGATCAAATGGGCTACCTTATATGGATATATATGTTGGGCTATATGGCTCTCTAGATGCTCAAAATTATTCAGGGATGATATGGTAGGGGAATACAGAAACACCAACTCAAGTCTATTCCGTGCTAGCTGGGATCAAGACCTCATCTCACATTGCCAATTCTACTCTTATCAGACATTACCGCATATGAGTAAGGTGGTGAGACTATTAGGCTACATCAATCTAGAGGTGGATGGTTCAGTCTTGGATTCAGGGCATAGTGGATGTAGAGGTGTTATTTGAGGAGAGGAAGGCTAGTGGATTGGGGGATACATGTGCAAGTTGATTTCAATTCCCTCAACCATAGCAGAAATCATTGCCATAATTCATGGACTTCAGATTTACTGGAATAGAGGATTCAGGAACATTATACTATCTACTGACTCTATTGAAGCTATCATCTTGTTAACGAGGGGTTGTGATTACAACCATCCTTTCTATGATATTGTTAGTGATGCCAAGATGTGGTTATCTAAAAGCTGGCAGGTGCTGATTTGTCATATACCTAGGGACAACAATACTCTTGCAGACTATTTAGCTAAGTATGCCCATAATATTGTGGGGAATTTTGTTTTTCTTGATTATCTACCACCTTCTCACCAAGAGATGCTCGATGATGAAGGATGATGATCCCTTTTTAGGATCCTTGATTGTATTTCACTTTAGGCGCTAGTGATTTCCAGTTTCTATTAAAAAAAAATAACTGACCGCCAACAATTTTAGCTGCTCATGAACAATTTTTACCAAAATGCTTCTTTTATTATCATTTCTAACATCAATAATATATACCACTTCATCCAACTTGCTGGTATTCTAGTGCATTTTTCCAACAAGTTTACTTTTCTTTGATTTGTCTTTAGATTAATGTTGCTATGTATTGGATGCTCAAAACTGCCTCTCTTCCTCTGAGTGTATAACATTTACTTTTTTCACACCACAAGAGACTCATGATTGTGAGAATCTTTAAGTAGGTCATTGTATTTGTGTAAGAGATCAGCTTCAAAGTGAAATTTGGAAATATTATTAAGTGGAACAAAGAGCTCAATTTGATCTTTGAGAAAGCTTCCTATGTAATATCCCGAATTTTGAGATTTGAGGCTAGAGAATAAGCTTAAATTAAGTGGACTGATAAGCTCCAGTTTAGTAGATGTCCCAAATCTGTTCTCTAATGTCTCTTATATCTTTGGGGCATTAAAGAAAATAAAATGATTACTTTTAAAAGAAAGTGACTATACTTACTGTGAAATCGCCTATGAGGCAGTGAGTTTGCAATATGATTTTGTATGAACAATGATGATAAAAAATTATGAAATTTTACAATGTGAAAGTAGGCATCCTAAGCTTTAATTTGATAAGTCATATAACTCAATTAGAGTTATATACAAAAAGATATGAATTTTTGAATTCAGTACAGAAAAACTGTGAAATTTCTAGAACAGTATGCAAAGATTGAAATTCTAGGAATTTTTTGATTCCATCTAGCAAAAGGATATATTTTTCCTTGAAACTAGACTCAATAAGGGTTCTATAGACTTTGGAATCACTCCAATTCGATTTTTCTAGAATTAGTTATGATTTTTCAAAGTTTGAGAAGAAATCTGCCAAAATTTCTGAATAATCTAAAAAGGGGAAAACAAATAAGGGATATTTCAAAGTATTATAAAATAATTCTCCATCTCCTTCCTTCCTTCAAAACTGACTAAAGTTCAGTTTTAGAGAGAGAGAAGAGTTTAGATTTTTAGAGAGAGAAGGAAAGGAAAAAGCTTGTAAAGGCAAATGATTTCTTCGGTAAATCGGTTCCTAATGCGTATAATTCCGTTCCTAAGCTTCCATTGCATATGATTTAAGGTTTGGAAGCTCATCTTTTGGCGTTTGAACAGCTAGGGTTCAGCCATATCAAGGGAGAGCTAGTGGGATCTTGAGGTAACTTCCAAACTATTGTATATTGACTATTCTGGCTGCTGTGGGCAATTTAATCGGTGAAATTTCACCGGATTGCCATTGGTTTTAATTTTTGGAAATGGGTTGGCCTAGGGGTTATGCTGCCCAAATTGGTACTAAATAGTAGTTGTAACCTAATGGAATAGTCAATAAAGTGGTTAGGAATAGAAAGAAACGTGTTTATGGAGTCGAAACCCAAAAACTCCGATTTTCCCTGGAGTTCTTATAAGTTTCAGCCAGCTCTAGAAATGGGTTTTAGAGTTGGATTTTCAATGATTTGATAGTTCCATTGAGTTCATGAGCCCAAATTAGGTGGGGTTACAGTTAGTCACTTTTTCGAAAAAAGGCCGAAAAAGCATAATTACGAAAACGCCCATGAAACCCTTAAAGTGGGGTTGTCAAGGGTAATTTTGTAATTTGATATTGAATTTGATAATTCTGAGTCCGGAAATGGATTCCTTGGGCGGAAATATATTAGGATAGCCCAAGTTAGAATTTCGAGAAAAGTACAGTTAGACCGAGTATAGCGGGGCCGAGCTAGGTCCCGGGGGTATTTTAGTAATTTTTCATTATAGCCTCATCTAACCCCCAAAAACATTATGGAAGTGTCTAAATAGTACATTTGGAATTGTAGGACCCAGTTGAGGGCCTGAGTTGCTGGCACACAAATCGAAGAGAAAAGACTAGAGGTAGGGAATTTACCTCGATCTCCTGCATGTATTTGATATTTGTATTAATGTGTTGATGCATGTTGTTGCTTTGCTTGATTATGTAAGACATGTTTGAATGATTTGAAGCTATGTTTCAATTTATGCTATGGCCATAAGTATATTGTTTGAAGCATTGAGCTTACAGATTTGTCATTGTGTAAGCATTAGTTATGTGATGCAAGCATGTCATGCATTAAACATTTATCATACATGCATATTGGTATTGTTTTCCTACTGAGATTCTCTCGAATCTCACCCTCCCATTCCAACAATTTAGACAGGAGAAGACAGAATATATGCTGAGAACCATATGAGGGGATTGCAGTGGTGGAACGAAGACGAGAAGTTGTCTCTGTTTCACTGGGACGGGTTAGATACCTAAGTAGCCCTGTGTGGCTACATTGATGATAATGATCATATACGAACCCCTATGGGGAATTTATGTAATCATATACTTATTATCAGTATATCCATATTATTCCTGGGTTACTCACTAAACTGCGTATCGTTTTCCATTAATACTCTAAAAAAAGGTTAAAATAAGGTAATGGCGTGACATCCTAAGGATTGGATTTAGGTCTCGCTGTTTGAGACCCAACGAATATAATTACTGAGTGTGACTCCTCTCTTATGTCTCTTGCTCATTCATAGTAATATTACTCTGTGTCTACTCTGTGCTTCATTTATTAAATTTCAGTGTTTTATTTTCAAAAATTTATCATTAAACCAACTAAAGAACATCATGTGAGGTCACAAGTATCACCTATACATAGTAATTTTGCGTAAAACATTATAAGTTCTAAGGGAGAAAATTTACTTTTTCATTAATTAAATTTTAATTGAGCAGCCAAGAAAATTTTGGAACAGGCGCATAGTACACCACCTTACAAAATTTTTATTCATTTTGAATTTTTTTACAGGAAGAATTATTATATATATGTAATGCCCCTACAAAAATTATTATGAGATAATTAATTAATTTTTAGTTAACATTTTAATTATTGGTTGTAGTTTTTTTTTTTTTTTACAAAAGTAGATGGGTAGCTTGTTGGTGCATAAAATCGTTGCATACTCTACTGCCTTGAGTTTGAATTCCTAGATGCCAAAATGGTATTTTATTTTTAGTTATGAGAGCCAACAAAATAAATAAATTACTACAACGCGACGTGCCTTTAAAACGAAAAGGAAAAACAATTAATTAAAAGGAGGCATCACGTACTGTTTCCTCTTGTAATACAGCCCATATTTTTGTGTTACTCCTTTTATGGTTATCTTATCTCAATGAAGTTTGATCTTTTGTTAAAAAAAACTAGAAGAAGATATTGTTTGCTTTTTTTTCCACGAAATAAAAAGAAAAGAGAGAGAGGGGATAGAAGTTTAAGGACCGACTAAAAAAAAAAACAAATTCTCATATCATTCTTCCGGATATTTTTCTTGGTGGGGGCTGATGAACAGAGAAGAAAAGGGAGCGAGACAGCTTCCTAAGAGCTCCACAGGCAAGGCTCAATGCTCTTCCTAGTTTAGCTGCGTTGTCTTCTTCCCTTCTCTGGTGGTTGTGCGATCGAGTCTATGGTGTATGGTTACGGGTCGAGCTTCGTTTGTCGTTCTTCATCTCCTTCATCCTCCAGCGCAACCCCTCTCTGTGGTGTGTATGCTTGCTTATGCTACATCTCTTCTCTCCTCCTTCATGATATTTCTGTTGTGCCCTTTTTGAATGTGTGCAGAATGTTGTATTTCTCTCTTTGTTCTGTTGGGTGGGCGTAGATTGGGAAAATTATGGTTTCTGTTAATTGGTGCTTTGGTATCAAGGTTTAATCATTTAATAGAACATGGTTTATAGTTGGATTGTTTGATGGTTGGGAGCTGTGATTTTAAAGAAGAATATCCCAGGAGCTTGTTAAATTTAAATGCACATTGAGTGTTCGATAAAATGCCTAAAAGGAAGAGGCTTATTTGAACTATTGTTCATATATCATTTCCTGGTAAAGGAGAATTTAAATCCTGTTTTGAATTAGATTTTGTCTAAGATAGAATCAAAAAGCTCAGTTTCCTTAGGATAATGCAAACCTATTTAGGTTCTGTATTGGGTCTTGACAAATGTGAGTTTTGATAGAAGGTGGGAAAAAATAAAATGATAAATAACTACACTACATCAATGTATTAGTTAAACATTTGTTCTTATTAAATGTGTGCTATAAATACTTATAAAAGTTATGGGTTCTGTAGTGTGTTCTTTTAGGCACTTGCTGTTAATCAATGGAAATGGTTTATTTAAACTGATAAAAGTTTGGCTACCATATGTCATCTTGATTTTGACAAGGATTCATTTAAAATGATGAGCAATGTTCATATGTGTTCCTATTTTACTTTACTGATCAAAATGCTTGACAGACAAAATGAAGCTATGCTAAAGTTAATATTTGATTATTTTAATTGAAATCCTCAATTGATTGTTTTTTCATTAATCTAATTCTATATGTATATATAATGTCTGTGAGAGGAAGTTGAAGATTTGGTTTTTGAATGTTTTCCAAAACTTTTATGTGTGTATTTTATTAGAGCACACTTTCATACATAAAAACAATGAAAATGATTTCTTATAAAGCTGTGAACATTTTTTTTATTAGATAAACTAGACACAGGGTGCCGGATTTGTTACTTACCTTCGTGGATTGTGTGTCCACACCTGTTATTCATGGCCTTTGGGTTGCGCTTGTTATTCATGGCCTCCAAGTTGTGCCTTTAATCATTTTGTGTTAGTTCCTCTGGTGAAACAAGTTTGTTTTAAAAAAATGTTTTCAATATTATTATTTCTTTAATGATAAGGATTTCTGTTTTTGACTTTTTATTTAAGATTGAACTTATGAATATTTTAAACACTGGTTTGTTGTCTACATACACAAATATTTTTTATTTAACTTTCATAATATTATAACATTCTTTGTGATCAATCAAATGACTCAATATTATCCTTTATAATACCTCCTGTTATTTTTTTAATTAAAAAAAGAAAGAAAATCTTGACCAACTCAAGAACAGACCAATTGTCAAGAAATGACGATGAAAACTGCTCCGAAAATAGTACTAATTTAGTTTGTTGCTTACAGACGAGAAACGAGAGAAACAGATTTGATAGAAGGAAGTAAACAGATTGAAAGCCCTGGAGAAAGAAAAGGATATCATCTTCACTTGCGAGCCCATTTGGATGGGTATGGCTTTTTTGGGCAGGCGGTAACAACTCTTGATAAGATCGCCGAAAGATCATTATTTATAATCCAACAAAGAGATTCCTTTCCTGAGATTTTATTGATCCATTCTAGCTTTTACAATATTTACTTATGCTGAATGCAATATTTGAAAAGAGAATAGGTTGTTGAAATATGCCCTTGTGTAATAAGGAATTTCTTGTCATCCATATGAAGTTAATGGGAGTGTTTGTTTGGACCGATTGGGCTCTGAATCGGGCTTAAACAGTGCCCAATCGGTCCAAAATAGTAACTTATGCTTTTAGCCCTGTTTGTTTCACCGATTTCATTTAAGTGAGAATAAGTAAAAGTCATCAATTCGGCAAAGCAGGGAAATGGAGCTTTTTTTTGCTTCAGCCCAAATGAATGACCGTTGGATAGCATTTATTGCTTTTTAAATTATTTACCTACCCCAGCTTTTTTGCTTTTCTGCGTCTCTCCTCGCAATAATTCTGTCCATTCTCTTCTCCACGCAAAGCACACCAGACCACAAGCGACGGCTAGCGGCGGCATGGATCCGTCTGGTTTTGGCAGTCAACGGTCATTTTTGGCGTGGTTCTGAGCTCCATCATCTAGGCTATAGTGTGGTGTTGCCTATGTCTTCTTCTCCGGCTCCGTGTGTGTGGGCGTTACTGTCAAAGTCCGGCAAGTGGGGTTGCACTGTGACGGTGTGTTCTGCTGCGGTTTGGAGTCAGGGGCGGCGGATCTGTACAAGCAAGAGCCTGTGAGCTTGCCCGGCGTTGAAGTGTCCAGCTACAGTTGAAGGTCATCGCCGATCTGCTCTGTCGCATGTCTCTTTCGTTGGTAACCTTTCAAACTTAATTGAGATTTCTGCTCTCTCCCTTTATCTACGGTTTCACAGGCATTGGTTGCATTTGGAGCCATTTCAATGAACCACCATTGTTTGCTCTGTCGTGGTCGATCTGTGATAGGTTCGGTTGCTCTGTTTGATGTGTTAGTTTCGGTGGTTGGTCCGTTTAATCTGTTAGTTACGTTGGTTGCTCCATTTCTCTCTTGTGTTTTGTTCATTTTCCATCTTCCCTCACCTGCAAAAGCTCAAAAGTATAATGCTGCTTTAGCTCAAAATTATTGTTCATATTCGTTGGTTGCTCGGTTGCTCTGTGATATGTTTGCGTTTTGCTCTATTTGGTCTGTTAGTTTTGTACGAGGGTCCACTTGATGATCCTTATGCTGCTGCTTTCTCCCTCTCTCCCCTCCCCTCCCCTCCCCTCACCTCAAACCAAACACAGCTTTAAAGACATATGCTCTTGAGATTTTGTAAACTGAATAGAAGTCTTAGGACCTCCTTTTTGGACAAAGTTATCATAATGAGCAAACCTTCACTCTATTAAGTTTTCAAATCAATCTAGTTCTTTCTAATTGCTAGCAAGGAAAAAGTATTTTTTATCAGAGATCCAGGAAATTTTTTTTTTTTTTTTACAAGCATGTCATAGCCGAAATCAGTTATATCATACGTTTATATCACATTTTTCGTTACTTTGATATTCTTGTTCACTGGTTTCAGTTATATTCACTTACTCTTATTGCTATTGGATTTCCTTGGTCATTTTTATGGTTGCTTCACTTCTAAAGCATATAATACTACCACTGGTTTAGGCATGCACGATCACAGTCTTGCCCTTTCTGCCGGGGCAGTCTGAAAAGAGTGAACTCTAGTGACCTCTGGGTGTACATGAACAACAATGAGATAGATGACATGGCCTCAATCACAAGGGAGAATTTAAAGAGATTATTCAGCCCCCCCCCCCGGCAAACTGGCTAGAGACAGTTGGTAACTTAACATTGTACATGTGATTGCTGTGAAATTTCATCAATGATTTTCAGAGCATACTTCTGATAATTTATTAACCACGATTTTTCCCTTTGATGCATGATATTTGGCCCGCTTGCATGTCTTGGTTTGCCGTGTTTTGATGGATAGATATGCTAGTAATTGTGAAGTTCTTTCTATTAGCTTAAGCTTTTGGGATTGCTTGTACATATTTTCTCATAGCCCTCATCCAAAAAGTCGGGGTCTGCCCTTTATTCTCCTAGTTAAATTCCAGTACATGGCATGCGGGGCACATATTTTCTCATATACATGTTTTATCCTTCATTCTCCTAGTTAAATATGGACACAAAAGCTGTATGGGATGTATAGTCAACAGAGATATTTGTCAACGCATGCGTTGACCAAATATACAAAAAAGAACGCAGAGGGCAATCATTCACACCAAAAGCATGGCAGACTATTATTGAAACATTCACTGAAAAGACTGGCAAACACTACGGGAAGAAACAATTGAAAAATAGATTAGATGTGTTAAAGAAAGATCTGAAAATATAGGATTCTTTAATCAAAGAGACCGGTGTGGGTAGATACCCTATTACAAACATTGTCCTTGCATCGGATGATTGGTGGAAGGAGAAGTTACAGGTAAAAAATATTAAGTGCAATTTACAAGTTTAAATAGTTACTTTTTGTTATGTAATTAATTTAAATATGCATTTTGACTCATGTTACTTGTATGCATGCAGACGCATCCTGATTATAGGAGATATAGGTACTCATGCCTAAAGAATGAAAGTGAGTTACGAATAATATTCAAAGACGGAATGGCGTCCGGTGACCACAGATTCTCAACCTCTCGCATACAACCACAGACAAATGAGGAAGAGGAGGATGATGTTTACAGACCCACGATGCATGAAAAGGAAGGCTCTGGGAACAGTGAGGATGAGCATTTCGGTGTAGACCCTGCAGTTAGTACCGGAGTTACCGATGAAATGGCAAGCATTGGAATAACAACGGAGAGGCCATCAAGCACTGGTCCCATTGCATCTAGAGGTGAGCCCAAAAGGAAGAGAGGTAAAGGGTCTAGTAGAAGCAAAAAAACAGAAGCTTCCAGCTGCCAAGCAAATAGTTGATGCCGTCAGTGTCATTGCCAATGTGACTATGGATCGAGCAACAGCTTTAACGGACACCTCAAGAAAATAGCATGTCTGAGGTTGTGAAATATCTACTGGAACTTGACGATGTGAAGGCGGACAAAGCCTTTGGAGTCCAGTGCATGCGAGCTCTGGAAAGCAAGACACGTCGGGATGTATTTGTGACATTGAAACGAGATCCCAAGTACCTGATGTCTTATTTGCGTTATATCGTAGATGAGGACTAGTTGTAGTATGCATTTGATGTATGGATAGTTCAATGTAGACATTTTTAGTTTTTTGTTTCTAAAACGTATGACATGACCCGTCGTTTGGAATGGTTTTATCATGTTGGCATTTATATATATATTATATGTTATGTTTCTTAATCATCCTGCTCACACCACAATCTCATCACAATCACAGGTACTCAATGGCAAATTGTAACAACCGAAATAGGTTGCAAGGGATGGATGAAGATTGTGATGACGCCTCAATTTTTGAGGCTGAGTTGGAACATCGTCAACAATTATGCATGTTACTTTGCCAATATTTAGTGCCATATGTGTGCAGACAATCGTGTAGAGCGAGTCAGGGAACAGGTCACTATTGGGTACAAGAATTGTTGGCAAATGAAGGTTCAAAATGTCATCAGATGTTTAGAATGGAAAAACATGTTTTTTATAATTTGTGCATTAAGTTGTGTGAGCATGGTTTAAGAGAATCTAGGAATACCGGTGTTGAAGAAATGGTTGCCATGTTTTTGCTCACTATTGGACACGGAGTAGGAAATAAGCTAGTACAAGAAATATTTAAACATTCGGGCGAAACTGTAAGTAGGATTCTACACAAGGTTTTAACGGCCTGCCTTAAGCTTGGAACGGAAATTATTAGGCCACGCGATCCAGAATTTGGTCAATGTCATCCAAAAATAGCAGACGATAAACGATATTTCCCATATTTCAAGGATGCCATTGGAGCTATTGATGGTACTCACATAAGGTGTGTCATCACTGGACCGGGCCGAGATAGGTTTATTGGGAGAAAAGGATATCCCACACAGAATGTTATGGCTGTTTGTAATTGGGATATGTGCTTCACGTTTCAGTTAGCAGGATGGGAAGGTTCAGCACATGATGCTCGTGTTTTTCACTCTGCTGTCTCAGATCCAACCATGAATTTCTCACATCCACCACAAGGTAAATATTTTGTACACTTCAATTACATTTCTTTGTCTACATTTAACGTTTAACTTAATCTCACATTTACAATGATTTTAACACATGTTAGGAAAATATTATTTGGTCGATTCCGGCTACCCAACAACAGTTGGGTATCTTGGTCCGTACAGATGTGAACGCTATCACCTCCCAGAATTCAGAAATCATCGGGGGTTTCGGAATCCTAATGAAGCTTTCAATTTTTATCATTCAAGTTTGAGATGCACAATAGAAAGGACTTTTGGTGTCTCGAAAAATAGGTTTGAAATCTTACAATATATGCGTAAGTACAGCTTCGACACGCAAGTCCGCATTGTCTGTGCCACAATGGCTATACATAATTTTATTAGAAGAAATTCCCAAACTGATGTGGACTTTAGGGAAGCAGAAAATGAGAATAATGTAGTTCATTTAGATAATAGTCAAGATCAAGACCCATCGTTAACAGATGATGTTCGGACGTATTCAACCCAAATGAATCATGTTCGTGACGCCATCAGGGACCAAATTGTACATGACCTCTGATTTGATTAGTTATGTTATATTTTACTTCTTCAAAAACTGTAACTTTGTACAATTTTTATTTTATTCGCATTATAATTGTAATTTTATTATAAAATTATCATTGCCAAACATGTTCCATCACAATGCTCTGTCGTTCGAAAGCTCTGCTATTTCATGGGTATGAGTGAAGCGCAAAAATTATGTATTTTATAATTTCCTAATATATATGAAACTAAGGCAGAATTTTATGCTAGAGTCTGCAAAGAACGGTTTTATGTCTTTTCCCTTGTATTTTTTTGGTAAGGTCTCTACTGGTTTGAAGATTAGAAATATCGGACCCAATTATGTCCCCGAAGAAAAGAAAGATTTGTGAGTGAAGAGTGTGCAAAGAACTGTTATCTGAATGGGTTAACGGCAACAAACTTTTGAGAATGTGCCTTGTGGTAACAATGTCGCCATTGGATGGTTTGGATCAATTTATTATCAAGAATGCCACTTTAATAAATACAGATATCTTCTCAGGTCCCATTTGGCATTTAAGTTGTCAATTAGTTTTTTTTCCACAATTAGTCCTTTATTTTTTCAATTTCCATAATTTTTTCATTTTTTTTCCTCTTAATTAATACAAAAGTCACTTATGCAAAAGTCAAACCAAACATCCTAATTTTTACATAAGTTACTTTAAGTTACTTATCCAATTGCTAATCCAAACACTCATCATTTTACTCAATCTAACTTTTTTCCCATCTTAAGATTCCATAAATTTAAGTAAAAATAAGTTACTTATTCAATTGCCAAAACAAACACACCCAATGTCTTTATGTTCATCATTCTGCTATTTCTAAAGAATTGATTTCAACTAAACAGCCCGTTCGAAAGGGTAGAAGAGAAACAAGTGAGCCATGGATTCTTCACATTGGTAGCCAAATTAAACAAACATGTAATGATAAGGCAATGTAATGGACCATAGAACCTTTTTAAAAGGATCTTGATTCCTTTCCATAGCCAGCCAAGATGATGAGTTGTAGGCACAAGTGGAAAATTCACTTTCTAAACCGGGTAAAAATCCCTTTTTAGACCAATTATAGATGATGTCTTGATACAGCCTGTCTAAAATATCTATTACTTTTTAGACCGAATAAGCAACCGGTCTTAAAAATCACTTTTTAGACTGGTTTCTTGAAGATTAGGTCTAAAACATCAGACCTTTTAGACCTAACTTAGCTATACCCAAGTATAAAAAGTGTAGTTTTGAAAACTTTTTAAAAACCAATCTTAAAAGTTACTCCCTCTAATCCTAATTATAAAACAATGTTGACTTTTTTTGGAGAAATTAAGGAAGTTAAATAAGTTACTTAATCATATCATATATTATATATCCTTAGATTATATATTAATTTATTAGTCAAAAAAATTAGTTTGAAGAAAAAATATAAATATAAATATTCTAAAGTAATTTAATTAGCCTCCTTAATTTCCCCAAAAAATTCAATTTTTTCTTATAATTAAGACCGGAAGTAGTATATTTTTTAGACCTCGTATTTTATAAAATTGGTTATAAAAGTTATAATTTTTAGACCTCATTTTGTTAACATCTGGTCTAAATTTTTCTTTTGTTTACATGTCCCTTCCTATTTCTTCTTATAACCCACCATCAAAACCAGTACTGCACCTAAAAATACTCGTGTATTCTTTTCTTTTCTTTTCTTTTTGGGAGGGATAAAAAATGATATTAAAAATAATATGATAACGGTTATAATACTTCAATCCTACAAATCATGTAAAGAAATACTACAACAATTGTTTGAAAAGAAATTAAAGGAACTCATTGATAAGACAACTGCGATGACAATCAATAAGCCCACACTAAAAGTAATAAACATTTTATTTTTCAATTACTTTTAATGCAAAAAATATATTTACACCTAGAGAGAACTGATCTAGAAAATATATTATACACTTTTTTAATTATTTTTATCTTTGTAGACTGATTGTTCAGAAATTTGGTCTAAATAATATCTTTTAAACCTTATATTAAGGGAATTGGTCTCAAAAGCTCTTTATAATTATAAAACTGCCATCGGTGATACCTTTTAGACCTTATCCTCTATAACCGGTCTAAAATGCCTATTTTGTACTAGTGAAGGTTTCTTAACGATTGGATTTTCACTACTACAAAAAGGATAAAAGGTGACGTACATTTTGTTGCACTTGTTTAAAGAAGTGCCACAGCTTCCCTTTTTTTATTTTTTACCTGTATAATTTTTTTTTGGGTACCAGCTGTGGCGCCTAATAGGTTAGGCGCCACAAATGGGGAGGCCTAGTGTGGCGCCTGCCTACACAGGCGCCACACCTGACCGCAAGCAGCTGTGGCGCCTAACCCACCAGGCGCCACAACTGCATCAAAGATCAGCTGTGGCGCCTAGGCATTAGGCGCCACCCATGATATATTTATTATATATCATGTGTGATAAATATATCATGGGTGGCGCATAAGGCATTAGGCGCCACCCATGATATATAATAAATATATCATGTGTGGCGCCTAATGCCTAGGCGCCACACATGATATATAATATATCAGTTGTGGCGCCTAATGTCTAGGCGCCACAGCTGATGCCCATTTCTAAACAAAAAAATAGAAGGAAAAATTTCAAATTTCAAATGGATAGTATATATCTCTTAATTATTTCATTTCCCGCGTAGTAGTCCCGTGTCCGTCCCCCATTTCTTCTCTTTTTGACTACTACTCCACTTTAATTATTCAACTATTCTCTCATCCATTAAATTACTTTCCCTTTCTCATCTTCTCAGTGTATCCGTCGGCCCCCTCCCTCCATTTCCTATCATCTTCACACTAAAAAGCAAACCCACACGCTCACTTGTCACTCAAGCTAGCGTCACCAACGTGGTCTCCCACTCCTTGCGCTGGTCAATTAATAGATTTGTAAGAAGAAGACTGTTTCATTCTAGCTTGCTTTGTTTAATTTTTTTAGTCAAGATAAACCGTAATATAACGTTTGCCTTTTTGTTCCTAATTTAATAGAAAAGAGTGAAAACCTAGTTTGTTTCGTTTGCCTTTTTGCTTTGTTTAAATTTTTTTGCCGACAAGCTTGCGTTTTTTAGTAATATTTTAATTTACTTAATTAGTTGTTGATGTACTGTGTTCACATATCAAGTTCTTGTATTGTGATATTTTTTATGTTAGCTTTGGAGAGTATTAATGTAAGAACATTATTGTTGGGGAACTTGAATTTTAAATGTGAAAAAAAAATATATATATATATATATATATATATATATATATATATATAATAAGTTGAAATATAAAATAGAAAGATTGACAATTTGTGGAGATAATAAACACGAAAGCCACTCATTTTATATAAAGTTTCACAATCAGGAAGTATACAAAAGGACCACAGGAAAAAAAAGAAGAAGAAGAAAAAAGAAAAACAAATAAAAAAAAGGACCCTCCTGTGGCGCTTGTTTGAGGAAGTGCCACAGGAGGGGGGTCTCCTGTGGCGCTTGCTAACGTAAGCGCCATAGTAGGACCCCCATCCTATGGCGCTTGCATCAGGAGGGTATTTTTTTTAAAAAAAAAAATTTTAAATGTTGTGGCGCTTCCAAGCGCCACAGCTTTTTTTAGTGGCGTCCAGATATGTGGCACTTCTCTAGTGCCACAGTTAATGCAATTATAAGCGCCACACACTACTAGAAAAAAGGGTTTTAACGTCCCTTTTTTTGGCCTTTTAACGTCTGAAAATAGAGGGACGTCTATGTGAGGGTCGTAGAAAAAAATGTCATTAACGTCCGTAAAACAGGGTACGTAGAAGGCAGACTTTAGACGTCCCCAGTTCCAACTGGGGACGTCTAAAGTGTCGACAGCAATACTTTCCACGTCCCTTTTTTTATTAAGGACGTTGAAATTTTTTTTTTAAATGGACTTTTTATATATATTGCACTGTCTGGAAATGTAAACTGCAGAAATAGGATTCCAACAACAGAATAAAAGAACAGCAGTTCAGCAGAATGGAAACAACAACAAACACAGTGATCAACCCAAGGCTTCTACATGCCACACAAACTACACAACATTCTATATCCAAGTCTACTACATGCCACACAAACTTTCAAACCAGACAAACTACACAGCAATCTATATCCAAGTCCCCAGTTTGTACAATAACCAAGACTAAAATCCAATCCATATCCAACAACAATAACACTAATTATATGTACTGCAACAAAAGTATGTCCTGCACAAACTACTAAAGACTTTACTCTTATGGTATACGTTGAAGAAGATGTCCAGCCAAAAAGTCTCTGATCGCATTTAAGTCTTCATATGAGTAGGCATCTTCATTGTCAAAAATCTGTAAATTAGAAAATAATCTTAGATGAAATAATGAATGAAGTGAATGAATTGCAATTGAATCACAACACCAAGAATATTATCCTCTGAGAATGAAGAAGCGATTACTTGTTCAAAATCTGTCGTAATGCCACTCTGAATGATGTTAAACATATAAAGCAAGACATAATATCCACATTCCCAGCCGCCAGGTTGTCGAGGACACTATAAATCAAAAGCAAATGGTTAAAATCAATAAAGGCATATCTAAAACGACCGTCAATCAAAAGAACTTGATTTGAAACTACGTACCTTTGGAAACAACCATCTCGGATCTTTGCCACCTCTACGTTCGCGTGGCCCGCCAAGCGCTCGATACGTCATGCATGCCCTATCATTAAAATGAAAATCAAAATAAATTAGAATAATTCATTAAGTCAAGAATCAAGAAGCAATGAAATACAAAAAAATAACTTACTGGTTGAAGACGCTTTTAGTTTCTTTGTCTGGTCTTTTATTTAAGGAATCAAACCAGTAAACAACGTGCGACCGAGGACAGACAACACACAAACTCCAGTGATAACTATCACAACATATATAGATTAAAAAGAAGTTAGATGGGAAGGCAATTATTTATTAATAATCTCAAATACACAAAATTAAAATACGTACCCTTGAACAATCGGTGCTAGATAACAACGATACTCGTCCTCTGCCAATGCGAAGCCCACATAGTTCGTCCTTCTTTTCAATGTATTCCCAACCCTTGTCGTATGTGCAGGAGACAAGAATCCATATAAATCAACTTTCTGAGAGTCAACGTATATACGACGGAAGGAGCTATAATAGAATTAAAATGATGAATGTATTAGCTAGTTAAAATCAACTTAACTAAATGAATCAAAAAATGGGAAATAAAAAACTTACAGGATTGCAAATTTGCCCCATCCAATATCTAGCTCCTCGAACTTCATGAACTGTTTAAGATCTTGTTTATCAATTGTGAAGTGATACTCTGTTTCCTGGCCCACAATCCCTGTAGGCATATGCAAATCAATCTGGCGAATGCCTTTATAGATATGCTGTAGTCGTGCTAAGAAGGGCCATTTCTCTGCTTCCTGCTCATTCTTTTAGAACATTAAAACACATACTGTTAGTAGGATATCAACACATCTCAAGTAAAAGTGAGGTAGTTCCATACCATTGGAGGTGTTGGTGGTAACAAGCCAATAAGATGTACAGGCCAAAGGATGAAAGATCCTCTCGCCTGAGCTATCGTGGCAACCTCGGCATCAGGAATAGGGATGGCTGTACCTTCTTCCCCCGCTCGAACACACGTCACAGTCACCCTACGCAAATGCTGTGGAATTTGCTGATGATGGTGGGTAGTAGCTTCTGTGTGAATGAGAGCATCTGCAACTACACGCAGCACTGGGGCATCCAAAGAGAGGATGGCAAGTTCTCCCGGCGCTGGAGTATGAGAAGGGTAGCCAAGTGGTTCCTCCGCAGGGTTGTAACTTCCTTTGGTGCTGTGGAAGGCCGGGGATGAATGGGTTCTATGCTCGGTAGTTGCCATCTATGATTCAAACATCTTCTACATTTCAGCTCGTAGCTCAGGCATCAGCTCAAGACGTAGCTCTGGCAACAGCTCTTGTCGGAGCTTGTCGCGAAGGTTGGCCTCGAGCTCTTGTGAGACTTCCTGACGAATCTTGGCCACAAGCTCCCTACTGGGTTCAACTTGTGACGAATAAGGATGTGAGGCTCGGCCAAAATACTTCGTGACACGAACTCCCACTGCCTCCCCTCGAACATGACCAGGGTGATTTGGCTTCCCAATCGCCGTTGACAAGATGTCCATCCGTCCACTTAGAGTGAACGAACCTTGGCTACTATGATCTTCCAGTTCATCCTGCAGCATAAAAGTTATCGTAAGCACTCCCAATATGAAAAAATAAGTTTGTAATTATGCTCTAACTAATTATAATTCTTGCGGCAACCTCAGCAACAGTCGGATTTATGTACTTCCCACCCTTAAGCCTCCCTGCTTTCCATTTTTTGTGACGTGGTGGAGGTGGCGGGGGCTGGACCACAACGGTAGGATCTGATGTGGCTGCTTCCTTCAATTTCTCCAACTCTTCTGCCATCATCTGTCGCTGAAGCTTCTGATAACCACCACGAGACATGCAATGTTGATAGTTATTAGCTGCTTGCCTCTCTGCATTTGCTGCACTTAATGCCTTTTAAAGGAAAACAACGAACACCGAATCAATAATGTCAACTATATTCAAATAAAACACTATGATTACAGAAATCTTACCAAAAAGTTTGGATCTTCTCGTGATGCCATAAACAACCTCCAGTCCTCTGGAGACAAAAATGGATACTCATGACATGGATCCTGACCCCTCAAGTCCCCTCGAATGAAATCTCGTGTGAGCATGTTCTTGAAATCTTTCAATCGTAGACGAACCTCCGTCATCCACTCCTTGTACATCTCCGAGGTGTCAGGGACATCATAGGTTTGCTGCAAGGTAAAAACATACGTTAATTATATTTGAAGCTATAGGAATAAAGATATAATGCAGATGTATTGAAACTTATATACCAAAAGTTGTTGCCAAATCAAGTCTTTGGTTTTTGGTGGAACCAACTTCCAATTAGCATAGGTAATGTGAACTTTGCTTCGAGCCAAAAAACCTACGTAGCTAATGAAATGGTCTTCCTTCGGACCAATTGGTTTCATATTTTCATCAAAGTCAATATGCAACCTCTCCTGTTGATGGTTATGACGTGCTACCAATGCAGGCATTTTTGTACTGCCTCTAACCCTTCGTCTCGCAACCGGTTCACTTGTCGCATCACGTTCAGGCCTATTTATTTCATTGTCCCTATCACTTTGAGAGTCACCAGAATTGTCCATATTCCTGTAAGTACAAAAATCATTGTCAGATAGGTGAATAAATTGTAAGTAAATGAATAAACTGAGACGTAATAAAACAAACAGCACACATTACTATTTTCTAAGTTAAGCTCTTACTCTAGATTGTTTCCCATATTCCTTCACCATGATCATTTCTCACAGCATATTCTTCATCATCTACCAATTCTACTTCACTTGTTGTAGGTGGATTAATTGTGAAAGGTGGTGTGTCGTCAAGGTTGAAGGTCAGATCACCATGCTTCTTTTTTTTACTCTGAAGTACAATGGACATTTTTTTATTTACGGGATCAGTGACATAAAACACTTGTTTCGCCTGGCTTGCTAGAATGAAGGGCTCATCCCTATAACCTACTCTTTCAAGATCAACTGAGACAAATCCAAATTGTTGATCTATTACCACAGCATTATTG
Source organism: Inga leiocalycina (assembly GCA_963242795.1). NCBI lineage: Eukaryota > Viridiplantae > Streptophyta > Magnoliopsida > Fabales > Fabaceae > Inga > Inga leiocalycina. The sequence continues at coordinate 35,804,820 of OY725326.1, forward strand.
CTAACCCACTTACATTTGAATAAAGCAACTTTGAACTTGTTGTAAGTGATTTCCCATATTTCTTCTATCACTCCATAATAGGCCATGGATGCTAATATGGGGTTTTTGTCTTTCGAACTAGAAAAGTGCATGGCTTCAGCTTCTACCATCACCCCACTATTTTGCATGGTACTTCTGTCATCTTGGTCTTTTGTGTAGAAAGAATACCCGTTTATATCATAACCGCTCCAAGTAATGATCTGAAACGAAGGCCCCCAGGCTAGCCACTCTATTGTCCCAGACACACCGGTCTCATGCAAAACCTTTTCCTCAAACCACTGAATGAATGTCTTGTTTTGCTCAATAGTAATCTGCATGTCATTCTTCCTTGGATTCTCTTTCTTCAATCTCTTTCTGTGTTCCTCTATGTACGGTTGCACTTCTGCCATGTTATTCAGGATATAAAGGTGTGCTTGCAACACCTCTTCACGAGGCATAGTCTTCACTTTCAGTCCTCGTGTTCCCTTGCTCCTCCCCTCTTCATGCCGAGATTGTTCCTTCTTCCCTGATAGATAATCGCTGCAGAAGTCCATAGCCTCTTCAACAACATACCTTTCAACTATTGAGGCTTCTGGTCGATAGGGATTTTTAGAGTACCCTTTTAAGATCTTCATGTATCGCTTGAAAGGGTACATCCACCTCAGGTAAACTGGACCGCAGAGCCTTACCTCCCTTACCAAATGAACTATCAAATGGACCATTATATCAAAAAAAGAAGGAGGAAAGTGCATCTCTAATTGGGACAATATGATATAACCCTCAGCTTCCAGTTCATCCAGCTTTTCAGTGTCAATGACTTTGTTACAGATAGCATTAAAGAAAACACACAATCTTGTCACAGTGTTTCAAACTTCATCTTTCATAATCCCTCTAATAGCTACTGGTAACAGTTGTTGCATCAACACATGATAATCATGGGACTTCATTCCCACTAACTTCAAATCGTCCATTGACACACACCTTCTCACATTCGAAGAATATCCTTGTGGTACCTTAATTTCATGCAAACACCCACACAAACTTCTTTTCTCCGCTTTTGATAGTGTATGCGCTGCTGGCTCCATGTATGCCCTCCTACCATCATCTCTTAGCTGTGGATGTAACCGTTCTCTTATTCCCATATCAACAAGGTCTAGTCTCGCATTAATCCCATCCTTGGTCTTCCCTGGAATGTGCAAAAGTGTACTGACAAGGCTATCACAAACGTTTTTCTCCACGTGCATTACATCAATACTGTGTCTCACGTCAAGACTACACCAATATGGAAGATCAAAGAAAATTGATCTCTTCTTCCATATGTTCTTCTCACCCGAAGTCTTATGATTCTTACCGAGTAAGACATTGATACGTTCAACCCGACTGTAAACTTCCTCTCCGGTTAATGCCTTTGGAGCCATTCCATGCTCCGGCAAGCCGTTAAAACGCTTTCTTAACCTACGATACGGGTGGAATCTAGGAAGGAACCTCCTGTGACCTAGGTAGACCGTTTTTCTTCCATGTTTCAGTTGGTGGAAGTGAGTGTCTGCTTCACAAATCGGACATGCTTTATGCCCCTTCACACTGTACCCTGAGAGGTTTCCGTAGGCAGGGAAGTCATTTATGGTGGTGAACAGCATTGCACGTAGCTTGAAGGACTCATTCTTATACGCATCAAACACATCTACGCCTTCCTCCCACAACTTCTTCAAGTCCTCAATCAAAGGCGCCAGGTAGACATCGATATCGTTTCCTGGCTGTTTTGGTCCAGAAATCATCATAGAAAGCATCACATACTTGCGTTTCATACAAAGCCAGGGAGGCAAGTTGTATATTACAAGGAGTACTGGCCACGCACTGTGTGTGCTATTAAGAGTTCCATACGGATTGATGCCATCTGTACAGAGCCCAAGCCGAAGGTTTCTCGGCTCGCTGCCAAATTCAGGAAACATTTCATCTATTTTCTTCCACTGTGGAGAGTCAGCTGGGTGCCGAAGATATTTTCCGTCGGATATTCTGTCATCCGAATGCCATCTCAACTTCTTCACCTTTTTTGCAGTGCCAAACAAACGCTTAAAGCGCGGTATTATTGGAAGATACCACAAAACTTTTACAGGTTGCCTTTTAGTCTTCCCATCGCCACAACCACCATCTTTCTTCACTTTGTATCGTGCGGTTTGACACTTAGGGCACTCACTCAGGCCTTCATACTCCTTTCTGTACAGTACACAGTCATTAGGGCAAGCGTGTATCTTTTTATACTCCATACCCATTGTAGATAGAATTTTCTTGGCCTCATACATACGATTTGGAAGTACATTATCGTCTGGAAACATATCACACAACAGTTCAAGCAGCAATGTGAAACTACTATCGGTCCACCCACAAGTTGCTTTTAAGTTAACCAAATGTAATGTTCCTGTGAGCCGTGTGTACTTACTCCCAGGGTACAACGGTGTCTCTGCATCACTCCGCAGGCTGTCATATTCATGCGACTGCGCAAACGATTCTACCTCAACATCGTGAATCATTCTCTCTATTGTATCTTCATCTATGACATCCACAGCTTCCTTCTTGTGTGACGGACAATCAGTTACTTCCTCACCATGCCATATCCACCTTGTGTATCGAAGATTTATTCCATTACAAAGTAGGTGATCCCTTATAACTTCAACATCCCGTTTTCTCTCATTTAAACAATTGACACAGGGACAAAAATACATCCCATTTTTTGCTGGAACGTTCCTCCTAGCAAATTCAATAAAGTTTTCAACCCCATTCTCATATTCTTCACTTGTTCTCAGAGCATTCATCCAACTATGATCCATTTTATTACCACCTATGCCATTTCCATTTACACTCAAGTTTAGAATAATTGAAAACACGGGGAATTGCCTTTTACAAGCATGTTTTTCAAAATTTTGGCAGCATTTCCCCTTAAAAGTGAGACATCCCAAAATCAAAATAACAAACCATCTCAGCTTAATATTTCAAAAACATATTCTGTGCAATAATCCTGTTTAGATTTTATTGTTTAGATTCAATTTTTGAGCCAATGAAAATTAATTCACTAGAGATTATTTTCTTACTATTTAACAACAACATCTAGAACAACAATAAGAACAATAATTATAATAATAATAATTTATTTCTTAAGAACTCAATTTACCAATTTCTTAATTAAATATGCTTTATGAAAAATATGAATATCTACTAAGTAAATAAAAAATATGTTTATTCATTATATTCTAATTGAATGATAAGTAAATATGCTTGTTCAATTTTGTCAAATAATGAATATATATATATATATATATATATATTAAATACAATTATATATACACTTCAGCAGCCCCAAATATGCAGGGCAGTATACATTGCCTAGTGTCTGGTCTTGCTTAGTACTTGGCCTAGCTTGAAGATGCCTGAATAATTTATGGGTTGATTTTTTAGTTAATGAGAATTTCATGTTTCTCAAAACAATGGAAAAAAGCAAAAGATTAAAACTTGATGTGGTATGTCTTAAATTCAGCAAAATAGCAAAGATAAAGCTCAAGCACAAACCACACTTCAATTCCAACACAAAACAAAGGCATTTTCCTAATCATTCACAAATTCATTCAAACCACACTTAAATTCCAGCATAAAACAAACGCATTTTTCCTAATCATTCACAAATTCATTCAAACCACACTTAAATTCCAGCACAGAACAAAGGCATTTTCCTAATCATTCACAAATTCATTCACAAGTTTAGTTTTAGCTAACCTGAAGCACAGAACTTTAGAGCAGATGACCCACGGTGGTAAGAGGAGGCCGACTGTGGAGAGAATGAGAGAGAACAGTGCAGAACCAGCAGAGCAAAGATGCAACGATCTGGATGAAATAGAGGCTAAGAAGGAACAAGAAGAAACAGGGGAGAGGAGAAATGGCCTCGCATATTCAGAAGTGATGAAGGTAGGAGAATAAAGCAACAAGCGGGGGAGAGGGGACGGAAGTGAAATAGTAAAGTAAAAAAAACAAGAAGCAGGGGAGAGGGGACGGAAGTGATGAAGGAGAGGGAGAGTAAAGCAAGTGCACAGAAAAATCTGACACTTCACATGCACTGGTCATGTCGACCAGTGCATTTGCTTCAGCCTAAGACGTCCCCAGCTGGTCTAGGGACGTCTAAAGGCACCCTTTACACGTCCCCTTTACACGTCCCCAGCCCAGCTGGGGACGTCTAATATAATCTTTAGACGTCCCCAGCTGGTCTGGGGACGTCTAATGTTTAAGCTTTAGACGTCCCCAGGCCATCTGGGGACGTCTTAAGTGTGTTATTTTTTTCCCCCGCCCTACATACGCTTTTCTGGAGTCTTTAGACGTCCCTATGTTTGTTGGGGACGTCTAAAACAGTCTTTAGACATCCCCAATGAACATGGGGACGTCTAAAACGCATTCAGGCGCGAGATTCAATTTTTTTTTACGAGCCAACCTTTTCAACTTTGATCTATAATTACACATATGCCACCGCCCAATATTTTGGGTGTCCCTTTTTCAAAAAGGGATGTCCTTTAGGGACTTTATATGTATATTCTGTAGTAGTGACAGCTTTACTTTTTTGTAGTAGTGTTTCTTAATAAACCTACATACTCTCTCTGCTCCACAATATAGGTCGTTTCTTTTTTTGACTACAAAGGGCATGGGTCGAACCTACAAGGGGGTGACCTAAGGACCACCTAATGACCATCACACCACCAGGCGTTGTTCAATATATTGGCTATTTTTAGAAGAATAGCTTGATCCATAATATAAGTTACTTGCAAAATAATTAATGTTCATTTGTCAATTTTGCCGTTGTAATTAATGTACAAAGATGACTCCTTTTATTTTTTTCCTCTCTTTCAAGATCTCATTTAATATGGGTATAGTTGGAAACTTTTTACAATTTTAGATAAATTTAACGTGTTATCTACAATTTTTTGGTTCAAATAAATTAATTGAAGTAGCTTATATATTGTGGGTGGGAGGAAATATCTCGTTTTTAAGTGCATCAATAATCACACTTTTGCCTAACTTTTGAAAACACGAATTTCATGAGTGAGGAGAAACTATGAAATAAACCTATATTAAAACTAAAATTTGATATAAACAAGTGTTCTTCTACTTCAAGGATCAAAATGGGCTCTAGAATTATTTATCTCCCTTATATTTCATAATACTCAAATAACCTCCTCTCATAAATGCTCTTTTATATATATATATCTATATATATATACAGTGTGTGTGTAGGATTCAAAAAGTACTTGTGAAAGTTCTCTCAAGTCAAAAACAAATGTTTAATTTCATAAATTACTCAATCTCTTGTTACAATTAATGAAATCCAAATTTCAAGCACCAATCCTAATGTGACTAGGCAAGGTTGACAAGAATATCTCTATCTGGCCAACAAAATCATCCATTCATCATGCAAAATTCAAATTCTTACACAATTTTACCCAAGTTCTACACCTAGCCTAGGCCTCTCAAGCATCAATCAAATGAATAAAAATATCTAAATGGTGATCAAGCACTCAGAAGCATTAGGCAAAGTAAAATAATCACATATATATCATTAATCAATAAAAGAGAGGAGTAATTAAGAGTTAATCCATATAATAATTCAAAATAATCCTAGAATCAAAGCTTTAGTTATACATGTTCAAGAAACCCATAAGAAAGTACACCGATATCAGCACAAATATTGAACAAGAGAGAAGGATAGGAGAATGGAAAATAAGAACCAAGATATGAAGCCAAAATCTCTTCCAAACATTAAACCCCAACTCAATCTCCAGCAAAATCCATGCCCTAGCAGACCAAAGAGCTCCCAAGAATGTCCAAGAAGTCAAGAATGTCGGCTGAGAAGAAGTGGGATGGTATTTAATATTTATACTCAAAATCCTAAAATTTTTGCGTCTAGTGGAGCAGAGCATTTTGCTGTCTGCAAAAAGAGCCTAGACTCTCCTTCTAGTACCTAGGCGCTCTTCCTCTATGTCCCTATTTCACACGATGGCAGTCTGGGCACTCATTCTAGTGCCTGGGCACTGCAGATCTCTGTTTTGGTTTTCCACAATGATGGCCTAGGCGCTAATGCTCTCTAACTTGAATCTCTATTTCTTTCATATGGTCGTGGCTCAGGCATTGATTCTAGCGCCTAGGCTCTCTGGCTCTCTGGCTCTCTATCTTCCCTTCTCCATTGTCACGGCCTAGGCACTAAGAGCAAGGCCCAGGCCCTCCTCTATTCTGTTTCAATGTTGTTTGCTCATTGCTGAATTGATTTTCCCATGCTTCTCTCATCAATAACATCTCCTACCAAGCATTGCAAAGTGGCTATAATCACTTTATCATTGTATCAAAATATTCCTACAAAGAAATAGCATTAAAATTATAAAAAGCTACTATCAAAATATGCATACTTGTGTCATGATGTGCAACTAAAAGCTAAATGTACATTTTCCTACCTTGAGTATCCAAATTATGAACAAATGTATCAAAGATTGTACAAAACTCGAGAAAAATGTGCTGAAATAACATGAAATCCTAGATGTTAACACATGCAAACATTGATAGATAAAATGGAAAATCATTATAAGGTCCCAAGGAAAGAATATAGTTTTGAATGAGTTTCAATGCCAAGTGAGTATCATTAACCTTTTATTATTTCCTACACAAGAACTTTTCATTATACGAGATTTTTTTGATGATTACACTACTTTCTTGGAATAATTCTCCCTAATAAAATTAAAATAACGTTGACGTATCAAAGTGTATGAATCAATTAGCAAAATGTAACAACACATGCAGTGATGCAATTTCAAACTTTTACCATACATTAAGCTACAGCCAAGGGTTGAACATACAAGAAAGTCAGCGACAAAGGTGAATGACTCCGGCAGTTACACCGCTGCTAGAGGACATGCTCCAGTTTGGTCATAGTAGCTTCTAGAATTTTTCTTCTTCTCCATACATCCGTCGACACAATTGATTGTTATCTGATGGAAAACATATTGGTTTGTGAAATGACCAAACAAAACACAACAGAAATGGCTAATTTGAAAAATACATTGTTTTAATTATATTTTCAAGTCATTCCGTCACTAATTCTTTATCCATTGTTATGTACACATATAATTTTCTAAATAGGGTTAAAATAACCTAACGTTGATGGTTAAAAAAGAGTACAATTGCACTAACTTTGAAGAATATAATTATGTGTTAAATTATTTCACTATGTTTTTGGAGTGTATTATAACAGCTCCAAGAATATTATGGGATATTATATTAATATGTATATATTTTACTACTCTGGTGTTTAATATAATGCATATTTATTTAATTAAATTAGTTAATATGACATGTAGTTTATAAAATACTCTATTCATTTTCCTTAATTTCTTCCTTCATCTCCTCCTTAATTATTGTCAAAGGACTATCATAAGGAGTAAATTAGAAAAATATTAATAAATATGAAAAGATTCTTAAATATATCTTATATTAAATACTGGAAAGAGTCTTTACGAAGAATTACCTTTTAATTGAGCGGGAGGCACACCTAACCACGAATCATGGCAGTGGGAGGTTGGGGAGCACTCGATTGAAGATATTAATGTGCAGTCTCAAATTCTATGATGTCGTCGTCGTTAAAAAATATCAAAATCATAGTATTCACTTTCTTCAACATTATCTGCAGATTTATAATCCAATTTTCAACAAATTATACAAAGGATTAAAAAAAAAACAGAATGAACCAGCAGAGTGAGAACGCAACATGTGGCTCATCCAATTTACAAAGTTGGTATCCTAATTAAAAGTATTTTATATTTTTTTGGGAAAAAATAGTGTTGGGTTTTCTCTGCAGATGAGCCTGAAGTACATGTGATGAGAGAAAGAAATGTGGGTTGTGGTGGGCACCTAGAAAGAATAATCTGAAATGTTAGGACAAAGCAAAATACGTAGGGTCCGCAACTTGAAATGTTTGTTTTTATGGTTTATGCAATGGACCATTTTTTATCTTCGGTGTACCCACCTTCTAGGTATCTGGCGTTAACATGAAGGCCAACGCCAGATTTACCAGCATGATCCCCTGACAACCGACTAGTCCTAACGCCCCCATTGAGTAGGCCCAAACACATGTGCTTCGCACATGTGTTGAGGAGAGAGCTCCCAGAAGAAATCACTCCAACTTCTGTTTCCTGGCAACCCTATGGATTGGACCCAAGAACGGATTTTTGAGGCACAGTTTACCTACCAACTGCTCCAACTTCCGCTAGTGCAACTTGAAATGTTAGGTAGAATCAAGTTGTACACTAGTTAAAAAGAACATTAAACTAGAAAGAAAATAGAATATTTGGAAGAATTAGTGATGTTAAATCAAATATTGGCATGTGTGAAAAATTGTCTATATGCAAGCATCTATGTTTATGCGTTTGGATTCTCTCCCATACTTTGCCCCTCCCTTACTCAAAACAGTGCCGTTTTGCGTCCAAAAAACAAGAGGTTGGGTCTTTCTTTTTTTTCAAAAAAATGTAGCATCTTGAAGTATATTTTTAGTACCGCCCAATATCATGAAATAATTCTTAAGTGGCACCCAATATCTTAAAATAATTTTTATTACACCGACCACTCTCAAATATTTTTTTAGTAGTAACTACTGTCTATCAAATTACACTCTAAAGTATTGTTTTAGTAACATCCAGTATCATAAATTAGTTTTTAGCTCACTTAGCACTTAAATAATTTTTCAGTAGTAACTATTGTCTAGCAAACTATATTCTAAAGTATTTTGTTAGTAACATCCAGTAGGATAAATTTTTGTAACTCATTCAGCACCTTAAATAATTTTTTCTTAATACCCAATATCTTGAAGTAATTATTTTTTGCATCTAGTCCCCTGAAAGTTTTTTTTATCACCACTCTGTATTTTAAATTTAGACTATTCGTTGCAATTAGAAAAATACTTTACCATACTGAATATAGAAAACATTATTTCATGATATTGGGCGGTACTGAAAAAATACTTCAGGATACTACATTTTTTTTATTTAAAAAAAAAAGGACCCAACCTCCTGTTTTTTGGACCTAAAACGGCGCTGTTTTGAGTAAGGGAAGCGCAAGGAGGGGAAAAACATGGGAGAGAATCCGGACGCGTATGTTTATAGTATATGTATGTACATACCTATCTTTTGGAACATGGGAATCCTTAACTGTGAAAGTCCTTGTAGACAAAAACTTTAACGGAAAGGGAACATTTGCACAGATGTGAGTGAGTTTGGGCAGGTCTTTAAGTGTAAGATACTTCAGATTTGGAAGCAGATTTTTGCTGGACTCTTGCTCATGTATTTCTAGTTCACAACTAAACACTTGCTCTAGTTGAGGGTATCCTTTTATTTTCTTCACACTTGAAGAGATTCAAGATTGTGAGAATTTTAAGTAGGTTATTGTATTACAAGTGAATATGAAAATATTGGAAAGTGGCACAAAGAGCTCAATTTAATCTAGGAGAAATTTTTAGTAACTTACAAAGCTTCGAAAGGATTGGATTCAGGTCTTTTGTTTGAGACCGATTGAACCAATATAATTGCTGAGTGTGATTCCTCTCTTGCATCTATTGATCATTCATTCATAATAATACTACTATGTTTCTATTCTGTACTTCATTTATTAAATTTTAGTATTTTATTTTAAAAAATTTATTACCAACCAACTCACCCTCTATTGAATAGAATAACCCCCAAACTAACAAACCGAAAGGGCTTCTCTCTTCTGCTAGAAAATATAATTTTCTCTTGTAAATTGAATCCTGATGACATAGTTCATCATATGGGTTGAAGACAAGAAAAATTGGCATCGAAGTAGGCCTCCAGGCCCTAACAAACACTAAAAATTGAAATTTTGAAAAAAAAAAACAAAGAAAGAAAGATAAAAACTAAAATTAAAGAATTTCAAGTGAGGTTAGAAGTACTATCTATACATAATATTTTTGTGTGAAACATCATTATAATTTCTAAGGAATAAATTTCATTTTTCATTAATTAAATTCATCTGAAGCTATTCCAAGCTTAATTGTAAACTCACTGAGGTTCCAATTAAGTTAAAATATGTCAATTAAGTGCAAGTTTTCTTTACATAAGAAGCCAAAGATTGAAAGCTGACTATGAGATTGAGAGGCCCCTCAACTGAGTTTTTTTTTTTTTTTTGATAGTAAAAGAGAAGGTATAGCCCTACAGGCTCTATTCTACTAACTCAGTACAAATATAATGATTTGCAACATCTTCCATGATCAGTCGTCTGACTTCATCAGGTTCTCTGTCAACCACAAGAAAATCCACTGTCATATTCCATGCTCTGTTTGCCAAGTAATCCGCCACCCTATTTATTGACAACGTCATGTTGCTGCAGGAAATGACACTAGTGTAAATGAATGAAAATATTCGCTTGTTTTTGTATTTTCCTTCTAAGAATAGTTTTATAAAACTGTTTTTCAGAACAAGATTTCAGAAGCAAAAAAATGAAAAAGATTTGTTTAGATGATTGTTTTGAAAAACCACATTTAATAACAAAAAATATAAAAGCTCGTAAAAAACAATTGTTCTTAAATTCAACTTCAGCGAACACCGAGAAGACTAGAGAGTGGAGAAGACTTGCAAAGTGTGGATTAAGAGTGTGTTTATGTTAGCTTTTGAGAATAGCCTCTGCAGAAAAAATGGAAATAACTTTTAGATAATAGATTATGGGATAAAAGTGATTTTGATAAAATGAGAGTGTTTGGATATTGTGATCAGAATAACTTTTTTCATAGTCAAATTACTAAAAAGGACATTAACTTTTGTGATAATTACATATAAAGAATAAGATTATATTTTATGTATTATTTAAGGGTTAAGGTCTAAATTTAACAGCCAAGTTTTTCCTGAAAGGCGTCTAGTACAAATAAGTTCTACAAATAAGTTTTTCCCACACGCAGCAACTTATCCTCTTTCATTTGTCATCTCCTTTTTCTGATTCCTTTGTTTTCTTTTCAACCTTGCTTTCTTTTTCCCCATTATTTCTTGAAAAAATTGCGGACAGATCTCGTATAAAAATAAATTAAATACAGAAAAGTCTTAGGAAATCAAATTTATTTCTTATGAATATTATGTTTGATTTATAAACAACACAACTTATTACCTTGTAAATATGAAAGTTTTACTTGTAAACATAAATTATTAAACTTGATTGGTAAATTTATTAGGGGATACTTTATCTCTCTCTCTCTCTCACCCACATACACTTTCGTGTGACTTTTGAAAATGATATAAAAGATAATCAATTTTTCAAAAAAAAAAAATCAAAGAAAAATGAGAATTTTGAAATTTCAAGGAATTTTACCTTAAACAAAAGTCAAAAGAAAAAGATTCCTGTTTTTCTTTAACTATTGAAAATTGTCCAAAGGCAGCCTCGCTGGAAAGCAAGTGCCCAAATAATGCTCAGGAAAATAAGCAAGTGCCCCAATCTTTTGATCTTCTGATGTTAACACCGTTAACTGTATACAAGAGCTAATGGTGCTAAGAAAACAAAATTACATGTGCTAGCAATGTTAAAAGAATAAAATTAAAAGATTCAATTAAAAGAGAAAAACAAATAGGTACCAAATTAAAAATGGAAGAAATGTATAGAGCTACCTGCAAAATGGTTTTCCGAAATCGAATTTGAATAATCACATATTAATCATATGGGTGTTTGTAATTAAAGAGAAGAGAGTATGAATTGAAAAGGATAAGGTGAATGATCAAGGTGTGCAGTTCTCTTCTCATTGGACGAAGATCAAGCTAAATTATTTAGTAGAGTATTGTATAAAATTAAAATGAATTTAGATAAGATATACACTCATTTACAAATTTAAATTTAAAAGACATGCGCAAAAACAACAACAAAAATTAAATTTCAAAGACATGTGCAAGTGAAATCTGAAAACATTATAAAGCGGCACTAAAGTAGAGCTAATGTCAACACCTGTTTCCATTTCGATATTCGAAGAGTAATAAAGACAGAATTCTATGGGCATACAGAAAAGTACAATTATACTGATAAAATATTCGTTTACAATCCCAATGTAGTTCATCAATGAAAAACAGAAAATACAGCGGAAGTTCTAATATATACAGGATAACCCAAAATATCTAAAGCATAAACTAATTATAATCATGATCTTGTCCTCGCCTCGAGACACGAGCCAATTACTTCTCGGCATCTACTACGCCTTTGCCTTTCGATCTACTGGCATCCGTTGGGATGTTTATTTAAAAATAGGATGAGATTCCGAAGAATCCCAGTAGAAACATGCCATCATTCATAAAAAATGTGAAAAGTAAATATGATATGTGTCATATATGCACCAATTAATAAACAATATAATATAAATACATCATCTACATATATACATAAATAGTTCTGTTCTGAACTAACAAATCCAGGGATCTCTCTCTTCTACTACAAAATGTACGTTCTCTTTTGTGTGTATGAAAATGTTGTGTACTGGGAATTGATGACTAAGGACTGTTCCGGATGGCAAACACAGTAGGGAGGGAAAAAATATTATGGGGGTAAAATGAGGTGTTTGGGTTGATATTTTTTTTTAAATGGGCGTTTAAGGAAGAAGAATCTATCAAGACCTGCTTTTCACAGTACAGATAAGCTTCTATCACTGCCAATCCAAACATAAATCACACTTATAATTTAACTTTTATCCTATTTTAAATTTACAAAATATTAATCCAAAGAGTCTAAAACATCAATATAGGAAGTCAAAGATTGAAAGATGAGTTATGATGTTCAGAGGCGCGTTGCAGCAGGACATGTGAATGGGGCTATAAGAGATTGAGTACGAATGAAAAAGATACCCTCAGAAAAAGATAAAATTGTTGTAAAATACTAATTAAGGTGGATGTCCATGAGCTCCCAACTCTTGACCTTTCATTTTCTACATCCCACAACCTCTCCAATGAATGATCTTTAGGAGTTTTCATGCCCATAACTCAAAGGTTACAATGTGTGTACTCATGAGGATTAAAGTTTACCATTTACTTTGTGTAACTCTTAGTTGTGGTTGAGGGCCTATAAATAGAGCACTATGTACTACACTTTGTTAGCATCCAAATGAATAAGAATCACTCCCTCCTTGTTCTCTATTTCTCTCTTGTATTTCTTCATTCCCTTCATCTCAATCTCTTATACTTTCTTGATTTTATAACACGTTATCAGCACGAATTCGCTCAGAAGACCTATGGTCTAGTTTTCTATCTCTTCTACTCTCTAACTTTCTCATTTCCATACTATGTTTTGTATTGTTTATTCTCTATGTTATTTTATCTTTCTAGTCTACATTATCAATATATTGTTCTATATTATTTTTTTTACGCTATCTATTTTTATCCATCATGTTGTTACCTTTTACATATATCTAGGATAATCTAAGCCATTATATGGAATTAAATAGATTTTTTTTACCGATTGTTTTATACATTGGGTTCCATGGCTAAGATTTGAGATTATATTATCCTTCGCAAGTTTTCTTTCCTGTCACTTTTACTTATCATTTTCTGTTAATCTCTTATTATGCAAAATTTATATATATTTTTATTTTATATTCTAGTATTCTTTACATTTTATGTTATTATATTATGTTATTTCATTTTATTTACACTTATTTAACATTTATATTTCTTTATTTTATTTACATTTTATGTTATATATTATTGTTTGTTTCTTTATTTTATGTAATTTATTTCATCTTGTTTTATTGTTATTTTATTTACATTTCATTTATTTATGTTAATACATTATTGTTATATCATTATATCAATCTTTTATTTTCATTTGTTTATTATATTACATTAATATATAATAGTATTATATATGAGCATGTAATGTGGTCTATATGATCATGGTCTTATCTATTATTTATATTTAATTACGAATTTGAATTTATTTAATTTATTTTCTAGTATTTTGATTTTATCGAGAGGCCAGAAGCCATAATATTCTTAATTTTGTGATCAGATGACCAGAAGTCACATCACTTTTGTAATAGCTCTTATGAGAAAGAACGCTATTGATTTCATTAAATTGCAAGATTGACAAGAAAAATTTTAGCACTTTATGATTTAATTGTTACAAATATCAAAGCCCTGAAGGCTAAATGTTCAAATATCAAACTAAACAAAAAAAATAGTTTTGCAAGGTTTTTGCTATGGTCCTAAAGACCAATATTTGGAGAAATTAATGATGCTATTGAAAAAAAACACATGTAGGAGTGAAAATGAACATGATTACATTGCATTGGTTGAATTGATAGTTGAAAGCTAAGAATACTTTGTCTTAGCTATTGAACTACAATCGTGGAAATAATAACATTTCTAAGGTGATTAAAATTATGAGCAAATATCATACTATGATTGGAAGTCATATGGATAGGAAAAAAAATGGTATAATGTGACCAGAAGTCATATGGATAGAAAAAAAAATGGTATAATATGACCAGAAGTCATATAGACTCATATGTATCAATTTATTGAAAATAAAGATCAAAATAGTTGTGAAGCCAGAAAGACCATGAAATATTGTGAAAAATATAAAAAAATAGTTATGATACTTAAAGCAATAAGTTACGGAGAAAGATGATCAACTTGTATAGCCAAAAGAAATAATTGTAAGTTCTGAAGGCTATATAATTTTGATTAAGAAATAATTGTAAGCCCTGAAGGCTATATAATTTTGATTCTTTATGTTTAAATTTAAATTGATTGTGATTAATTTGTGAGAGAGAAATTATTATTTAACATTGTGATATCAACATGAATGATATATGAAATCAAATAGATAAAAAGGTAATGATTGGTCATTTTAAAATTTCAGTATAGTGCCAATTTATTTACAAATTTAAACATTATTGGTAATTATTGATATATTTTGATTTCATGGCCTTTTAGGATGCTAACTACCTCATGGTTAATCCCTATAACTCCCAAATCAAATGGTTTTCAGCATTTATTCATATAATCTTTAATTATACAATTAAGTTGTTTAATTACATTCTTTATGTATAATTGTACAATTTATTTGTAATTTTAAGTATATTGTGTATGTGAATACTATTCATATACATCAATGGTGTTTACCATCTCTATTTTCTTCTTGGGACTTGTATTTCTCTGTTGCACCAAAGATTTCCCAACAAACATTCAACTCATATACCTCAACATCAAGGTACTTTCTTTCATTATTAGTTATATTTTTCATTTTAGCTTTGTCTTCCATCTCTCTTCTCCTCTTGAGCACTATTATGTTGCCTTACAAATATATATGCAATTTTTCTTAGTTCCAAACTTTTGTTATTGAAAGGCATACAAATACTCTTCAATTTATATTTTATTTTAGTATTGATAATTTATTGCCTCCTTTCCCAATTCATTGTATTGACATTTCTTCTACTCCTTAGCATTCTTATATGATATGTGCAAGTTTCATACATTAATTATGATATAATATATAATATGACATATATTGGAATCAAATTGGTTTTACGTGACATTTAAGGGGGAAAAATCCTATATCATATTTGAATTAAGAGAATGAGAACTTAATGAGAAAATTCATTATGAATAGTTTATGATTTGTTAGACAAAATCATTTTCGTAATGTGCATGAATTATATAGTGCAAGTCAAATTTATGGATGATCAAACAGTAAGGAATATTTGAAAAAAGACTATGTATATCATAAGTATTTATTATTTTATATTATAATGCATTTATCTTTACATTTCTCTCAAATTAATTTTAGCCCTAAACATCAGAATTCATTGCAATAAGATCTTTATGTATTTTGATTATGGATCTCCTCATATTTCTTTATGTAGTGAAAAATTCTAAACATTTCATATTTTGAACATGCATCAAAAGAGACAAATTGAAGCATATTATTATTAATGAGTAATAAAATTATATAAATATGTGATAATATATGTTAGTTCCTGAAGAATACAAATGTAATAAAATTGATATAGTTCATGGAGAACTAATATAGATTTTTCTTAAATTCTATGGGCAGAAGAAGAATTGATTAAAAAAAGTTATAACCCATAGATTTACATTAGAGTTTTACTCTATTGCAGGGTTTAAATGATAACCCAATTGACTGAAATCCATAATTAGTTGTGAGTTATGAAGTACTTGAGTTTTGAAATGAAAGATATATTATTAGTTTGCTATATATAAATTTGTCTTTGAAATAGAGAAATAAAGAAAGTATATTTATATGACTCACACTTGAGGGGGAGATTGTTAGAATATAAGTGTGAGTTAATATTGAAAATTTTTACTCATATACTTCCTCACAAAACCTATTGATCTCCAAAAAATGGATGTCATATTGACATTTTATATCAATACTTATGGAAATTGAAAATTTTGTCGTTGGTTAAGCAACATGTTACAGTAAACTAGTAGTTTACTGATCCAAACAAATTTATGTTGGTATAACTTGTTTGATTCATCCGAGTTATATATAAAAGATTACGTGTGACATCCATTGAAGAACTAGAAGATTCTTCATAAATAGCCAACATATTATATAATTTAAGAGTTATCATGTGCTGCTTGTTCTCAAAGAAATTTAATTATGAGAGTATCATAAGCTATGATTTGGAATGGATCTCTATATTTCTGGAAATAAATAAACTCATGTATGGGCTCATTCAAATATCATGTAAACCATATCAATGTTCAATAATTTTGATAGATGCATCTATAAGATGGTTACATGTAATATTAATATTAGTTTGCAACCTGAAGTTTGCAAGAATATTTGAATAAATTATTATGTTACGTGCAATTTCCAGATTATACGATTCATTCATTGAAGCCTCCATAAATAGCTAGACTAATACTTATGAGAATAAAATTTATGTTTCAGTGTTGGCATATTTGATCTTACATATTGCAGCACTTATACTAGCCAACCAAATTCTCCCGATAAAATTGGCTTTTGGTCAGAAGTCAAGTATATTCCATCTTAAAAAGTTTGAATGTGCATTCCTATTGATTCACCACAATGCACATAGATGGATATTTAAAGGAAATTGAGATAAATGTTGGGTAAGAACCTCCTTCTTCTTGTTTGTCTCTAAATGAAACAAAAGGATGTTTCTAATGGAAACAAATGGATTTAGGAGACTTATACTGCATGATTAGTCGATTGTCATTTGACAAAGTTTTCCTAATATGAGGGGGAGAAATTAAATATCTGGAAAAGAAAACAAAAGGAATGCATTATTACTAATAAATATATATCCTCGAATATAACAATATGAACCAGAAGTTCATTTGGTTTGCATTCATGAAATATTACATAAAATCTGCTAGATGCAATTACTGACCTAAGTGGGAATTACTAAATCTCATATTCCAGCTATAAGTGGTCTAATTAGCATAAATGAAAGTGAGACATGCCCGAAGTATGAGAGAATAATCAGTTCCAAAAGAAAAAAGAAAGAAGCAAATAATCAAGATAATCATATTAAGGAGGCAGACACTCCAGAAGAGGTCAATACATAACTACTTGCAGAACCCTCAAAAGAGGTTCAGGTACCTGAAAGTAATAAAGAGATCTCAATGAATTATGTTACAGCAAGAAAAATGGAACTGAAAAGATAAAGTTGTCGACAACAGTTTTAGTAATAATATCATGTGATCAAATGAGGATCTTATACATGAATATGTCGGTAAAAAAAAAAGGTGATTGGCCAACTGAAGAAGGGGCCAAGACGCAATGAAAAATGTTCTTTTAGCATGTGAAATATATGGACCTGTAGTTCAAAACATTTGAAATATAAAGTTATTTGTGATATATGAATATTCATGTGAAAATAAAGATTTTCACAAGGTTTAATGATGATTATGATGAGGTACAACATTTGGTAGTGGATACAATAATTGTTGCATATATTATTAGTCTGGCAGTATATGCAAATAAAATAATGCGTCTATTAGATATCATTATACATAGCATATGCATATGGATACTGAATATTACATGAGAGTCTTTGAAGGATCTAAAATGCCAGAAGTATATATAAGAAAATTATTCTATATATAAAATGTTGTGCGAGTTTGAAAATAATTCAAGCATATATAATTAACTGAAAAATATATTAAAAAATGAGTAATTTTACATTTTACTTGACTTATAGATCAAGTTATCAAATGCATCAATGATTTCAAAATCACATATTTTTACCATGGTGAATTTTCTTGTAAAGATACATTGAATTTAATGGTCCAGAAGTACCTTATACATACTTTATGAGAATATTTTTGTATTATGCTAATATTGTATCTATTATAATTTTATTGATAAAAATTAGTTCTTGCAAGTGTACAGTGGATAACAAAAATGAGATTTAGTGTGATAGTCCTATTAACATATTATACAATATTATTTTGTTCAAAACAAACTGAATATGTGGGTATAAGATATATTTTGATGATTTTCAGAATAATTTTTCTTTATTGTTTTCACGATGAATAAGATAAAGGCATAATATACTGATATTTTAGCATATCCAGAAGATATGTAAAAGGAATACATCTAGCAGAATATTTGGTGACAATGTATCATTCATAGTTTGGTGGCTAAAAGAATGATATGCTCAACAATACATTAGAAGTGATGTTCTTATCAGGGGGAGTAAATACGATATTATCATCGTATGAAATAGAGACCATGCTGTACTCTTTTCCTTAACCAAGGTTTTGTCCCACGGGGTTTTCTTGGTAAGGTTTTTAATGAGGCAGCTTCGATTTGTATTGTGTACTCTTTTTCCTTCACTAGGTTTTTGTCCCATTAGGTTTTTCCTAGTAAGGTTTTAATGAGGCACAATATTTTTTTTATGGACATCCAAGGGGGAATGTTGTAAAATACTAATTAAGGTGGATGTCCATGAGCTCCCAACTCTTGACCTTTCATTTTCTATATCCCATAACCTCTCCAATGAATGATCTTTAGGAGTTTTCATGCTCATAACTCAAAGGTTCCAATGTGTGTACTCATGAGGATTAAAGTTTACCATTTACTTTGTGTAACTCTTAGTTATGGTTGAGGGCCTATAAATAGAGCACTATGTACTACACTTTGTTAGCATCCAAACGAATAAGAATCACTCCCTCCTTACTCTCTATTTCTCTCTTGTATTTCTTCATTCCCTTCATCTCAATCTCTTATACTTTCTTGATTTTATAACAGAAATATGAAAATATAATTAATTGTAGGATGGAGCATCCTACAAACGACAATTATTATGCAACCGACACTAAAATCAATTTGACAAAGAAACTAATCTAGATGAATGAAAATATTCGCCTGTTTTTTTCCTTATAATAGTTTTATAAAAATGCTTACCAGAACAAGATTTGGGAAGAATAAAAAAATAAATCTGTTTAGATTATTGTTTTGAAAAAAAACCATATTTGATAACAAAAAAAATATAAAAACTTGTTTGAAATAATTTTTCTTAAATTCAACTTCGAGAACACCGAGCAGACTAGAGAGTGGAGACGACCTATAGACTATGACTTGATAATGGCAAGTTTCAGTCTGAGAGGTGAGAGCTCAAGCCAAAAAAGAACATGGAAGGAAAATATGGTTCTTCACTTGCTAGTTACTACCGAATTTTACAGAAAAAAAAAGAACAAAAAATAAGAAAACATATACAAGATACTCTCTTTTTTTTTTTAAACAGATTATCATTTTTTTAACTAAAAATTAATTCACAAACAATTTTTTGTTATAAACATAATTTTTTAAAATAGGAATTCAAACAAAGTCATAATTTTCATCTTTTAGTCTCTAACTATGCTTATTGTCAATCATACTTTGTTTAATACAAAATTTAAAAGTGAAAAAATAAAAAAGAATTGAAAAAACGGAGATGAAAAAAATAGAAATAAAATAGTACTTGAATTATCTCTTTTCTTGTTTTCTTAAATTGAAAAAAAAAAAAAAAGGATTTCTTGACCTGCTTAAGTTATGCCCTACAAATTAAGGGTTTTTTTTTTGGATGAGAGATTTTAAGGGGAGGAAAAGTAAGTAAAAGGAAAAAAATTTATGAGTTGGATTTTAAAAAAATTAGAAAAATGACGTCACAAAATTTTAATAAAGAGAATATATAAGATAAAATAGTAAAAAAAAATTAATCAAAGAATTTTAATCCAGCTTCTCTCTCTCTTTTTTTAAGTCAAACTTAAAATTTTTTTCCCTCTATTCACTTTTCTTTTCCTTCCCCTCACACCAAACAAGCCCTAAGAAACTAAAGAAATAGATCATTCATTTTGTAAATATTTATGTTATACATGCTTGAAAAATTATTTTATAGGTTCATATACTTTTTCTCAATTTTTAATTTGGTATCAATGTATTTTTCTCTTATAATAAAATCATGTAATTTTGTCTTGTTAACACCGTTAACTCATGTAACTTTGCTCTAGTAACACCTTTAGTTCATGTAAAAGATTTAACTGTGCTAACAGAGCGAAGTTAAGGATATAATTAAATCTACATTTTTAGATTGTATGTTGTATGAGATGAGTGAGAAGTTGAAAGAAAAAAACAAGAAATATAGTGTGTAAAAGACGGTTCCCATTGCGAGCACTCATACTTTGAGAATTGAGTGTGGTCATCGCACACATGCTCTTATAGCTAAGAGAGAAAGACGGAAAAAGACCTTTGAATTTACAACTAAGAGAGAAAGTAAGAAAAAGAGCTTTGAAAGACAGGAAAAAGAGCTTCACCTTATCTTTTCTTTTCGTACTCTCTCCTCTTTAATTACAACTACCCATATAATTAAGAGGGAAAGATAGAAAAAGAGTTTTGAATTTATAAAATTTTAAATTAGATGTTTTCATGAAAATGAGTATTATTTGGGGACATGATGTCCCTACTTCGTGCGTTCCAGCGAAGCTTTCTTTAGACCATTGCAAAAGTTAAAGTAAAACAGGAATCTTGTGCTTTATTGCTTTTCTTTAAGGTACAATTATCTGAATTTCGGAATTCTTATTTTGTTTTAATTTGTCTGAAAAAATGATTATCTAATTTTACATCATTTTCAAAAGCCACACAGAATTGCGTGACTGTGAGACTCCCCTAATAATTTACAAATCAAATTTTATAATTCATGTTTACAAGTAAAACTTTTATATTTACAAGTTAAGTTGTGTTACTTATAAATCAAATATATAAGATTTATAAAAAAAAAGGTAAAATTTTCAAGACTTTATGTATTTAAATACAGAAAGTTAAGAGAAAATATAGGTAGCTGCTAAATGATTTAATTTTTTCACTTGATTTCTACCCAACACAACTTAACCTTTTTTACCTCTGTTTCTCCTTCTGCTCGAGTTCACTGTATCTCTGCCCTATATTGTCTTATTTTCATTAGCATTATTCGGAGCATTCAAAGTATTCCGGTTCGGTTTCAGACATTTTGATGTCAAGAATTTCCCATCTTGGACGGCATAGGGATCTATTAGAATTGGGATCGGAACCGGGACCACCTTTGAGATCTCGGTCCTAGTCCCGGTTTTTTTTTTAATTTTTTTATCTTATAAATTAAGTTATTTGTATTTTTTACCCCATAAGTTAAGTTATCATTTGACAATTGTGTATCATATCTTTAATTGGAGTTAAACTATATATAGCGTGATACTAATTCTAACTATATAATGTATAAAGATAATAACGAAGATGATAATGGTGATCATAATGATAATAATAAAATGTTATTCTTTAATTTTAGATCAATTTGTGTTATTATTATGTCTTTATTAGACATTAAATGATCACTTTAAATACTAGATTATAAAAAATTTAACTAATATAATAATATTTTTAACTTTATTTTTTAAAAAAAAATCAGAATTTTTAGGTTTGATCCCGATCCCAAAATTATCAAGACCGATACCAAACTGGGATCGAGATACAATTTACATTCTAACAAAAAACCGTGATCATCAGGAACTAGAATTGGAAAATCCTATTCCCTACCTGGATTTTTTTTTTGAATGGAAACTGGAATTCATTAAGTTACAACTAAGAACTTAATACAAATCAAAGGCGAAACCCCAAATCAATCATCAACGACCGCCTCCCGAAGGTGGTGGTTGTTCAAAAAAGACAAAAACCTCCGCAATAGAATGCCCTAACCTGGTAAGATGATCAGCATCTCTATTCTGTTCTCTAGGAATATAATTCAACAAAACATGCCAATTCCTAGATAACCATAATCTAGCTTCTACAATAACAACACTGAAAGGGTGGTATTGCTCTCCACCTCTCGTTAACAAATTGATTGCCTCAATGCAATCAGTGTGAATAAGAATGTTTCTGTAGCCTCTGCTCCAACAAATCTGAAGTACTTGGATAATTGCTAAGATCTCAGTGATTGCAGGAGGAACTGTTAACAGCTTACAGGTGAATCCCCCAAGCCAAGCTCCTTCCGTATCAAGTAGAACTCCCCCACAGCTACATTAACCTGAGTCCATAGCCGAACCATCTACCTCCAAGTGAACAAATCCCGCTTGCCTGTCCCTCGCAATCTGATCTGCAGAAGATTGATGAGAGTAAAACTGGCAATGGGAGAGCAGATCCTGATCCCAGCTAGCGCGAAAGAAGCTGGCCTGGCCATCCTGAGCATAAGACTCCAACTCCTCACCAAAGACTTTCCTGCATCTGGTTGCCCATATATCCCAACAGATATAACCAAACAAGGAAGCCCATTGGACTTTTCTCGTGAAGTCTCTTCCCAATCCATGCTTAAGATTCCAATTTATCCACTCTCTCCCTTGTAATGATGTGAATTTATCCCACAAGGTCGGGTGGATTAAAGCAATCCATCGTTCTCGAGCATTCACACAGTCTCTAAGCATGTGCATCATGTCCTCCTCTTGGTTACAGCCGAAAGAACAACTTGCCGAATCCAGGAGGCCTCTATGAGATCTCAATTTCGCCGTATGAAGACGATCATGAGAGGCTAGCCATATAAAAGATTTGATCTTCTCTGGAATTGAGCAGCTCCACAGTGTTCTCCAGAATGGTTCTCTGACAGCTTGAGTACCTGCAGAAAGAAAATAATATGCGGATTTAACAGAAAAACAGCCATCCGAAGACGGCTTCCAGTAATACTTATCCTCCCCTCTCTCCTCACGAGGAGGGTGGGTGCGCATAAGACAATCAATAACATGAGGTTGGAACCATTGGCTAAGCATATCCCTGTTTCATTCTCCCAACAGGTTAGTGTAGTCACTCACTTTAGCTTCCCTATCCACAAAAGCTTCAAAACCCGGAATGAGCTCAATTAAAGGTCTATTCATCTCAGACCAATTATCATGCCAGAAAGAGGTCAAATTCCCATTCCCAATATTGACTCTAACGCCTTTGATAAATTTTTCCCAGACAGCACATATACCTCTCCAAGTCACGGACGAGTTTTTCCTGCACTAATCCTTGGCATGAAGCCAGTGCCACATCTATACTTCGATCGAAGAACCTTAACCCATAAAGTATCTTTGTTGTTAAGGAGGTGCCAACATAACTTCATCAAAAAAGCTTCATTTTGTCTTCCCATTTCACGGATCCCAAGCCCTCCGTCTTTCTTATCTCTGGTTATTTGATCTCAAGATATCAAATGAAGTTTCTTTCTATCATTTTCTTCTCCCCAAAGGAAGTTTCTGCTTCTTTTTTCCAGTTCGTTCAGCATTCCTTTGGGTAAAAGCATTGTCTGCATGAAGTACGAAGGCAAGGCATTTAAGACTGCTTTAACAAGAGTTGTACGACCGGACAGGTTCAAATATCTCCTTTTCCATCCTGAAAGCTTTTTCCTGGTTTTATCCAAGATAGGTATAAAAGTGATGTAGTTGGCTCTTTTGTGAATCAAAGGAATTCCCAGGTATTTCCCCAGATCTCCTGTAAGTCCAACTCCCATATTTCGACTCATATTTAACGCTCTGGAGAAGTTCACATTCCTCGAGAAACAGACTTTTGTCTTACTTCGGTTCATTTTTTGCCCCAAAGCTTCACAGAATCTCTGGATACAATCTAACATCCCTTCAACCTGACTATCAGAGGCCTCCCCAAACAGGATGAGGTCATCAGCAAAGAATAGATGAGAAATACGAGGACCTCCTCTGTTTAGCTGAATCGGTGTCCATATGTCATTGTCAATAGCATCATGAATTATATGGCTTAATCTCTCCATACACACGGTAAAAATATAGGGAGAGATTGGATCTCCTTGACGAATGCCTCTAGATGACTTGAAAGTAGGAGTAGCTTCCCCATTCCAAAGGATTTGAGAAGATGAGGTGGTAATACATGCCATGATGGCTTCGCACAATTTTTCCTCAAGACCCAACAATCTAAGAGTATCTTGAATAAAACCCCATTCAAGACGATCAAAAGCCTTTTCAAGGTCAACCTTGAGTGCCATCCAACCTATCTTGCCAGTTTTAGTCTTCATTGAGTGGATAACCTCCTGAGCTACAATAATGTTGTCACTGCTCTGTCTTCCAGCAATAAAGCTACACTGATGATTACCAATAACTTTCCCCATAATCTCCCGGAGTCTATGCGAAATAGTTTTAGTAATAATTTTGTAACTTACATTACAGAGAGATATCGGCCAAAAATCCATGATTGTTTGAGGACTTTCTATCTTGGGGATGAGCACAATATTGGTATTATTTATGCCTCTTACCGACATAGGCTCATTGAAGAAATCCCTCACCAGAGAAAAAATAGACTCTCCCACTATAGACCAGAACTCTTGGTAGAAAATAGCTTGAATACCATCAGGTCCTGGAGCCTTGAAAGCTCCCAAATCAAAGATCGCTTGTTTTATTTCCTCATTTGTTACCCTTGCATGAAGTTTCTCCATATCCCTATCACTCAATGTAGGAAAGCATAAGCTTGTTTTAAACACCCCAAAGTATTATTTGGGGACATTTTGTCGTCCCTACTACTTACTTTAGCGAGGCTGCCTTTGGAGTTTGGACCATCTTCAATAGTTGAAGTAAAACAGGAATCTCTTGCTTTTTTACTTTTCTTTAAGGTACAATTCCTTAAAATTTCAGAATTATTATTTTTCTTTAAATTGCCTGAAAAATTAATTGTCTTTTATATCATTTTCAACGGTCACACGAAATTGTGTGAAAGTGAGACTCCACTAATAATTTACAAATCAAATTTAATAAATATGTTTATTAGTAAAACTTTCCCAAGACTTTTTTGTTTTTAATTTATTTTTACGTGAGATATGTATCCGGCGTAGTGGTAAGCGGGTGACGCTCCCAAACACAAGTTCGATCTTTGGAAGCGCACTTATAGATAGAGGGTAGTACCCATCTTAACAGAAAAGTGCTACAGGATGCGTTCCATATTACCTTGACTCCGAATCAGTCGGTTGCTCGGATTTACCTAATTCAGTTGAAAAGGTCAAGGTCCAGAAAAAACGCTAGATACCAGGGTTGGGGGGAAGGCCCTAATGCCCTTGTTGGCAAAAAAAAAAGAGAGAGAGATAGAGAGATCTGTACATAATTTTCTCAAGAAATAATGAGGAAAAAAGAAAGCAAGATAGAAAAGGTGAAAAAAAGGGAAAATTTTCAATAAATACCACTTAAATTTTAAAATTTTAAATCAGTGATTTTCTAAAAAACTGAAATGTCAATTGTTATACTCTTTTTGTCAATCTCATTATTCTTATAATCAATAAAATTAATTTAGGATTTTGAAGTTTAATTAGTATTTACTTAGATTCCTTTAAAAAAATCAAGAAAAGAAGAAGACGACAGATGAAAAAGACTCGGTTGCCAGTGTTGGAACGGGCACAGCCTTGAGTGTGACTCTTTTCTTATCTCTCCAACTCATTCACAGTGATATTACTTTATTTATACTCTGTACTTCATTTATTAAATTTCAGAATTTATTTTTAAAATTTTATTATCATTCAATTTACCCTCTGCTGAATTATCATTCAATTTCATTAATTAAATTCATTTGATGCTATTCCAATCTTATTGTTTCCAATCTTATTAGTAACCTTCGTCACTGTTTTTGGATGGGGTGGAAAATTACATAGCAAAGCATGTTTTTCTCTCTAATATTATTTTCTTCCTATTTTATTCTTATCACTTTTCGCTTCGTCGAAATATATCTAAATATACATAATCCCTTATTTATAAAAAAAATTCTCTCAACTAGAGTTGATCCTATATGAGTAACAATTTGTCATTATCTAAAAATTAAATGCATTTTGTTTTATTTTTACCTCAATTAATTACACGTCCTAACATTTTTTTTTTCAATCATTTTCTCTCACACACATAATCTTCATAAATAATGGTATATTTGAAAAATTTTCAACTCTTTTATACTTATTATTTTTAACTGATTTTTACTAATAGTTAGACTTACATTTATTTAGATTGTTGTTGCTTATAATTAAGTGTAAATTTTCTTTAACACAAGAAACCAAAGATTGAAAGATGACTATAAGAGACCCATCAATATTGAGGGTTTATTTGGGTTAGTGGTGACAAAAGTGACTTTTTAAATTTAATTTTTATAAATTTAAGATATGATAAAATTCAGATCGTAAATATAATTTGTGTTGAGATTGATGGTGGTAGTAATAACTTGTTTTTTTTTAAAAAAATCAGATTTTTAAACTTCCTCTCATAAACTATTTTAAAAAAAAAAAAAGTCCTGTTAACAAAATACCAGTTCAAACACCTTAATTTTCATAAAAGAAAAAACAGACACCACCAGTACTTTTTTTTTAAAAAAAAAAAGGGACCCCCAAAGAAGCTCTAAGTTTTACCTACAACGTCACGTAGCAGCAGGACGTGGGAACGTGGGCTATGAAGATAAGAGTACGAATGAAAAGGATAGCATCAGAAATAGAGAAGATATGAAATAAAATTTAAAATAAAATACAGCTACCGTTCAAATTACATATCAATTAAACGGGGGATTGTAATTAAGTGTGTGTTTGGATTAGCTTTTGAAAATAGTTTTTACAATTTACAAGGTAAGTTTTTGAGAAGAGTTTTATCTCGAGTTGCGCAAACCTAGATTTGGAAAATTTTCAAACACTCACTATATGAGTTTCGTATTTTTGAAGGTCAGTTAGGGAATGTAGTTGAGCATGTGTGCCTCTGAAAAGGAAAAAGAAAGAGCACCGTAGTAAAGTTTCCAACCGAGTTCACGACCGATGCTCATGAAATGTCTGTTCATGATCTGGCTCCTTTAAACTTTCAAGCCAAGCAGAATCAATCAACTCAATTTAATTGTGGAAGCTTATGATCTGGTATGAACATCAAAAACCCCTCCTTAGTCTTTCATCTTCTGATCACTGTTTCTATTTATTATTTATATATACTTACTTTAAGACTCTGTGTGCGATGAACAATCAATTCTCAAAGTATGAGAGCTAGCAATGGGAGCTGTCTCATGCACACTTAGATTTCTTCCTTATTTTTCTTTCAACTTCTCACTCATCTCATACAAAATACAATACTTGTTTTATTTTTTCTTTTTAACTATAAAAATTTTAACTAGACGTCACTCGTCCTAAGAACTCATTAGAATAGAAATAGGATACACACACACATCACAAAGTTAATGTAAAACAAAATTCTGAAATTTCAATTTTAAGTGCTTGTCACTTTTTGAAAAAAGTAAAATGACAAGTTTGCTTTTTGACTTTTGGGTGTTGGAATATGAAAGGCGTGTTTTCGGGTCTGAAACATATTTTCTACATGTCGTGTGTGACTCCCAACTTGCAAGTCCCAACTTCAATCTCTCTCAACATCTGCTCATCGCACTGCAATATTTTGTTCCTCTCTCTCTCTCTCTCTCTCTCTCTCAAATCTACTAGCCAAGACTGAAACTGCAAGTTCATCACAGGTATGAAGCAATATCTCTATCCTGATCGTCTCATTTTTTTTCGTACTTTTTTTGTTTCAGATGCCTTTTCCCCCTTCTTCTTTTAACATTTTTCTATTTGTTTTTCCTTTCATAAGCATCTATCTCTACGAAAATCATTCTTGATTATATCTTTACGAAAGATTAAGTACGTAAGATGCTTCAATTCTTGTCATCGCAGTGCAATTCTGTTCTTCTCACTCTTAAGCCAACACTGAAACTGCAATTAAGCTCATCACAGGTATGAGAATGTTAAATGAGAAGTTAAGATGATGATGAAGATGATGATCCTATCTGATCTGAGTAGTTACATATTAATATTTCCAGCGCAGTTGACAACTGAAGCTCATGAGAAGTCTGTTCATCAACTCAAATTCTGAGAAGAAGTTCATCTGGTATGTGAACATCAAAACCTCGTTAATTTATCTTTCATTTTTCTGATCATCATCAGCGTTTTCTATTTGTTATACATTATACTTACTTGAGGCTATCGGATATATGGAGAGGAAAGTAGAGGTAGAGACTTTTGAAAAGGTTTACTATTTTGAATTTTCTATTAAAGTATTCTTTAATTTTCTCAATAATTAATTTTCTTCTCATTCAAATATAAAATAAAAGTCTGTCTAGGAGGTGCAATGGGAGCTGTCACTTCCAGACTACATTTCTTGTTTTTCTTTCAGATTCACACTGATCTGATGGAAATACAATCTGAAACAATACATTTAGTTACTTTAGTGTTCAAAAATAGATGGGAGAAGTTTTGATCTCATAGCAAGAAAGCTTATCTGGCATGAAAAGTGACTTTAGTCTTTCATTTTGTGATCATTCTTTCCTATTTGTTACACTTACATAATATAAAGAGTCCAATCTAGGGTTAAGTTGGGCACCAAAATTTGGACGGTTCAAACTAGATCATTAGATCTATTAAATTTAATTTTTTTACCTTTTTTTTCAAAAATTATTTTAAGGTATACAGAATTTAAAACAGCACATTTAATAACAACAATTGATCTTTCTTCTTTTTCTTATTCTATGTTATGAAATTTACCTTTCAGGTTGTTGTTACATATTTGAAGATGAAGCAGGAAAATATTGACATGCAGTATCTTCATGGAATGAAATTTTGACTTTGAAGCGGTACGTACCTCTGCTGAAAGTGAAACGGTGCAATCCGAGAACAAGATATGTTATTAATCAAACAATCCACTTCATCAATTTATTAATTAGTGCATAAATAATTAAATATCCTGGGTTTTAAAAATATTTAGCTGAATAATAAATTAAATGATAAAAGTACATTTTCATTAACTTTATACAAAGATTCATTTTAGTCCATTAAAATTAAAAAGCATGTTATCATTATTTTAACTCTACATTGTTAGTCTAAAATGCTAATTTTTTTTAACAATCATTATTATTTTAAAAATTTCATTTAATATGTCAGCATCGGAGAAATTTTTTTTCCTCAGATAATGCCATCATTTTTTTGTTAACGGTGTTATGGGTATAAAGAACTAAAAAGATACTATTTTTTTTTTATATTTCCATTCTCTTGGATAAAAGACATAAAGATCATTAAAAATGGTAAAGAACAAAAAGGTGATTCCAATTTCAATTTTCCTATGAGATGCGAGGCCCTAATTTGTCATTTTTTAAATCAAAAGGAAATGATAGAAATATTGTTATATATATATATATATATATATATTCTCATCCTTCAGATGAAATCTTCTCCGTTCTCTTTTTCAAAGAAAGTTTCTCCTGTGACAAGTGACAACAAAGAAAATTGGGCACTTCTTCGCCAGCGCATCTTTTAAATACACCAAACAACATTTTGCTTGATGGTATATTGGGTGCATGAAAAAATATTAAAATATTTTTATTTTTTACCTTTATTAAATGAATATTGAGACTATATAAATTTATGTCTTAACAAAAAATTTAATTTGAAATTAATGAAATAACATAGGATATCAGGAATAATTTTTTTAATAATGATTTTAAAGTAACATTTCTTGGTGGCCAAGTTACTTAGCTTGGTCACTCATCGGATAACAAGGAAAATTTGAAAGACAAGTTTATTCCTCAAAATTATCCCTCTTTTTCATTTTCATCATGATGATGGTGATGAAAGAAGACTAAAACATACTCATTGAGATTTTATTATTGGTAATAACTAAAATTAGGACATGGTTTCTATCATTTATCCTTATCACCCACTTCTCCTCTACCCATATCCACATTTAGATTGAAATTTGAGCGGTTTAAATTTAATGTTTTATAAAATAATTTTTTTAAATGTTATTAAAGAAAAAAGACAAGAAAATACCACTTGTATTTAATATTCAAAATAAGTGATTTTCTACTAAAATGAGTTGTTAATTGTTATACTCTTATAATCAATGTCAATACTCTTGTAGGCAACAAATGGGATTAACAAATGGGATTTTGAAATTCAAATGATGTTTTTTTTTAATCTTTTTCCCTTTTTTTAATTGCAATTTTAAATTATTATGGCTAAAATTTAGCAATTTCAATTTATTTATGTAGTTATTTTTTAATAATTTGGTATTTTATTAGTAAGTATAAAACAATGAACCTAAAGGACTCAAATTTCAATCTTTAAGATGGAGATGGGTGGGTAGTGGAGGGGAAGTGGATAGTAAGGGTAAGGAAACAAAGTCCTTAGTACTATCATTGTTAAATTCCTATTGGGGATTTATTAAATTTATCCTTGATAGAAGCTTTTCTTATTATTTTTAATAATAATTTAAATTATCTTAAATACTTATTATTCTGATATATTTCACTGATAACTATAATTATAAGTAGTTATTGTTAAGGAATAATATAATGAATATGTATATTGTTTTCTCGTATATTTGGACTAGAGTAATATTGTAATTATTTAATAGTTTTTCTAGGCATTAGGAGTCGCTCTTGCACGCTCGTTTTTCATGTCACTTTTGAGAATGACATCAAAAGATAATTAAATTTTCAGACATATAAATGTCAAAAAAAAAATCTGAAATTTGAAGAAATGTTATACCTTTATGGAAAGTGATGAAAATCAAAAGATTCCTTTTCTCACTTTAAACTTGAGAAATTTCTTAAAAATCTGAAATTTGAAGAAATGTTATACCTTTATGGTCATTATATTTGAAATTTTATCAAATGATATGAAAATGAAAATATCTTTTTCTTTGCCTCTCATTAGTCTTTCATATATCTTCTGATAAATGTTTTCTATTAGACTTAGAGAGAGAGAGAGATATATCATTTCCAACGGAGTTTATGGTGAAGCTCATGAAAAGTGTGATTATCTGATTGCAGTGGAATTCTGTTCATCTCGTTCTTAAAAATTTGGAAGCCAAGAATCATCAACTTAATTGTGGGGAGCTTAATTATCTGGTATGAAAATCCAAACCTCTTTTGTCTTTTTCTCCCTTTTATTTTGCCAACTTCTGTCTTTCATTTATTATATATTTACAATTTTCAAAGTATGAGTAGCTTGTTGGTTGTGCTGTAGGAATTAGAGAGTTGTCCCCATAGAGTACATTCGTTGTGAGTGAACTAATTGAAGAGGAGATCTCAATTGGTCCTAAATATATATAAAACATATTTTTTATATTTGTCAATCTTTTCTTAATTTACCTTTATTGATACTCTAGGATATTTTTAGAAAAAAAATATACCATATTAAATAATTTAACTGATTTTCTTAATCTCATCAACTCATCTGGC
The DNA here is from genome assembly GCA_963242795.1 of Inga leiocalycina. NCBI lineage: Eukaryota > Viridiplantae > Streptophyta > Magnoliopsida > Fabales > Fabaceae > Inga > Inga leiocalycina. The sequence goes on from OY725326.1 coordinate 35,836,608, forward strand.
AGAGAATACAATCTAAAACTGTAGATTTAGATCAAACAAGCCTGGGAAAAAAATGATTTAGATGAAACAAGGCCTTAGCTTTTTTTTGGTCTATCAAGGCCTTAGTCCAATAATATTTGATCTTTAAGAACACCATAACAGAATATTGATCTTTCTTACTTTTCAAATTTTTTGTTACGGGGTTGTCCGAGAGAACAAGATATATTATTATATTCAATTCACTCCATGAATTAATTAATTCGTGCTTGAATGTCTTGACTTTTACAAAAAAAATATATATATAGCTTAAACATAAATAACAAATTAAACGCTGTTTCTATCCAATGATACTTTCTTTCTTTTTATATTTTTTAGGGGTAAGGTAAGTGCATCAAGCACCCTAAAATATTTTTCATATGTGTTCAGTATTCTAAAATATTTTGTAGTCCATCCAACGCCCTAAGGTTTTTTTTTTTTTTTGCACCCAACATTTTAAAGTATTTTTTTAGATGCATCAAGCACCCTGAAGTGTCTTTTAAGTTTATTCAACATTTTAAATTATCTAAATTGTTAAGTATAAAATTGCACAAAAAAGTAATTTAGAGTGATGGATATACTTGAAATAAAAAATTTCAGGATACTGGATATTTTAGACCACTAGATACACATGGCAAAATACTTCAAAGCACTTCAGCCCTATTTTTTTTGTAATGTATTGTTTTTGACAAAATATTTTACATTTCTATTAAAATAATATGTACTTTTATTCTAATATTAATATTGATTTACACAAACATTTTTCTCCTCCCTTTAATTTTCTTTTCTCCCAACTTTTCTTTCCATCAAAACCAAGCATCAGTTGTAAGTAACAGGAGTTTTTCTTCATGTTGAAGATTTAAAACCCCAAAATAATTATTTAGTAAAATTATTAAAAAATTGTCGAATTTCCTATTTATTTCATGAAAAATCTTTATAAGTTTGAAAATAGAATGTATATTTACACAATTTTAATAAAAATATTTTCTGGCGTAAATTCCTATATATAGCATCAATCATAAAAGATAAATCAAAAGGTAATTTAGTGTTTTAGTTTTAAAGTATGAATATAAAACATTGATATTTACAAAATGAATTGTCTCTTTTTTTCTGATTTCTCAGTCTACCGGGCACAAACTAAATAAGTATTGTTTGTTGGAGCAGTTTTCATTATAATTTATTGACGATTGCTCTGTTCTTGAGCTGGTCCGTTCTAGAAATCTTTTTTATTTTTAATTAAAAAAGAAAAAAGAGATAATTGAAATGATGGTATTTATTTCTGTTTTTTTTTTTAAATTTCCATCGTCCTTTCCATTCTCTTTTTGACACTTTTACATTGTTTTTTTAATTAAAGAAAGTATGAATCAATGACGTGGAAGTGCTAAAATGTGTAATTATTTCTCTACTATACTATATGTTTCTATATTTTGATCACTTTTATATATTGGGGGTTCCGAGTGCACATGAGAATTTTTAAACAATCTCCCTTTTACATCCTCTGTGCTCTTTCATATGTTTTGACAGTGCAGTTGGCCATCAGTTGTAATTAACAGGAGTTTTTCTTCATGTTTTATTAAATTATATTTTTAAAAAATAAATGGGGCCAAAAAAACCTGATATCAGAGCAAGAAAGATGAACCAAAACAATTGATCTTTCTTATTTTACTCTGGATAGGAAAAAAAAATTCATTCTTGATTATATCTTCACGAAAGATTAAGTACGTAAGATGGTTCAATTCTTCAAAATGAAATTCTGTGTTAATCATATGATGATGATGATATTGATGAATGGCTCTCTTTTTAGGTTGCTATTGATATTAAATGGCAGAGGTGGTATTGTCAGTAGTAGCAAAAAAACTTGCTGAATATTTGGTGGATCCAACTATACAACAACTGCAATATTTGTTTTGTGTTGGCGAAATTATAACAAATGTTGAGGAAAAGAAGAACGAGCTGACACTCAAGCAACGAGAGGTGCAAAAACGAGTTGAAGAAGCCAAACGGAAGCCTGAAAGAATGGACGATGAGGTTAACAATTGGAAGAATGAGACGGTGAGCCTCATAGCAGAGGTGGAGAGCTTGGTGAGGGCAAACAGTGACTCCTTCCATGGGTGGTGTCCTACTTGGAGGAGATATCGACTTTGCAAAATGCTCGCAAAGACATCCCAACGGATGACAGAGCTGAATACAAGGGGTGATAAGCTTGAACAATTTTTCCATCCTCTTATTGTTCAAGATATAGAGTATCACTCATCTAAAAATTTTATGCTCTTCAAGTCAACTAAATTGGCATTTGGTGAACTATTGGAGACATTGCAAGATGATGATAACTATATGATTGGGTTGTGGGGTATGGGCGGGTCAGGGAAAACCACATTGGTAAAGCAAGTAGGAAAGAAAGCCAAAGAATTAAAGCTATTTGACAAAGTTATAATCACAACAGTTTCCCAAACACCAGATATACGGAAGATTCAAGGAGAATTTGCAGACTTGTTGGGACTTGAGTTGAAGCAAGAAACTGAAGAGGGAAGAGCAAGAAGAATTGCAATGAGATTGCAAAGTCTAGAGGAACAAATTCTGATTATTTTGGATGATGTGTGGGCTATGTTGAACCTCGAGAATATAGGGAATCCCTTTGGTGATGAAGGTCCAAAAAACTGCAAAGTTATTCTTACCACACGCCGTGAAGAAGTATGTACCTTGATGGATTGCCAAAAAACTATTCCATTGGGTCTGCTTACAAAAGATGAAGCTTGGGATCTATTTCAAGCTCACACTAATGTTGATGATGCTGCTAAAGAAGCTAAAGCACGAGAGATTGCTATGGAATGTAAGAGCCTACCCATTGCAATTGTAGCTGTGGGATCTTGCTTGAAAGGAAAAGGAATTGATGAGATGGATGTAATGTTGTATAAGTTGAGGAATGCAAAGCCAGTAATCAATGAGGTGGATAAAGGAGTGAGGAGTGCTTTTTCTTGTCTTGAATTAAGCTACGATTATTTGCCAACCTCAGAAGCCAAGCTGCTGCTGTTAATGTGTGCTATGTTTCCTGAAGATCATAACATTGATGTCGAACATCTTCTCATATATGGAGTGGGGTTAGGCCTATTTAGAGACGTAGACTCATCATTTGAAATAGTAAGGAGCCAAGTTAGAGCAACTATAAATTATCTCATTAACTCCTCATTATTGCTGCATTCTCCCGAGTTCAAAGAATATGTGACAATGCATGATGTGGTTCGTGATTTTGCTTTGTGGAAAGCATCTAAAGAGGATCATACCATTATGGTAAATCGTACTAAAGAATTGAACGAATTGATTGCTAACGAAGAGGTGAAAAATTTCTATGCCTTAGCTTCATGGTATGACAACAATGAATTAGTTCAATTTCCTTCTCAATTTGTTGCACCAAAGCTTGAGTTCCTATTGTTACATTTAAAAGGACACTTGGATGTATCACATGCAACTTTTGAAGGCATTAATGGACTCAAGGCTTTGATTATCGAGTGCTTTTCGTTTAGAAGTACTTGGGGTAGGATTGAAGTACAACCTCAATCACTCCAACACTTGTCTAATCTTCGAACTTTGCGGTTGCGACATTGGGACTTACATGACATCTCTTTTGTGGTAAGCCTTAAAGAACTTGAAATTCTTGACTTGCAAAGTAGTAAATTTGAAAAAATGCCAAATGGAATTGAAAACTTAAACAAGCTGAAGTTGTTAAATTTGTCATATTGTACAATAGATGAATGTTGTTATGAAGTAATAGGGAGGTGTTTGCAGTTAGAAGAGTTGTATGTTTTCATGCACTTGACACACTCAAAAAATGTAAATTGTTATGAATACCTTGTGGGCCCTACTGCTTTGAAGAAATTGAGAAGGTATAAGTTAGAAATTGGGGAGCCTAGCAGACATGCATCATTTCAAAATGAAGGCATCAGATCTTTATTCTTGGGTCAGTTAAATATGTCTATGTTATGTGCAATAATCAAGGATCTTGCACAAAGAGCAACTGCAATTGAATTTTATGAGCTTGAGGGAGGTAGAAAATGTTTCATGCCTGATATTGTCCAAGTTGTAGGAAGCATGAATGAGTTAACTAAACTCTGTCTTCAAAAGTGTTCAGAGATAGAATGCATTACTGACAAAACCATTCCTCATGAAAATGTGGTTGTGTCCAGATTGGATGAGTTAGTGCTAAGAGATATGAATAATCTTAGACAACTATGTCGTGGTCCTTCTCCTCATGGCTTGTTCCAAAAGCTCGAAAGACTAATTATATTCAATTGCCATAAATTGCTCCACATATTCCCTGCTGATTGCAACTTAGGCAATCTTAAGTGTCTGGATATTTCCCAGTGTCCGATGTTGACATCTCTTTTCCATATCTCTGCGGCTTGCACTCTGATATCCTTAGAGAGGCTCGTAATAGCATGTTGCAATGAATTAAAGCATGTAGCAAAGGTAGAGGGTGGTGGTGCATGTGAAGAACAACCAATGCATGACCAAGATGAGACTCAGATTGTGTTTCCTCTTTTGAAATATCTCCGCCTAGAAGAACTTCCAAAACTTGTGGGAATTTGCTCAGAGGGTCATCATCCAGTGTGGCCATCTATGAAGAAAATAGAATGGATAGATTGTCCAAAAATGGTACGCATTTGCTCTCCCTACCTTAATTTGATTTTCAAAAAAATATTAAAAAAATACTAAAGTTTCTTATATGTTGAAAAAATATCTTTGTTCACATGATTAAACTTTTTTTATTGAATGCAGATAGCAAATAGTGTTCATGTGAATACATATTGAGAGATGATCAAGTCATTTAAGAATGAAATTAGAATATCTAAAGTGATGCGTCGTTCTTTCTGAAAAATTGAATCTAACTTTGCTTTTGGTTTTGTTTTGAAGTGCTTCGCATTATGAAAATAAGAAATGCAATTATAGGTAGCAAATTTTGGTTTGGAAGTGCTCCGTGTAAGAGTCAAATTTTATTGTGAAAAATGATTAAAATTATAATTGAAATAAGGGACTAAATGATAATGAATTGATTTCTATACATTCAATAACAAAATCCTAAATAGAATTTGGGCTCTGCGTTCTCTGTTCTGATTCATCGCCACCGTGGTTGCAAAATATTTCAATGCATAAATAATCCAGCAATTAAATTTTTTTATTTTGTATTTTAATCATTCAATTTCTTTATCATTTCTAGTGCCCACAATAAATATTGACTTGATTGATAACTCCGTTGTCTTATGTATGCATATGGCTGATTTTTATTTGTTTAATTTACCAAAAATTGATAGACTAAGTCTATGCAAGAAATAATACATGTCCATAAAGAATTTCAATTTATTCCGATTTATCAATTTTTAGGAAATTTGTTGATGGTTCTGGTTTTCTTTTGCAGGAATTGAAGGGCCATCAATTGAGGAATGAAGTGTGCAAGCCATTGGCAGCTATAGAAAAGATTGAACTTAATAACTGTGGAGTAGAATCCATTTTTTACCATCAGACTGGCGTAGAAGAACAAATTCCAAAATTTCAATACCTTAAAGAATTAACTTTGGAAAATTGTGCAACATTGAAATTTGTGTTTTCTGCTCATGTGTGTCAAAGTCTTCCAGAGTTAACCTCTTTAACCATATCAGACTGTGAGGAGTTGGAGACAATTTTTTTGTGGAATGAAGAGACTCAGAATAATCTATCCATCACTGAATCTTGTCTGCTGAAATTGCGCCGTTTGGAAATCTCCCAGTGCAACAAGCTTAAATACGTTTTCATGATCAGTGCTGTCACCTCAATGCTTCCACAACTAAGCACTCTAACCGTTTCAGATTGTTCTCAAATGAAAGAAATTTTTAAGTGCTCAAATATTGAAGATCATGACATTAACAGTAATGGAAGGGAGATTACGTTCCCAAACATGGAACATATGGTACTTAATAACTTGCCAAGACTTATTGATGTCTACCAAGGGTTTAAGATGGTCACAAGTGAGATTCTCAATGTTGAAATTCAGGACTGCCCAAAACTTATTGCAATTAAGTGTGCAACAATGGATTGCAATGAAGAGGTATTGTTTTTCCCGATGCTCCTTTTCCATACTGCATATCTCAAGTTTCATCTAGTATGTAAAGATTTCCTTAATTTGACATATTTCCAAGGAACTTATGATATTCCCCCCCCCCCAACCTTTCGCTTCTCTCTGTTAAATGCAGGGACATGAGTGGCATTTAAATATTGATGATGATGGGCAAGAAGAAACTAACAATTCAGAAAGATTGACATCAGAACAACAAATGCTAGGAGGTCTTGTTCTTACACAACTTTTGAGCTTCCAACATCTTCATTCCTTAGAAGTAACTCACAGTAAAAAGTTGAAGTTCTTATTCTCGATGAGCACTATTGTCCACAACAGCCTTCCCAAATTGACTTCCCTAACCTTATTTGATTGTGAGGAATTGGAGGAAATAATTGCAAAAACAAGTAGTGATGAAGATGATGCCAACTATGGTGACACAATTGTGCTTTCAAGCTTGAGGAAGATAGAGTTAACAAATTTGCCAAATTTCAAGAGTGTTTGTCAAGTAGAGTTGCAGATTCAGGTGGAGCTAAGTGACATCAGCATATGCAACTGCCCCAGATTTGTTGATTCAAGTTTGGGATGGGCTCTTCAAAAATTGGGAACATTATCGGTATGAATGAATATTTTATACAATGTTGATCATTAGAGTCTTCAAAATTAGATGGGATAATTGTTTGTGTGGTGATTCACAAATTACTTTAATAAAAAGATATTTTTTAGTAAACTAAATTGATCAAAAAATTATTATTATTATTATTTTCCTGTTGTTATGAATCTGCAAAAATATTCGTGGGACACAAGAAAAACATGTAGATTGTGATCACCAAAGATATATGAGGAGAGAGTGTTATTGAGATGGTTGTGGATGATTTGTGTGGTCTTCTCTCTTTGGTCCCATTCTTGGGAATTTCTCTTTCTTTCTTCTCCCTCTTCATCGTTATCAGCTGTCTCTGTTTTCCATCAAGTTTGCTTAATCTGAATGTGATTCCATTTCCATAAGACTTGTCACATCTGGATTGAATATTAATATATACCTGTTATTTCCTTGTCCTGACATCTCTTTGATTCAGTTCATTAAATTACACATGTAATCATACATTGATATATAATCATTTGCATATCCTTAAAGAGTTTGATTGGTATAATCTTTCAATGTGTCTAATTTTTTTCTTCTTCTTTTTAAATCCAAGTTAAAAATGCATTTGCCACTAAATTTGATTGATTTTAATAAATTTCTTTTGTTTTTGTTTAATTGAAATTGCAGTTGCCACAGGTTTCAATAGAGGATTCAAATTTTCAAACTTCATCAAGAGCAGAGAAATTGTGTTTGGAGAATTCAATGAACCTCACATCCGTATGGGAGGGTCCCACTTTCATCATCTTCCAAAATCTTAAGCGGTTAGATGTGATTAAATGTAGAAAATTGAAGTGCACATTGCCAAGCACTGTGATGAGAAGCCTACCATGTTTGAGGCATCTAGAGATTTCAGAATGTGAAGAGTTGGAGGAAGTGATGTCATCAGAAGAAGAAGAGCATAATCGCTTTCCAAATAATTCATTGTGCTTTCCAAAACTTAGGTATCTCACAGTCATGAGATGCAGGAAGTTGAAATGGCTCTTCCCCTCTTTGCTCTCTACTGAACCTCTTCCACAGTTGAAATGGCTGAGGATTCAAGAGTGCTCTCAAGTAAAGGGACTTTTTAATTGCGAACCTGAAATCCATGAGGAAGGCTTCTACAACAACTTACTTCCAAAGCTGATATCTCTTACAGTTGAGGATTGCCCCATCTTCTCCGAAACCAAGCTTGCTGCTCTTCAAAGGTACACGCACATTTATGCCATCCAAACCCACCCATATTTGACTATATATAGATCCTTCTATTTATTTATTTTAAATTTTGAATTTATTTAAAGGGAGAAAATTACCACTCACACCAGGCAAGTTTGCCACAGTCAATTGAATTATATAAGTATATACCTTCCCCTTAATGCCAATCTATAATTGAAAAAATATTTAACACTATTTATTGCTCTAATATATAACACAAACTTATAGATGGAACAATGAATGTTTAGTCATGGGGCGCAATTCTCCCTTACCATATTTTCTTTCCGCTAATTTGATTTTGATATTCTCATTTTTCTCATATTTGTACAGTTGGCAGCGACAAAACTCTAAGACTCTTTTTATTGATGATGATTATGATTATGATGACGGTGATGAAGAAGATGATGATTATGATTATGATGACGACGACGATGACGACAACTATAATGATGATGATCGTGCCAAAAAAAGAAGAAAACTCGCATAGGCCTGAGCTTGTGAGATTGTGTCAACCTCTAGTTATTAAGTATGAAGGAGTTGCAATTGTGTGATATTTGGCCTACAATATTTATAACTTCATTCAATAATTAAATAATACATCCGAATAGATGAAAATGTGTATATAAAATGAAGTTGAAGTAGCAGAGAATATGAATCAAATTCGCAAAAGACATGACTCATGAAAGCAACAACACATACAGTGTTGCAGCTTCAAAATTGGCCAAGGATTAAGCATCTAAGCGCTAAGGAGGCACCAACAGGTACACCACCGCTTGCGAATGAGCTCCGGCATGGTCGTGGTAGTTTCTACAAATTTTTTTCCCCCTTCTCAGTATACCTATGGATGCAATCGATTATATCTAATGGAAAATATATTTGTTTGCCAAATGACCAAACAAAACCCAAGAAAAAAAGGTAATTTGAAAAAATCATTGTTCTAATTACTAGTATTTTCTTTTTATTATATTCTCAGGTCATCCCCTTAATAATTCTTTATCCATTGCTATATATAATATTAGGGGATATTATATTATTTATGTACGGAGTATATTATATTTCCAAATAATTATCCTTTTAATTGCGAGGGATCTAATTCCTCACAAGGAATCATGGCAGCAGAAGGTTGAGGAGCATACAATTGAAGAGAGAAAGAAAGATGAGGCTTGGAAAACTCGTCTCCCATTCTTAAAATTAGTCCAAATATATGCACTGTCCAATACCAGTGCTTCGAAGTTGTATTAAAAAGAACATTATACCAGAAAAAAATAGAAAATTAGGAAGAATTGATGATGTTAAATCAAATATCTGCAAGCATATATATATTTGTGATATATATATATATATGCATCCACGTATTTAAGTAAACTTGCATGGGGCAATGCTTATACAATTTGACTATTTGTGCAAGTGAAATATTGGCTTAACTATAAGCTATTAAAAGGAGCTTCTAATAATAGATAGTTATAAATCAATTTTATCAATCGTAATTCAATCAAATCTATTTTATAAATTCATTTTATCTAAAATCTATTATTCCCACTCCCACAACTAATCATGGATACACACTGATGGATCAAAGGAAAATGTACCTAAAAGCATTAAATTTAAATTTGAAAAAGTAAAAAAAAAAAAGTAAAGGAAAATGCACCCTTCATTGGTGCATCTTTTATGTCTTTGATTTTCCATTTGTAAATATATAACTTATGCTTTTGCTTTTGAAACTGAACCTATGAATGAATTTGCGTATACCTCAAAGTGTATATTTCAGTTTGATGTTTTCATGGATATTCTTTCTGATTTATCTATAATTCGTTCACATTATGTTGGTGCATATATTAGGGGCAGTAACTCTCTCTAGTACTAATTTATTGCATCAAGGTTTTTCCATCATTAAAAAAGGAACAGAAATGTCGTCAGATTCTCATGTTTTGATGATTATAAATTTAGGGAAGATTGTTTTGTAAAGATAAAAGGGTTTTAGTTGATTAAAAGAATGAGGCAAAAGAATCAAATCAATCTACAATTAAAAGATGGGAAATTGCATTTAGGTCCCGGGCAAGACAAAATACTATAAAATGGACCCTTGAAATATCAAAATTGCATTTAAGTTCTGTGGAATTTTTTTACAATAAAGTTCAATTCCACACCTATCAATAGATGCACATGGACTTGTCAGTGGAATTGGAATTCATTACAAAAAAGTCTCATGGGACTTAAATGTAATTATGAAATTTTAAATGATCATTTTGTTGTATTTTCTCTTGTCCGGGACCCAATGCAATTTTCCCTTAAAAGATTGTAGAGTTACAAAGATATATCTTAGTTCCTGCCAAGAAAAAAAGCGCAGCACCAATAAATATAGTCTAGAAATTTTTTATCCAAAGTAGTTAAGAGATTTATTACAGAATAATTAAATCTAAAAGGTTTTTAGATAAAATGGTTTTCTTAAAGTCAAGTTTTCATAACTTAATCACATCTGGTTTTCAAATTCATTCTAGTGACAACTGTTGATGTTCATAAAGATTTGTTGACAAGTGATTGAGTTTATCAACAAGAGCTTTTTGGTCAGGAAAAAAAATTGATAATCTCTTGTTTTTAACTATAATCCCTACTCTGTATTGCTCTGTTCTTATCTTTTATTTCACAAAAAAACTTACCGCCAACAATTTTAGCTGCTTATGAGCAATGTTTACCAAATTGCTTCTTTAATTATCATTTCTAACATCAATAATATATACCACTTCGTCCAACTTGCTGGCATTCTTGTGCATTTTGCCAACAAGTTACTTTTCTTTGATTGGTCTATAGATTAATGTTGCTTTGTCTTGGATGCTCAAAACTACCTCTCTTCTTCTGAGTGTATCACATTTACTTTTTTCACACCACAAGAGACTCACCATTGTCAGAATCTTTAAGTAGGTCATTGTATATTTGTATTACATTGTGTAAGAGATCAGCTTGCAAGTGAAATCTGGAAATATTGTCAAGTGGCACAAAGAGCTCAATTTAATCTTTGAGAAAGCTTCCTAAGGATTGGATTTAGGTCTCATTGGTTGACACTGAACCAATATAATTGCTGAGTGTGACTCCTCTCTTATCTCTCTTGCTCATTCATAGTAATATTATTCTGTTTCTACTCTGTGCTTTATTTATTAAATTTCAGTGTTTCATTTTCAAAAATTTATCATCAACCAATTAAAGAACATCATGTGAAGTCACAAGTACCACCTCTACATATTAATTTTGCGTAAAACATCATAATTTCTAAGGGATATTCATTAATTAAATTTTAATTGCACAGCCAAGAAAATTTGGCATAGGCGCATAGCACACCACCTTACAAAATTTTTATTCATTTTGAATTTATTTACAGAAAGAATTATTATATATAGGAAAGGGACACATTCACAAATTAATTATTTACAAGGTCCTGAAATTTAGGACTCATGCATGTTGCTGTAATTGATATAAAAATTTGGGATAAGTACAAAATGAAACGGTTTTCAGACATGCTGCATGTTTTCCTGATATTTGTTGTTTAATATCGTTGTAAATTGATTTTGACACTCTAATTTTTTTGTCATTTATACAGGAGGAAGGGAAAAAGAAAAAGAGATGCATAAACCTTAGCTTGTGAGATTGTGCTAGAGCCGGTAATTTGGGCCGGGCTGGCGGGCCAACCCGCCAGCCCGCCTAAAAAAACCTTGAACGGGCTGCCATTTTGGCAACCCGTTTAAATGCGGGCTAAACGGGCGTTTAGCCCTCAGGCTGGCCCGCTTTTTTTTTTTTTTAGTTTTTTTGGTTTTTTTTAAATAAAATAAATTCAAATACCTTTATTATTACCTTTTATTTGATGCCGTGTTTAATTAATTCCTCATATTTTTTATTTGATATTTTTATTTTCATATTATATTTATTTATTCTATTATTATTAAATTTAAAAGAGATGTGTTTATATGTTTTTGTTATGTGAGTAGATGAAAAAAAAGGAAAGTAAGAATAAAATTGACTTCATAACACAAATATATAAAAAAAAAAGTGTGATAGGAGAGGTGAAAGAGAAAGAGAGTAAATCTTTTTTAAAAAAACGAAATTTAAAATAAAAAAAAGAATGGCGGGCCAGCCCGCCAACCCACCTAAACGGGCTCGGGCTGGCAAAAGCCAGCCCACGAAGGGGGCGGGCTGCACCAGTCCACCCCGCCAAAGATTCCAACCCACGCGGGCCAGCCCGCATTCCCAGTACTAGATTGTGCCAGCCTCCTATTATTTTTTTTTTTTGAATTTCTTCCTCCGGTATCCCACACCCGAAGATGCAGACTAATCCGGAGTCGCCCCTTGGGAGGGACTTCCCAGGGATCGAGCCCAGGTAGCTGGAGGGAATCTTTGCCTCCCTTGTCTCAACCACTGGACCAAGCCCACCTGGGCCCAGCCTCCTATTATTAAGTATGAAGAAGTTGCAATTTGTGATAACTGGCCTACAATATTTATAACTTCAAATATTGGTTCATTTGTATTATTTTTATTTAAACACTTTGGTTTGTTGTCCACATGCACAAATATTTTTTATTTAACTTTGATAATACTATAACATTCTTTATGGTCAATCAAATGCCTCAATATTATCCTTTATAATCCCTCCTTTTATTTTTAATTAAAAAAAGAAAAAAAAAATCTTGACCAACTCAAACAAACCAATTGTGAAAATGTGAAGAGTTGGAGGAAATAATGTCATCAGAAAAAGAGCATAATCACTTTCCAAATAAATCCTTTAATTCATCATTATGCTTCCCACAACTCCTTGATCTTAAAGTAAATAGATGTAGGAAGTTGAAATGGCTCTTCCCCTCTCTGCCCTCTACTCTACTTCTTCCTCTGTTGGTATGTCTGGAGATTGATGAAGAGTGCTCTCAACTAAAGGAACTTTGCAATAGCGAATGTGAAATCCAAGAGGAAGGCTTCTACAACAACTTACTTCCAAAGCTAGAACGTCTTGCAATTGAGGATTTCCCCATGTTCTCTCAAACCACACTTGCTACTCTTCAAAGGTACGCACGTTTATATATACTATCTACACTTACCATATATGACTGTACATCGTTGCTCTCTCTCTCTCTCTCTTTGTGGGAATTTCTTTCTTTTTTTTTTTACGAAAAGATGTAATTTTATATTGGAAAAACTAGATGATGAAACGTGTTTTCACACATGCATGCTGCATGTATTCTCTTCAGATTTATTGATTTTGAGAGTGTCATATTCCTCTTATTTGTAATTGTACAGGCCTGCTAGATGAGAAGATAAACGCAGTGCTACTGCGCTTCATGAAATAGTGTTGAAGCATCCATTTTAGATTCCAGAGTCGGACGAGAAGATTGTCATATTCCTCTTATTTGTAATTAATGTAATCAATATTCCAGAAGGGATTCATTTGTATCATTTTTATTTAATTACTTTGGTTTTTGTTCCCCACATGAACAAATAGTGTTGAAGCATCCATTTTAGATTCCAGAGTCGGACGAGAAGATTGTCATATTCCTCTTATTTGTAATTAATGTAATCAATATTCCAGAAGGGATTCATTTGTATCATTTTTATTTAATTATTTTGGTTTTTTTTCTCGACATGAACAAATAACGCTTTCTCAAGTTTCCATTAACGCCTGTGCCTATTATATATGAACATTATTCACTTTCAGTGCAATATTTCTTATGGTGATATATCTATTTTTATAAATTTTTTGTATTTTTTGCTTTACTTTTTGCAATGAAACAGTCTTACTTTTTTCTTTGCTTTGAAGAATTAAAAAGTCGAAACGATAAACAAAAACGATGTATGAAATAACAAGTCAATGCCTTTCCCAATTCATTGAATCAAATGGTGTTTGAAGGAGTATTAATTAAACGCCATTCTTTAATCATGAGGGCATAGTGACCGAGAGAATTACTGCAAGTGCTATGTACTTAAGTGTGCTACCTAGGGTCGGGGTTTTGCCTCAGAGACCCTCTTGGTTTTGATTTAAGAGTATTTATTTAATTTGATTAGATTAAGAAAATTATTTAAATTAGTTAATATGATGTGCTTTTTTCTACCACACCTAAATTATCTTCTTTAATTCTCTTTATATCTATCCTGATTTTTTTAGGAACCATCAATAGAGATAAATCAGAAAAAAAAATTAACCAATATAGAAACTAAACATTGCATTTAGAACTAAGATTAATTCCTTAATTAAGTCCTATATTAAGGACTGGAGGAATTTTTTAAAAAAAATGGTTAGCCCTTTATTATTAAATTTTTTACTTTTCAAATTTACAAATGGTATAAAAAAAAACTTACATACTCTTAGAGTATTACATCATTTGTGCTCTCTTAAAAATAAAAATTCAACTATAGACTAATTCTAATCCCAATTGTCTTGTCACCCTTTATTTTTTTGGGAAAATGACAGTGAGGCTTCAAGAACTAAAGAAAATATCAATAAAGTCTCTGTGAAAAAAAAAAATAACAACTTGTTAAACGTATTTTACAATTCAACATGTTATAAAAATGACTCAACGAATTGTCATTTTTATACCATGGCATGAGTATTCTTCATGTTTCTTCACTAGTAAGGAAAACGATCATTTTGAGGAAGTTCATTTATTAATTTGGTCAAAATTAAGAGGCAAATAAATTAAAATTGTTCAAGTAGAAAATCCGTCTAATAAAAACTGAAGGTGAGTACACATAATTTATTATTTACTTTGCTAACAATTTTTGCAGTGCTTACACCAGCAAAATAAATTAGAGACAATGTCCATAGCATGCATTATTTCCGCCAATTTGCATCAGCCACCAAAATCTCAAACAAAATCATAAAAGAGGGGATAAGCCATACCATATTGAGGAGAGCAAAACCAACGTCAGCTTTACCTCGCATTGTTGGTTTAGAAGCACCTTAATCTCCATCATATTCCACCAACTCATATATAGGCACTTTGTAAGAACAATGTGACATGAAACTTTTAAATCCTTCGCTAAAATTTAAGACAAAAGTAGTTCAATAAAAATATCAAATCTTAGACGTCACACAGAATACAAGTTCCGATTAGCTTTTGACATGAACCAAAAGATTACTTTTGACAAACTTTTTGGTCTTGGTCAAAAAATATAGACCTGGGAGATAAATAGTATTTTACCACTTATATAGAACAAAATGTTAAAAAAAAAATACCTTTATTTAATAATTTGAAGACTTTTCAAAATAAAAAACATATCAGCTAAATTATATAAAATTTCTTAAAATCGCAAACTACAAGCAAATGAGTTGGCATATTTAAAGAGAAAGTTGCTTTACATAAATATACAGTTTAATTTCTCTATAAGCAATTTCAGTCATGTATGTATGGAATCATAATAATCAGTGTATAAACTCATCTTCATGATGAAATTATTGCAAAAAAACAAAATAAAAACGATTCCAGAGTCTGACACATACATACATGTATTTATGGCATAAGTGTAAAATATAGGTAAGTAGATGTCTCAATTTATTAAAACAATCTTCCACGGTTACTTCAAACACGCCAACATTTACAAATAAAAGGTAAAATGAATTGAGCATCACTCATGAAAGAAACACATACAGCGACTCAATTTCAAATTTCTCCCATAGATTAAGCGACAGAGGAAGTAGTCTGACTAGGATTGAACATCTGACAAAGGCAAGACAATGGTGAATGACTCCGGCAGGCACAATGCCACTAGAAGACAAGCTCTGGTACGGTAGTGGTAGCTTCTAGAATTTTTCTTCTTCTCAATACATCCGTCGAAACCATCGATCATGTCTGATGGAGAAGATATTTGTTTGTCAAATGACCAAACAAAACCCAATCTTTAAACAATTGAGATAATATTTGGAAAACTCATTTTATTTATTATATTTTTAGGTCATTCCCTTAATAATTCTTAATCCATTTTTATATATACATATATAATTTCATAGGTAGGATTAAAGTACATTTAACTTAATGTTGACAGTTAAATAAGAGTACAATTGCACAAGTTTTGAAGAATTATATGTTACACTTCTTCCATAATTTTTTTTAGAGTGTTCACAGCGGCTCCAGGAATATTATGGGACAAACATATACTTTAACTCCCTGTTATAATAATTTTAGGCTATTATATTAACCATGGATATTATATTTCCGAGTAAATTACCTCTTTGATTGAAAGGGATCTACTTCCCCATCAGGGAGCGCTCATATGAAAAAATTGACGTGTAGTCTCAAATTCTATGAAGTCTTCATCGTCAGAGTCAAAATCATCAGAATCATAGTATTCACTTTCTTCAACATTATCTGCAGAATTTATAATCCAATTTACAACAAATGCAAGGCGGGGGAAAAAAGGCAGGGGAGAAAGTAACATGCGGCTCATGCAGTCTTTAGTTTATCTAATAAAAACATCATCACAAAGATATAAATCAAATAAGAGTTTGGCACAAATAACATTGTTGAGTTCTTTCTGTCTCCACCTCTCCCATTCTTAAAATTAGTCCAAATATGCATTGTCTTGCTATAAAAAGAGTTGAATGCGAAGATAAATATCTGAAAAGATAAAATGCAAGCAAGGACAAAGCATAATATGTAGGGCTGCAACTTGAAATGTTAGGTTGAATCAAGTGTTGAACATGAGACAGCTCTATTCTTTGAAATACCGGAGCTTCAAATTTGTACATTAATTAAAAAGGACATTACACTAGAAAGAAAATGGTAAATTAGAGAGAATTAATTATGTTAAATCAAATATGGGCATGTCTGAAAATAGTCTACACACTGGCATGCTAGTCTATAATATATATGTATGTACGTACCTCTGTTTTGGAACATGGGGCAATGCTTAACTTCGAAAACCCTTAAAGACAAGAACTTCAACAGAGAGGGAACACTTGCACAAATGTGAGTGATTTTGGGCAGGTCTTTAAGTGCAAGATATTTGAGATTTGGAAGCAGGTTATTGTTGGACTCTTGCTCATGGATTTCAAGTTCACAACTAAAAAAAAACTTGCTCTAGTTGAGAGCAACCTTTTATTTCCAGATGTTCCAACTTTGCAAGATCTCCATTATAGGGTAAAGAGAAGATACATTTCAACTTGATGCATCTATAGACTTCAAGCTTGTGAAGTTTTGGCAAGCACAAGGAAGAATTTGAGGATGGATTTTGAAAGTGATCATTTTCTGACACGATTTCCTCCAACTCTTCACATTCTTTGATGTACAGAGATACATTAAACACGGAAGGCTTTTGACCACAGTGCAAGGGAAGATAGACTTCAATTTTCTGCATCTAAACACATTTAACCAGAAAAGATTTTGGAAGCTGATTAAAGTGGGACCCTCCCATAAATTAGTCATGAGGTTAGCTGAATGCCTCAAAGCCAGAGAATGTATTTTTGAGATCATGATCGTCCCTTTTTCTTCATTACCATGAAACTGTTTTTCCACACTCCTCAGTTTGGAAATCTTCAACTCCTCTAGAATCCTGGGGACACTGAAGTTTCAATTAGAAAAGGAAACAACAATAATAAACACATCGCAAATGGACATGCAACATGCAAGCATTCCAGGCAAATATCAGAATATGCTTCATCATATTAAAATATTTAGGTACAACTATAATTTCCTTGTCAGAACTTTGATATGGTTGTACATGAAAATGTTGTTAGGAATGTCTGTAGTATATATTAAAAAGACATGAAATGAAGTTGCAATATATCCACATTTTCATCTTTTAAAAGTGCTACAAAATTAGATGAAAATGTATTTGAGTACTACATGCATGAGTATTTTTCTTTCTTCTCTTCTCTCTCTCTCTCTCTCTCTCTTTTTGGTTCTATGTCCTTCCATCTCCGTGTAACTTGTAACTTCCTTATTTTATTTATACAGTTGCAACTAGCAACATTATATGCATAAGATTCTAATCAACATGTAATTTATTCTCATTTAGAAGATTTAGTAAAAATGGTCAAGAGAAAATTGACAAGTACCATTGATTTCCAATGTTGAAGCGAAACCATTTGAGTTGATCCTAAAATTGGATTGAGAAACTTAGGGCATTTGCATATGTTGATGCTGCTGAGCTGTGTAATACCCCGAATTTTGAGACTCGAGGCTAGAGAATAAGCCTGAGATTAGTGGATTGCTAAGCCCCGTTTTAGCAAGATCCCAAATTGTGATTAATGGTTAATGACTCCAAAAGTGGATGTGGTTAGTGATAAATAACCCTTTTGGAGAATATGAAGTGATTTGACACTCGAATGTGATTCATGTGTGGTTTGAGCAACGCCGAAACCCTGTATTTGAGTTCAATTGTGGATTAACATCCAAATTGACTTAGAATAGAGGGAATAATTGAATGGGGTATTGTGTTGGAAATGGTGTCATAGTGTGTTTTGATGTCATTGAAATTGGTTTGGAACTTTGGAATGGAAATGTTGCAATATTAGGTTTTGAAATGTGAATTGTGTTGACATGTTGAGATTGTTGTGAAAACATGTCAATGAGATGTGAATTTGATTGATTTGGTGTTCCAATGGATTCCTTGTGAAAATTTATGTGGGAATGATGTTTGGTATGAAAATGGAACCATTGGAAGCAAAGATGCAAAATCTGAAATTCTGTCCAGTGAAACTCTATTCTGGGCAGTCTTCTCGTATGGATGTTTTTACTAGGCAAATGATTTCAGAAAATTATGAAAATTTCCAGTCTTAAATTTCACATCCCAAGCTTCAAAATGGACATATAATTTGTGTCATTTCGTTTTGGGAACTGGGAGATATGACTGTCCAAAGTTTGAGGTCAAAAATGGACTCTGTTTTGGGACAGTGATGAAATTTGTGCAATTCTGGAATTGTGTGGTGATTTCTAGTAATGGAAAATATTTTTCTAGTAAAGAGTACTTAAATACCTTTCATTTGGCTTTGGAATCACCTCATTTAGATTTTTCTAGAATTAGTTATGATTTTTCAAAGTTTGGGCAGAAAATCTGCCAGAAAATCCGAAAATGGGAATTATGACATCATCTCAATAAAAGATGACATCAGCATAGGATATGTTATTAAACGGTTTTTTCCTTCTTCCTCCTCATTTCTGATGCTGAGAACAGCTGAAATAGAGAGAGAGCATATGGGATCTTTAGAGAGAGAAAGAGGAAGAAATCTCGTAAGGTAAGCCGATTTCTCTGACGATCTAGCTCCTAACGCGTATAACTCCGATCCTAAGCTACTCCTTTATATTCTTTAAGGTTTGGAAGCTCTTCCTTTGGTGTTAAAACAGCTAGGGTTTCAGCCAAGACAAGGAAAAGCTAGTGGGAGCTTGAGGTAACTTCCAAACTCTTATGTATTGACTATTCTGGCTGTTGTGGACAATTTAATCGGTGAAATTTCGCCGGATTGTCATTGGTTTCAAAAATGGAAAATGGGTGTGTGGGGCTGTTATGCTGCCCAAATTGGTACTAAATGGTAGTTGTAACCTAATGGAATAGTCAATAAAGTGGTTAGGAGTAGAAAGGAACGCGTTTACAGAGCCGAAACCGAAAAACCCCAATTTTTCCCAGGGAATTGAGAATTTCGGCCAAGCCTGGTTTGGAGGGGTTAGAGATGGATTTTCAATGATTTGATGATTCCATTGAGTTCAGGAGCGAAAATTAGGCGGGGTTACAGTTGGTCACTTTTTCGGAAAAGGCCGAAAAAACATAATTACGAAAACGCCCTTGAAACCCTTAAAGTGGGGCTGCCAAGGGTAAATTTGTAAATTGAAATTGAATTTGATAATTCCGAGTCCGGAAATGGATTCCTTAGGCGAAAATATGTTAGAATAGCCCATGTTAAAATTTCAAGAAAAGTACAGTCGGACCGGGTACGGCGGGGCCGGGCCGGGTCCCCAGGGATATTTTAGTAAATTTTCAATATAGCCTCATATAACCCCCAGAAACACTATGGAAGTGTCTAAATGGTACATTTGACATTGTAGGATCGAATGTGAAGCCCCGAGTTGCTGGCACGCAAATCGAGGAGAAAAGACTGGAGGTAGGGGACTTGCCTTACTTGCATGTATTTGATATCTTTGCTTGTGTAGTGATGTATGTGATTGCTTTACTTGATTGTGTAGAGCATATTTGAATAAATGAAGCTCTGTTTCTGTTTTACTGTGGCCATAGTTTTGTTACATGAAATATTGAGCATGCAGAAATGTCATTATGGGGCATGCATCTAGATAAAGCTAACATGTCATACACATAGCATCTATCATGCATGCATTATGGTATCTGTTTCCTACTGAGATTCTCTCGAATCTCACTCTCCCCTACCAACAATTTAGACAGGGCAAGTGGCTCATGGAGGGAGCGGCTAGGACTCCTCCGAGATGAGATTGTGTAATCCCCATTTGAAGAATTGTAATGGGCAATTGTACCCTATGTATCTTTAGTGAAGGTATGTACCAGAGATTGTCGGGATGATTAAGTTGTGCACTTTGATATTTATATGAATGTGATTTATCTTCGCGTAGTAATTGTATTCGAAATGTGAATATGAGACCAAGTTTATAAATGATTTCAAAAAGTATTCGTGAAAACCCCGTCATGTGATGGGTTAGTAAATGTTATTTGATTATTATTGGTCTCTATTTCATTTTAATCACGTATTTCGGATATAATTACGGAGGGGGTTACAAGCTGCACTGCTTCAAACCGCAATCATTGGCAAACATTGATAAAATGTGGCAAATTTCTGAGCTTTAACTGTGTCAATTTTGCAAGCACAATTTTCTCTCCATTGTTGCCCTCGTCTTCCCTTGTATGTCCAAATATCACCTCTAATTGACTAGCCTCAGTTATTAGCAAAGAGTATAGCTGTGGAAGAATAGTATTTATGGTTGTAGAAAAGAGTCTTTTGAGCTTGTTACACCTCTGAATTTCCGACTCTCTTAGTTCTGGGAAGCAAACTTGAGCATTAGATATGTTTTGAGGATCCTCATTGTCTGTGATTATTTCCTCCAATTCCTCACAATCAGATAAGGTTAGAAATTTCAACTTGGGAAGGCTGTTATGAATGATGGTGCTTGGAGAGAATAAAAACTTCAACTTTGCACATCGAACCACATCTAAACAATGAAGAAATTGGAAGCTCAATCCTTGTGTGGGAGTAAGACCTTTTAGCATTAGACGTAAGTTGAACATCTATGAGCCTTGTAACCAATGATTCTACACGAGTCTAGCAATCTAACACTTAAATTATCAAGTTCTTCTGAATCTAGTATAAGAAGTGGGGGAGAGAGACCTTCAGTATTGTCTAGTTGACTGCATTTCAACACATGCTACCTTACAAGCTTCTGTATGATTGAGAAGTGAAAAAAGGGAAAGGGTAGTTTCAGCTCATTGGAAAGTTCAGGACAAAATGAGGTCAAATAGTCAAATATTTAGCAAATTGTATGATCTTTTTAACGTTACTTCATATAACGTTTGCACCCATTTTTTTTATAAGGAGCATTATATATTCACCTAGCGTCAAGTAAATATTACAAAATGAAACATAGATAGGATTTGCAGTATAGAAGGGAGCACTGGTAAACACAAGTGAAGAATATTACTTACCTCTCCAATCCACCTGGCACTTGCACCCATAATTGGCACCAGTTTTGGGCATTCATATACCAAAACATTGCAATATAAAGATATTTGAAACTTCAACCCTCGGCAAAAATTAACGAGTCTCGGCAACTCCTCTAGTGTTATCGATCCAAAGTTGGGGAACATGATCTCCTTTTCACTGTCAATGTCACATAATCTTCAATATTCAAAAATCTGAAAATTTCTTCCAATTGAGAAGCATTTGATATGCTTAGAGTTCTTAGTTTTGGAGGAATAAAGATAACATCACTGATCATAAAGGAAAAAATGCTTTTCAACTTGTTGCACTGTTTGATTTCCAGACTCTGTAAATTCGGCAAGTAAAATTGAGCTATGGATAGATTCTTCTGAGTTTCTTCATATCCCGAAAAAACTTCCTCCATCTCCTCACAGCAAGATATGGTTATAGAAGTTAACTCTGGAAGACTTTGAAAGATACTAGCTGAGAAAACAAATTTCAGTTTTGCACATTTTTCCACAAATAATTCTTTAAGGTGTTGGAGTATTGGAATTTGTGGGATGAATGTGGATACCACCCCACAATTGAAAAGGACAATGCTTTCTGCATTTGAAACAGCTGCCAGTGGCTTGGGTTCTCCATTTCTCAGTTGATTGTCAGTAAATGCATCAGATTCCTATGTGAAAGAAAAACAAACATTAACCTATTTCATCCAAGCACAAGGGCATAGAAAACATATTACTAAAATATGAAAAAGTAAGGTTTACCAACAGTAATTACGTGCATATATTATTGTATATAGTCAGTCTATCAGTTTAAATTTAGGTCAATTAAACAAATAAAAAACAACCACATGAACATATAAGAAAGTGGAATTCACAAATAAGAAACTCCAAGCGAGCAAGGATGTATTTATAAAGTAGGAGATCCCTTCATATGTAATTGTATGAACCTACTTGCTATTTCATGCATCCCTCAAAAAAAAAAATTACATGAACTATGATATTTAGAAAACTACAAATACTTCCACCAAGAAAAAAGAAGAAAACTACAAATTCTCTATATTCTTTAACATTTTAAGCAAACCAAATGAAAGCATCAAAGAGTACATGCATACCATTTTTGGACATGGTTGCCTTAGTTCTGAATCAATAATGAGAGAGCCACATGAAGAATTCAATTTGGGACAACCTGTCCATTTTACTTCCTTTGTAGATGGCCACAATAGACGAAAGCTTCCTAGCAAATTTTGAGTAAATTTGGAAGGAATTTCAATTTGAGTTCCTCTAGAAGCGGTAGCACTATCTCAATCTCATTTCCATCACATATTGATGTTTATTCACCAACATGTTCACCAAATACAAATTTCAACTGAGGTGCTAAACTTATAGATAGAGATTTCAGTTGTACAAACCCTTGAACACAAAAGCTTGGGCAAATAGATTCTAATTGGTTACAATCCCAGACGGATAGAATTTTCCATTTTGAGAATCTTGGATCGTCCCATATATCAACACAATCCTCTCCCTCAATTACATGCTTCAATTCATGACATCTTTTTATTGTGAGTTGTTCTAGTGATAACAGAGTGCAAGCAACAGAGAGAGGTAAGAGAGATGTCAACATTGGACAATTGACAACACTGAGAAACCTAAGGTTGCCCAAGCTGCAATTAGCAGAAAACATGCTAACCAATTGAGGGCAGCTTTCAATATTTAGACTTTCTAGATTTAGGAATGAGCTACAATTAGAAGGACCATAACATAGTTGTTTTAGATTATACATATACTCCAAGACCAACTTAACCAATCTAAGGACAACTATGTCTTCATGAGGACTAGTATCATCAGTAAAGCATTCGATCTCAAAACAGCATCGAAGACCGAGTTTAGTTAACTCATTCATGTCTCCTAGAGCTTGAACCACATCCGGACTAAACCTTTTGCAACCTCCTTGAAGTTTATAAAATTCAATTCCAATTGCTCTTTGAGCAAGATCCTTGATCATTGCGCTTGAGATGGAGATACTTAACTCTCCAAAGGATAACTCTCTTACGCCTTTAGTCCAAAACATAGGCCTGTGACTTTGCCCCATTTCTAATGTATATCTTCTCAATTTTGGAAGAAAAGGGACACCTAAAAAGCATTCATAACAAATTGTGTATCCTGAAGGCTGTAAATTTCTAGAAGCATACAGTTCTTCTAGCTGCCAACACCTTCCTATTACTTTACAAGAACACTCTTCTATTGTACACCTTGACAAATCAAGCAATTTCAAACAATTTAGTTTTTCAATTCCATTTGGCAGTTTTTTTAATTTGCTACCTTTCAAGTCAAGAATTTCTAGTCTTTTTAGGCCTACAATAACATAAATGTCACCTAGATCCCAACCTTGCAAGCGTAAAGTTTGAAGATTAGACAACCATTGTATTGATTGAGATAGTAATTTTGTCAAATAGACAAATCTATTATCAATCAAGGCTACAACTTTAGTCCTTTTACTCCTACAAATGATGCGTGTTAAATCCAAGGGTTCGAAGCTCAAGCTTTAGAGCATCCAATTGAGGAGGAAATTGAAGCAATTCATTCTTTTTATTCCATGAAGATACTGCATAGCAATCTTTTACTGCTTCCTCTTCAAGCCATTCATTCAAGTCTTTTGCACAGTTTACCAAAATGGCGCCCATCTCTTTAGGTGCTATCCATAAAGTTACATCACGAACCATGTCATGCATTTTCACACGTTTTTCATTCCAGAAGTTGACATAATACATCAACAATGAAGAGTCGATGAGAACATTTATAGCTGTTATAACTTGGCTCCTTGCCATTTCAAATGAGCCAACATCTTCACATAGGCCCAACCCAACTCCATAGCTGAAAAGATCTTCAATTATAATTTCATGATCTTCAGGAAATATTGCACACATCAAGAACAACAATTTGGCTTCTACAATTCTCAACTAATCATAGCTTAGCTTAAGACAAGTAAAAGCCTTATTCTCATCAACTACCTTTGAATGTCACAACCTGTGCAATACTACATTCACCTCATCAAGTCCTTTTCCTTTTAAACACTTCCCCATGGCCACAATTGCAATTGGTAGTCCCTTACGTTCCGGGACAACTTCTTAAGCCACTTTCCTAACACCATCATCTACTTTAGCATGAGTTTGAAATAGATCCCAAACTTCACCTTCTATTAGCAGACCCAAGGGAATAGTTTTTTGGCAATCTATCAAACTACATACCTCTTGACGACTCGTGGTAAGAAGAACATTGCAATTTCTTGGACCTTCGTCCCCAAAGGGATTCCCTATATCCTCAAGGTTCAACATAGACCATACATCATCAAATATAATCAAAATTCGTTCCTCTGGACTTTGTAATTTCATTCCAATTCTTCTTGCCCTTCCCACTTCAGTTTCTTCCTCCAACTTGAGTCCCAAAAAGTCATCAATTTCACCTTGAATCTTCCTAATATCTGGAGTTTGAGAAACTGTTGCGATTATAACTCGATTAAATAGCTTTGATTCTTTGGCTTTCTTTCCTACCTCCTTTACCAATGTGGTTTTGCCTGAACCCCCATACCCCATAACCCAATTATAGAGCTATCATCACCTTGCAATGCCTCCCATAGTTCATTATATGCCATTTCTGTTGACTTGAAGAACATAAAATCTTTAGAACAGTGATACTCTACATCTGTAACAATAACATGACGGGAAATGGTTCAAACTGATCACTCTTTGTCTTTAGCTCTGTCATCCGCTGGGTTGTCTTTGCCAACACTTTGCAGAGACGATATCTCCTCCAAGTAGGACACCACCTTTGAAAGCAGTCATTGTTGGCCCTCAGTTCTTGCACCAAGTTCTCCACCTCTGCTATAAGGCTCGCCACCTCATCCTTCCAGTTGTTAACCTCAGCATCAATTCTCTTAGTCTTGTTAATAGCTTCTTCAACACGTTCTTGCACCCTCCCTTGCTTGAGTATCAATTCCTCCTTTTTGGTCTCAACACTTCGGGTGATTTTGCCGACACAAAACAAATATTGCAATTGGTGTAAAATGGGATCCACTAAATATTCATCAATTTTTGCTGCTACTGATATCCCCACCTCATCCATTCAAATGTGTAACAACAACCTAGAAGGAAAATTTCATGATGCAGAATATGAAACATAAGAAAGATCAATTGTTATAGCTTTCTTGTTATGAGATCTAAACATCTTGCAGCTATTTTTAGACACTTGAGTAACAAAATTAACTGTTTTAGATTGTTTTTTCTATCAGATCAGTTCAAAATTGAAGGAACAACAGGTAACAAAAGTACTCTGTAAGTGACCGCTTCAATTCCTAACACAACTGCTAAGATGACCAGACTAACGAGAACATGATCATAGATAGACCCTTAAGTAAGTATAACAAATAGAAAAAATTGATCAAGAAATGAAAGACTAACGAGATTTTTATTTTGATACCAGATAAGCTTCCGCAGTTCAGTTGATGATTCTTGGCTTGCAAATTTTCAAGAGCGAAATGAACAAATTTCCACTGTAATGACCAGACTTTTCGTGAGCTTGTGTCGTCAACTTAGTTAAATTATAGTGCTCTTCCTCTCCCTCTAATAGAAGTATAACAAATAGAAAACCCTAATTAGAAAATAAAAAGACAAACAAGGCAAAGAAAAAGAGATTTTCATTTTCATATCAGATAAACTTCCACAATGACCAGCCTTTTCATGAGCTTTAGTCGTCAACTCGGTTGGAACTTGGAAGTTACAGAGCTCTTTCTTTTTCCAATTCTAATGGACCCCAAGATAAATAAGAAATCAAAATTGGAAAAGTTAAAAAATCATGCATTCCACTTAATTGTTATTACACGTTTGGGGACATGATGTCCCTACTACTTGCTTTCCAATTCCTTTAGACGAAATTTAAAAGTTAAAGTAAAAACAAAAAGAAAAAGAATCAGACGATCTTTACTTTTCTTAGATACACTGGCTCTTCGCATGCCTCTGTTATCCGCCGCTTTGAAACAATCGTGCCTGAACATAACCCCATCGGTCGAAAGAAGTCGTAATCCGAAACGATCTCCACCAAATCCCTGTACTCCTCCATCTCCCACATCTTCATCAGGGCCGAGCGGCTCGAGAACAGCACCGGCACAATCGACTCCATCGCGTTGAAGCTCATAGCGTTCTGCATCAACTGGTAGTACAGCATCTCATCGTCGTTCATCATCGTCACGCCCAGGATCTGGCTTAGGAGAACGAGTCGCTGAGTCAACTCATACATGTGAAGCACGAGCCACGAGGTGGCCTTATTTCATTGGTGGATCATAATAATCCCTCCAATATGTCTTTAATTATAATTTACATTATAACTATAATTATTATTATCATTATAACTATCTTTAAAAAAAATAAATATGTATAATTAATAAGGATAATTTAAAAAAACTATAAATTTGGTGATTTGAGGAATAAAATGAATTGGAATTTTATATTTAAAATAGATAGCTAATGATCTTTTTTTATTACTCCTATCAACTTAATTATTATTTAAATATTTTAAAATGAAGAGATGTATTTTTATAAATTTATATTTTTATAAATTAAAAAATTTATGTGAAGAGTTGTTAAAAAGGTTAGAACACTAAAAATCACTAAAATCATATTTTTATAGTTCCTAAAGATACAAGTAAAAGGTTAACTAAATGTGTGATAACCGCGTGATAACGTGTGATGACCTTTTTTTTGTTTTTTTTTAAGACCAGATGGTAACCACTACTTGATAAAATGTTGTACTGGTTTTTTCTTTCTTTTGAAGAAAAACCTACATACCATGATGAGTAACTCTTCGCGGAAAAGACTCTACACACCAACAATTACTCCGGATAATCCTTGATGGCCTGTTGAAGCAATTGTTAATTAATTGACAAAGAAAACTGCCTCTCAAGTACAAATTTATTTTTACGAAAGAGTTACTTTTTCCCTTTCATATTTTTTTACATGAAAATATATGGACCATCCTTTTTTCTATGTAAACTAATTAACATCATTTCTGAAGGCAGTTAAGCATTTTTACTGAAATGTAGTGTCTTCAATTATGAACAAAACAAAGTGAAGAAAGCTGAGGCAATATTATAATTTGCCCAAAAATGCACTCGTAATCACTAATCCACCGTCAACACTAATTCCAAATTCTTTTCTATTACACCCCTCGGTCCCTAATAATATGATTCAGTTTTGAAATTCACGGTTATAAAAAGACAAGTAGTTAAGATAGGTTTATGTCATTTTTTTTAACTTCTTTTCAATCTTGTCCATAAAATTTTATTATAATTTAATTAATATTTTATTAAAAAAGTTAGAAACATATTTTTTATAACAAAAGATGTCATAAGACCAAGACAAGTTACATATTACTCAAACATCTCACACGTGGGATAAAAATCCTACCACCATATCTGGGGTTACATCAATGAAGGAATATTTAATTATTTATATCTATTATGAGGACTTTGTTTTTCAATAATATCAACTACTATCGAGTTCAAAAACCGCGTGAATCAATAACCGGGGAGAAATTGCCAGTTTCACAATAATATGAACAACGTCATAATTGACAATTAATTTCCTTTTTTTCGTAAGAGAAATTTTTCAGGTTTACGAATCTATCTTTATTTCCTAATTCACGGAGGACTAAATTTACATGCTTTGGCATCAAGTTTCCTAATTATTTCTACTTATTTACTCAGAAATAAATATGCTTTCCCCTTTCAAACTGCGCAAGAATTATGTACAATCACGGAGCCTGGGGTCATGCAAATAAAAAGAATTTGAAAACTCAGAGCGTACATGGCTTTGTTCTGAAAATTTCTCGTTTTTTTTTTTTGGGCATATGCTATTTTTGGGTGAAGGGGTTTTAGTTTCCTTTGACATAAAATGGAAATGTTTAACAAAATCCACTATTTACATGACCAGCTCTCAATGAAAATATTTTTAACAATTTTTCTCCATTAGTCCTCGATTAATCCACAATTTACCCCACCATATAAATGTTCAACTCTTGCTTTTATATATTGAATAGATAATATTAATCTCATACCAGTGTTATTACATATTTATGACAAGTAACAATTTAAATTAATAATATTTGCCGTGATTATATTTCTCATATATTTTCATATTCAAATTCTGAAATTTCTTTACGGACCATATGTTGAAGGCTCAAGGGATCACAAGCTGCTCATATTGATATGGGTTGCTAAAGAAGAAGATGGCTACTTTGCTAGCCCCTTGCAATTAGAGTAGGTAAAAAAGGTCAATCCTTCATATCATAGGTTAGGGTATAAACGGGCCGGCTTGTTTAGGTTTGACTAAAAATAAAAGTCATTTTTCGATGCCCAACCTTTGAACATAAGGGTTAGGGTAAACCCTGCAGGGCCAACCAATGGAAGTTGGCGCAGATGGGTAGGCATCTGCGCCACACCAATCCGTTCCTGGGTTCGATCCCAGGAAACGGAAGGTGTAAAGAATTTCTATTGGGAGCTCTCTCCCCTAGGGCGCCTCAAAGAGGTAAATTCCTGTCGGGCCTATCAGATTGGGGGCGCCAGGACTAGTCGGTTGTCGGGGGCCCATGTCAGTAAATCCAGCGTTGGCCTTCAGGTTAACGCCGGATACCTGGAAGGTGGGTGCACCGAAGGCCAAAAATGGTCCATTGCATAAACCATAAAAAAAAAACCCTGCAGGGCCAGAAACCCTTCTAACAATATTTTATTATTTTTTCATCTTTTTTAAAGAAATAAAATTAGTAAATTACAATAATGAAAATTTCAATTTAATATATAAATGTTGTTAAATTTAAGTCCAAACAGTATGCGTCAAGCATAACCAAATGAAAGATTATTGTAAATCAAGTAATTTTTTTAATCAATGAGAAGATTTAACAAAATAAAAAACACTTCTTATAAATATGTCTTGAAAAGTGTAAGGAGTTAACAAAATAAACAACACTTTATTAATATATGCTTGAAAAGTACAAATCATAAGATATGAATAAAACAATCCCTAGAAAATAAGTCAAAAAAATACAAAATTAGTAAGAATAATTATAAATTAAAATAAGAAAAATCTTTTGTAAACTTTTAATTTTTAGGGATATTAATACAAAATATTTTTATAAAATTTAATTTTAAAAAATAATAACAACTAAATATTTATAACATCATTAGCAAAGAATAAAAAATTAGTAATATTAGCATCATATAAATAGTTTTAATAAATAAAAAAATAAAAGGATAGGGCTAGTCTTTTTCAACCCATTTTTACTTTTAAAGCAAAAAATAAAGCTTAGCCTTTGCAAATTCAGAGCCTAAATGGGCCAACTCAACGGGCTCAACCCGTTTTCCTAGGTCTACATGCAATTATTATTATTATTACT
Source organism: Inga leiocalycina (assembly GCA_963242795.1). Lineage (NCBI taxonomy): Eukaryota > Viridiplantae > Streptophyta > Magnoliopsida > Fabales > Fabaceae > Inga > Inga leiocalycina. Next base: position 35,866,610 of record OY725326.1, read on the forward strand.
TTTACTAAGCCACTTGCAATTAATTTGTATGGTAACAATTAATGATCAAATAAGTGGATATACAGGTAAATATTTTTATTAGATTTTAGGTTGAATAATGTTAAATATTTTTAATAGACTTTTCTAAAGTACACTTATTTTTAATATGATTTTTTCAGCGTTACCTATAATTAAAAAATTTTCAATTAATTAATTTGATAACAATTTTTTATGTCATATTTCACTAAATAATATGAATTAACATTCAAGTCCTTAAAATGGAAAAAAACCATTCAAATCCATAAATTTGAGTTTATTTGAATTATATTTGACAGTAATAATTAAGTAATTTGTATTAATATAATCCCTAAATAAATAGCTATTATTGATCAATATTTCACTGAAAGTAAGACTATGAAGGAGGAAAGCCCTCGCAGTAGGCAACAAAGCTGACAGGGAGACGGTGCTCAAAGAATATGGTTGGGTCGCTATTAATTAAATATAAATGATCATATACATTGAGTAGAAAAAACTATCCTAATCATTAAAGGCCAAATTATAATTTAAAATCTATTTTATTTAACAAAATTTTTATTTACAATTCAACGTTTCTTATTATCAATCTATATATTATCCATCTACTGGTCACGGGAAGAGTATCAAGCAGAACGCGCCACATGTCATCTTTATTTTATTAACTAATTATCAAGTTCCTACAATGATCCACGTCATCAGTTTGTTGTTTAGAAAATTAAATTTAGATTTTCTGATTATTTTAATTTCAATTAAAAATGCCACGCACACGACCATGTTTAAGCCGGTTTTTTTCTCTGAATGTTTCAACGGTTAAACTCCATAAAGATATGATTCATCTATCACATTGTAACTTCCATAGTTTTAAATTTTATCACTATCCCTATATATTGGGCCCATTTTTAATTATTTTGTAACTGCCTACACTCTTGGTATATCTATTTTAAAAAAATTTTTTAAAACACCAGGGCATTCTCCCCGCGCGATGCACAGAGCAGTGTTTATTGTTTGTTGTAAACATCAAAACATGATTTTAAATAAGTGTCTCTGTTATTACAAGATAAGTGTATTATTAACATTGCGAAGGGGTTTTTTGCGAGACCAATTTATTTTAAGTGGTGTGACCTACCAAGCAAATATTAATAAGTGTTTTGTTAGTAATGGGAGGAATGTTTGTTAGCCGTATGTTTCTTCCTTTCTTTCTTTTTAATACAAGTAAGAAGCCACTAATCAACTAGCCTTTCTCCATGTCCACGATCCGTTGCATAAGCGTCAGGGGCCTGTTGAAATGAATGGAATCCCATAACAGTTAAGAGACCCTCTTTAGCGTACCAATCCGCAGCCGTATTTACCCATCGACCAACATGCTTTGTGTCCACATCCCAATCACGTTCTAGCAACTGTTTTATCACCAAATTATGTCACATTTTAAATTGCTTGACGAGTTTGTTGTTTTTGTCAAGGCGCTCCTTGACTTTTAAAAGACTGAAACTATTGCCCTACATAAGTTTCATTTTGATAACTCAACATCAAATGTTTTAACTGTCAGATGTGTAGAGTTTATGCTTCTTGCAAAATCGTCTGATCTCAGGCTATACTAGATTGCATGTGAAATTTAAGAATATATCATATATCCAAGCCCATTTTCACACCGTCATTGCATCTTACTAGTTTTTGAGTCATGAAAATCTAGCACATTCAGTAAAAGATGATGAAAGTACTATCCTTTTACATGTGTTTGCTACATCAGTTTCACCCCTTAATATTGTATTGGTCCAACCCCTATACAAATCAACTCTAATGTCTTTCTTATATCTTTTTATATAGTCAAGGGTGTAGCTCAACCATTGAGAATCTGTCCACTATGAATTTTTGTAGCAGTCTCTTCGGGTGGAGTAAGGTTGATTGCTCCATCATTTTATCCATCAATTTGAAAATAAAGTACTCTCGAGTTGTGAGGGGTTTTTCTTTTTTATTGTCACTAGTATGGACTCATTATGCTCTGTATTTGGTTTGAATCCTTTGTCACCATGATGGAAAATTATGAGGGACATTACTCTTTATCTTCAAGCATGAAATTCAAGCTTTTAAAAGTTTCATATTCTCTTTACAAATCTTCCAATTCTCTAATTAAAAGCTTGACGAAATCCTATGGCGTTTGCAAAACACATAACTGCAAATCCCAACATGACAATTATTGACAAACACTAATCAATTGGTTCTTTATTATTTGCTATGTAATTTGCAATGTCTTTCTATGGGAACAAAGTTGAATGTAACTCTAGGAATTAACAAAGCAAAATCTGGAAATATGTTGTGCCAGAAAATATGATTCTCCATAAATATGGAGTTACTTTATAGTTTATATATGTCATTTTTATGAAGTACCTCTAAGTTTTGAAAGTCATAAACTTCACCCTCTAGTAACTTCATTAAAGGCGACTATATTATACCCAATGGCTAATGGGAACTTAAATACGTCATGGGAAAAAATTGGTTGATAGTTACTAAGCAATGGAATGCAAAAGGACTTAGTTGAAAAATAAAATTCCTTTTAAGGACATTCAAATTTAAAATGTAACTTCAATTTTTTTTATAATTAATGCTCCATATTATTATGTCTTTTTATTAAAGGCAAATTGTGTTGTGTTGGAGTCCCTTTTTTTCTTGATCAATCAAGGACAATTATGTCTTATAGGAATGAGTTTTTGGACTTTTTTTATTTGAGGTAAATTTTGTATAATGTTGTTTGGAAGTAACACCGCCATTGAAGTGGTGCTCTAGGCAAATGTATCCAGCATGTGCCGTTATTAATACCGTTTTTACAAGTTTTCTAATAATATAATATAATATAATAGATAGATATAATAGATTCTTCCTAAAATTACGAAAATGGTCTTATAAAAATTGTTGGTCATTGATGTCATACTCAGGCTGTTTGGCCCAAAAAGGTAAAACATAAGCCCAGCCCAATAAACTCAAGCCTACATTTTTAAAAGGGGTTAAGGTGTAAATCTATCAATGAAGTATTGTCCGAGGAGCGTCCACCACAAATATCTTTTAAAAATGGCAAAAATATCAATAAAGTTTTAAAAATGGGCATCCACCACAATTTCCGTTAAATCCGTACTAATGTCGTTAGGGGTTTTCTTCTCTTATAATTTAACGCTGTTAGTACGGATTTAACGAAAATTATGGTGGATGCCCCTTTTTAAAACTTCATTGATATTTTTGCCCATTTTAAAAGATATTTATAGTTGACGCTCCTCGGACAATACTTCATTAATAGATTAACACCTTGACCCTTTTTAAAAGCCATTAAACCCAAGTTCCGAAACTATTTTTTTAAAGGGGTCTTCTTATGGAAGTTTTTTGTTTCTCCAGACTTGTGGGTTAAGTGGAACTCAAAACATGAAGCGGGTCAATCGTATGGGTGACTCATTGTAGTACGCCCTTTTTTAATTTTTGCCATCGTTGTAGCAACCTAACTGACTCAGTAGAGGTTGCAGATTTTATTTAATGCATACAATAGTTTATTTCATGCCTATTTAGATAAGAATCTGATAGAAATTTGTGCTTCCTACACAAGTGATTACTCACTCAGGAAAAGGATGGGCACGGCTTTGGATAATCATATCTTACGGGAAGTATGTGGACTTTTGGTATTGTTTAGTGTTTATTAGATAAAGGGGATGTAACACCCCAAATTTTATTCACCAAAAATATATTGTAATTATTTGAATAATTCAATAAAGTGGTGAATATTCATGAAGTTGGATCTTGTGAATTTTGAAATATTCATATTCATAAGGAAATGGGCAAATTAATTCAAAAATTGAATTAAATTACAAAGGGGATAGCAAAATCATGATTTTGCCAATTTAGCCCAAGATTTATTATTTTCCAATTAATTGGAGTTAATTTCAATTAATCAAGGAAAATAAAGGAAAATGCATAATGTGATTATTCTTGGTGGAATAAAATCAAGAATTTGCGGAATTAGGGGGAATTATACATAGTTCAATTAGATAAATTGTGGAATATATGAAAACATTTTTCTCCTCTACCTTCCCTCAAATTCGTTTAACACATGGAAAGAAGAGGGAAATTGTAAATCCAAGAAGCAAGATGAAGGTGATGTTGACAAAACTACATGCACAACTCAATGATGGCAAAGTTGGAGTGCATACAAAAGGGGAGTATGGTGAATGCATGAAGAGAAGCTTGAGTGTAGGAGTGGAATACTTGAGTGATTGGAAGAGGACACTTGATTACATATAAGAAGCTAACTTGTCTTGTAAGAGAGGATGAGAGGGACGGATTTTTAGGAGGAAGAAAAGGAAGCAATTGAATTAAAGTAATGGCAAGACAATGGAGAAATTATGAGGAAGAGAAGAGTGTGACAAGTGTCACATTAGAAGCCCTTGATCAAATCAATGGATAGGAAGATGGAAGATCAAAATAATAAACCATACTCCTTCCTCCTTTCATGCACTTCACGCACAAAGAAAAAAAAAAGGAGAGAAGAGGAGAGCTCAAGGAAGAAGAAGCTAAGGTAAGTGTTGTCTTTTAAGCATTTTCCTTGTGATCTTCCATGAAATCCTTCTCTAAACTCTTGTTTCTCATGAATTTATGGTGGTGAAGAGACACTTTGAGATCAAGAAGAAAGGGAGAAGGAGCCTAGATTAAGAGGAAACCAAGAAGCCAAAGAGGGTAACTTCATGAGCTTGCCTTCTTGAGTTATTGTTGATAATTATTGTTTGGTTTTTATGATTTTTGAGTTGAGTTGTAAAATTAGAAAAGCCATAACCCTAAGGGGTTATGCTGCCCAAAATCCTTTAAATCATGTTTAAGAAGTGTTTAAATAAGTTAATCAAGGATTAGAAGTGGAAAAGTACAAGTTTTGGGAGCTAAAACACAAAACCTCATTTTTCCATTTTTACCCTAATATTTCGGCCAGGACCAGAAATGGTAGTAGGAGTTGGATTTTCATGAAATAAGTTATTCCATTGGACTCAGTGGGCAAAAATAGGTGGGGTTACAGTTGGGCACTTTTTCGGTAGAGGCCGAAAAAGCATAATTACGAAAACGCCACTGAAATCTCTAAATAGGGGCTGTCAAGGGTATTTTCGTAATTTGACAATGAATTTGGTGATTTCAAGCCCGGAAATATATTTCTTGGGCGAAAATAAGGCAGAATAGTCTTAGTCAAAATTTTGGAAAAACGTACCATCGGGCCGGTACGGCCGGGTCGGGCCAAGGTCCCGGGGACATTTTTATAAATTTTCACCATAGACTAATATAACCACAATAAACACTATGGAATAGTCTAAAATGATACTTGGATAGGTTATGACCTATTTCCGGTACATTTAATATTTTAGGATCGAGTCGAACGCCGGGACAGCACGCTTTACGAGACACTATTAAATAAGGGATATTAAAGCTTTGAGGTAGGGACATTATCCTTCATATACTATGTCATAAGTTATGTGATTGTGTGGATGCCATTGTTTTGTAAATGCACTTTATTAATCAACATGATTTGCCTAGAGAGGGGCAGTTAGTGCCATAGGTGCACTTACACTAGGAGTTGGCAGAAGTCCAACCGGTGTAGATGGTGGGGCTGGGCCCTACTCATGTATACATGACGATGATGTGTTTATATTGTTCATTAATTTGTGCATACCTTGGCGCATGTCATATTTACTTTTCGCATTTTCTATGAATGATATTATGTCTCTACGGGGATTCTTCAGAATCTTACCCTATTTTTAAATAAACACCTTAGCAAGTACCAGTGGGCCAAAGGGAAAAGACGTAGACGCCGGTAAGTGAGCGGCACATGTCTCGAGGCGCAGACAAGATCGTGGTCATAATTAGTCTATTTTGGGATATTTTGGTGAAATTTGTAAATATTAAAACTTCCACTGTATTTTCCGTTTCCGTCGACAAACAATATCGGAATTGTAAACGAACGACATTGGGATCGTAAACGAATATTTTTATCAGTATAAATGTACTTTTCTGTATGCCCATTTAATTTTATCTTTATTACTCTTCGATTATCAAAATGGAAACGAGTGTTGACAGGGGAAAGGACAAAAAAAAATCATCAAAATTGATTAAAGATAAATCAATATGTTGAATTTTAATAATTTTAAAGAGACTGATTTCGAATTTTGAAATGTTGCAAAATTTGAAAAATTATCTAATTATCCTTAATTTTTTTTAAATAAAAAATCCTCAATCCCGTGCCAGCCGCCGTCATTGGAGCTCCAGTGACCTAGCCGGCGACCGGCTGCTAGAACTTCGGCGATGGTGCCGATGACCAGAGGTCCAACGACCTAATATATTTTTTTAATTTCTCAAGTAAAAATTGTCACCATAAATACTTGAGTTGTTAATAACGATACTAAAATTGTAAATAACAGCCTAATATTTTTTTTCAAACAAAAGTTGTTAATATAAATACCTAAGTTATTAATAGTGATATTAAGGTTGTAAACGTGGTATTTGTTGAAGATGTCTAAGTTGTTAATAGTGATACTAAGGTTGTAAATAGGCTATTTGTTGAATTCAACAAATGCCCCATTTATAATCTTAGTATAGCTATTAATAACTTAGCTATCTATATTGACAACTTTTATATGAGAAATCAAAAAAAAAAAAAAAGACCGCTAGAGCTCCGGATAAAGTTATTAGAAAATATTCAACAATTACCCTGTTTATAATTTTAGTATCGCTATTAATAATTCAAGTATCAATATTAACGACTTTTGCTTGAGGAATGCAAAAAAATATTAGACCACCGGAGCTTCAGTGAAAGTTATGAAGAAATATTTAACAAATACCCTTTTATAAGTTTAGTAACACTATTAACAATTTAAGTTTCAATATTGACGACTTTTACTTGAAAAAATAAAAAACAAATATATTAGACCGTCGTTTATAATTTTAATATTGCTATTAACAACTCAAGTATCTATATTGACAACTTTTGCTTGAGAAATTTGGAAAAAAAAATATTAAGCCGCCGGAGCTGCGACCACCGGTTGCCTGCACTAGAGCTCTGGAGGCTGGTTATCAGCAAGGTCACTGGAACTTCAGTGACAGCTGTCGCCGGTCACCAGCGCCAGAGCTCCAGCTACCAGAGGTCGGTAGAGCCGGGAATCAGGACCGGCCCTAAAGGATTCGGGGTCAAGAAAAGTGCAGTTTTTCATGGCCTGGCCCGAGAGTATCAGGGTTAGGGCCGGCAAGTCCTTTTCACAATATTTAACTATTTTTCCTGCGTATTTTTCGCAGAAAGATATAATTAGTAAATAATAACGATTAAAATTCTAATTTAATACATAAATGTTATCAACATTAAGGTTTAAATAACACGTCTCTTGCAACAAACAAACGCAGTTACTAATATATAATCAAAGGTAAAATCATGTCCATAAATAACTCACACAAAGGTCAAAGTATGAGAATGCAAGAAGCTAAATAATCTAACCTCTAAGCAACATGAGTATGACGACTATCATTTTCACCTTCTTCGCCACTATCATCAATTTCAAGGACATTCGATTGTGTTTCACTTTGAGTAATAGGTTCACGTAGTCAAATAATTACAACCTCCATCAAAAAGCATACTCCATCAGGCAGAATAGTATATAATATGATTTTATTCTAACAATATATTCAAAAATATACTAAAAAATCACAATATGATTCAATTAGACAAAACAATATACTCAAAAATCATACTCTATACAATATGATGATAGAGTGACATATATATTCAATATGGCAATTCAAAAATGTAACATGGTTCCCTTTCCAAGAAAAAAAATAAAAAAATAAACGGGCTTAAGGGCCGACCCTTTTAAGTTTGAGGCCCTACAGGGCCGGCCCTTTTAGGCCCGACTTCCTTTTGAGGCAACAATTTGCAAGCCCAGCCCTTGAAGGGCCAGGGCCTAAAAGGGCCAGCCCGACAGGCTTGGCCCGTTTTCCCGGCTCTAGAGATCAGCAAAGGGGTTGAATTTTTTTTTTTAAAAAAAAGTAGAGGTAGTTAGGTAATTTCTCAAATTTTACAACATTTAAAATTTCAAATCAGCTCTTTTTGAATTATTGAAATTCAGCATACTTATTTATCTTTTTCCAATTTAGATAGCATTTTTCTATCTTTTTCCCATAGAAAAATGTTATCACCTTTTTCGGGTAAAACAGAAAAATGGTATTACCTTTCTTTAACATTCTTTATATCAAATCAAAACATCTAACCCATCAAAAAACAATGGACAAAAACCCAACAATAGAGAGAAACCAAACTAGGCTGAACAGAATCAATAACTGACTTAAACAAAATTCAATTTAAATTCAAATGAAAAATAAGGTGAAATATAATTGAGCAGTCCATATGGGAGATCTCATTTGAAATAAATTGATAGTAGCATGAGAGAATTTTTTTTTAATCCCAAATAATGTAAACTTAACATTTATGTATGGATTTTGGTCAAAACAAAAAGCATTTATGTATGGATATGTGTGTATAAAATAGAAAAAGATACACACACACACGCGTTAGTTGATTAATTGATTTAGATTATTGAACATATATTTTCCTCAAGTAAAATTCCATTTTCTAATAAAATCATCTACAACTAGCAACTGAGAGAATTTTATACTTGTACGATTAGTGTCAATCTCTCAGCGTGACCAAATGTCATGCAATGATTGACATGAAATGTCTTTTTAAATGTAATTATTATTTTGGATCAATAATTTTTATTTTAAATTTCATACTATAAAATTAAAGTGTCAGTTTACTTTTCAATTTATGTTAGGGTTAAGGTGTTTAAATAACCTTCAATTTTCTGAAAAATACAAAAGTAACCATAAATTATTTTTTGGAGCAAAAATAACCATAAATATTATAAAAGAGGGAAAAAATAAATATGACATTAACATCCATTAATGTAAGTTATTTAATAAAATGTTAAGGTGTTAAAATAGCTATTAACTTATCCTAAAAGTGCAAAAATAACAACAAAATTTTTTTTGGATGCAAAATTAACTAAAAAGTGACTTCTTAAAACATTAATTCATAAGTTTTTATTTGGATTTTGTATTATGTGTTTTATCAATTTGGGTATTAAGATGACAAAACTTATGAATTAATATTTAATAAGTTGCTCTCTTTTTTTATTCTTGTGAGAATGATGAAACGAAAGAAACTTGTCACCCTAACTCCAAAAACTAAAAAATAAAAACTTATGAATTAATTTTTTTGGATACCAGTGATTCATGTTAGGGATTTTAGCTTTTAAAGTTGAGTGACAATTTTCTTCCGCTTATTCATTCTCACCAGATTAAAAAATAGGTGACTTCTTGGACATGAATTCATAAGTTTTTCTTGACTTTTGTCATTTTAATCCACAAATTGATAAAACACTCATAACATAAAATCCAAAAAAAAACTTATGAATTAATATTCAAGAAATCACTTTTTAGTTACTTTTACACTTTTAGTATTAGTTAATGGCTATTTTAGCACTTTAGCATTTCATTAAAATCTTCACACTAATGGACGTTAACGTCATGGTTACTTTTGTTATCTTTTATAATATTTATGGTTACTTTTACTCTAAAAGTAGTTTATGGTTACTTTTGCCCCGGATGTCCACTTTAATCCTGAAATGTTTCATCTCATTCTGATTTGATTTGGTCAATGAAATTCATGGCAAAGCAACACTGCCTCTTAGGAAATAACCAAACAGCATGCATTTGCAACTTCAAAAATTTCCATATGTGTATACAAATCTCCAAAAATTATGAACACCTATATTCTCACACAATTTTTCCTTCTAAATCCAATTGAACAGTCAAAATTTTGAAATTCCAATTTTATCTTGGGTGAACAGTAGCTGGACTAATTTAGGGTTTGAAAGAGAAAAATGTGTTTCCTTGATTTCTCTTATTTAATCACTTCACTTTCACTTTTATTCACATGGTTAGCTATTTAAACATTAAATGAACATGATTTGATCAAGATGTTGGCAACATCACATTTCTAGGGTTCATCATCCAAAGTCACAAAACATGCCAAATCAAACCAAATTCAACAACAACATTCACAACAACACCATACAACTCAAGAGAATCCAAGTTTTAAAGGTTACCTCTGGCTTCTCTTGCTTTCTCTCTCTAGAAGTTATTGTTCACTCTCTCTTTCGTTGAGATTTTTTGCTTGCTACACATGATTTTAAAGAAGGAAAAGAGCTTAGGAGAGGTTCTACATGGATTAGGAGGCTTAAACATAAGGATTTTACTAACTTACCTTAAGATCTTTGCCTCCTTGACCTTCCTCCACTCTCTAGCTTTCTTGAACACACACACTCTCTCTCTCTCTCTCTCTCTCTTCTTTGGGTAGCTTGGACAAAATGAGGGAAGAGGAAGATGAAGAAAAGAACTTAATGATGGCTTCATCTTTTTCCTTAATTAATTTATTACAAGAAATTCAATTTATGACACAATTGTACTTTAAGCTTATCCCTTACCAATTAGTGTCATAATCCTCTATTAGCATTGAACAAATCTTTCTCCCCTTTGGTTAGCCCATGAAAATGCCTAGGGCCCTTCATACATACAACTTGGGCTTCAATTCCATTAGCTTAACTACATGCACACTTATTAGTATTTTAATCCAACTCCACATGTGCTCATTTCCAACAATTATAATTTAATCTTTTGCCTTAAGATGTTGACACTTGGCATAATTTAGAATTTAATTAATTATTTTCCTCCCATTTCCTTTACTTGGACAAAAATTATGAAGGAAAAGGGAAATAGTAATTGTTCCAACATCTTTCCAAATTCTCCTTTCTTTAGCCAAAATTCACCATTATATTTCATTGAATATTTCCAACAATTACAATACATTTGGGTGAATAAAATTTTAGGGTGTTACATCCTTCACCTTAGCTTTTCTTTTCGTATTCTCTCATCTTTAATTATAACCTCCTATATAATTATGAGAAATAACAGAAAAAGAACTTTAAATTTATAAAATTTCAAATTAGTATTTCCCAAAAAATGAGTTGCAAATTATTTGTCATGTTTCGGCATTCCTTTATCAACTCTTAATAAAAAACTTAATTTAGAATTTTACAATTTCAAAGTCATTTTTTTTTATCTTTTTCCCCATAATTAATGTGATTATTCATATTTAATTTCTCGGAGGGTAAACCATTTTACAGCACATATACTCTCCTTCCAATTTTAATTTGGTACCTATTTGATTTTCTCTCATAATTAAATCCTTTACTTTTTTTTAGGGTTAAAGAGCTCTTTTATTCCGGAAGTTGTTACAGATGGGCAATTTTGTGCCGAAAGTTTTTCTGGGCAATTTTGTGCCGAAAGTTTTTCTGGACAATTTTGCCTTAGAAGTGTCTAATCTGGAGCAATTTTGTCTTAACCGTTATCTTAGTTAAGTTCGACCGCTAATTGACTAAATATCCCAAACTGGTAGTCTATGTGTCATCCATGTTATTCTTATTAAGGTGCAGATTTACTTTGAAAGTTTTCATTTAGGAGCAATGCTACCACAGAAGTTTACAAATTAGGGTTAATACAATCATTGGTGACTTAAGTTTATCTTCATTTTAATTTTGATCCTTCCTATTTCAAACTATATGTTTTAATCCTTTTGGTCCTATAAATTTCATTATGTTTAAAGCATGAGTCCCTATTGTAACATCTTGATTTTTATTTTTAGGATTTAGCTTCAATTAAGAAAGAATTATTTGGGATAAATGGAGTCATCATGAAATTTTGGAATGAAAAGGGTTTATTAAAAATATAATTTATCATTGATGATAGTAAAAGAAATTAGTGTAATAAAAATGTAGAAATGATAAAAATATTTTATTATTGTTATTTTTCATATTATTAAAATAATAATAATAAATATACATGACATATTAAAGAAAGTGGGAATAAAGAAAATGAAAAGGAGTTTTAGAAAAAACGAAATTAAAAAAAAAGGAGGAGAAAGAAAATAAAACAAAATAAAATAAAAAGTGTTTTTTCCATTATCACTTATTAATCAGGTTTTGTAAAACCATTATGATTAATTGTTGTTTATGAGAAAGGGTCTTTTCACCTATAATTTAATAAAAATAGAGACTATTTTGCTTCTTAAGTGACCAAACTATGATTTAAAATTTGAGGGATCAAAACCAAAATAAAAGTAAATTTAAGAAACTAAAAATTGTATTAACTCAACCCTAAAAAATTATGACCTTCTTTGAATTCCTTTCTCTAAAACGATTTTCTTAAAAAATTTGGTAATTAATTTTCAGTTAAGTATTTTGTAAAAATATAATAATATGTTTTTTACGAATAAAAAATTGTTATAGTTTTTTTTTTATGTTTTTCATTTTTCTTGTTCTTTTCTTTTGTAAAATTGGGCCATAAGTGGAAAACTCTATCTCCGTTCAATGCTTGACAACTTGGAAGCTCTTACCTCTCCAACTTAAACTTGCGATTCTCCTATTCTGCTTGTGGTGTCAACTCTCAAGTTTGCTCGGTGTTCACCGAAGTTGATTTAGAAACAATTATTTCAGACAAATTTTACTTTTTCTCATTATCTAATAGGGTTTTTGGAACAATCATCTAAACATATGTTTTTCAAATTTTTTTCCTTCTCAAAACTTATTCTAAAAACAATTTTATAAAAACATTATAAAAAAATAAGAGCGGGCAATAATTTTCATCCATATGTATTAGTTTCATTGTTAAATGCAATTCAGTCTCATTTGTATAATTATTATCATTTGTAGAATGCTCAATTCTACAATTATTTTTTTTTTATTTCTTTCATAACCCCCCCCCCCCCCCCCCCAAATACTAACATATTCATTCGTACCCTCTTTCTATAAAACCCAGTTTGAGGGGGCTCTCATAAACCATCTTTCAAATCTTTGGCTTCTTATATAAAGAAAACTAACACTTAATTAACATTTTTTTAACTTAATTGGATCCTCATTGAGTTTACAATTAAGATTGGTATGGCATCAGATGAATTTAGCTACTGAAAAATGTGTAAACCAGTATATATCAATTATCATGGCTAAATTGTTGACCAAAAACAAAAAAAAAAATTATCATGGCTAAATTCATTTTAATTTTATACAATAAACTTCTTAATAATTTAGCTTGATCTCTGTCCGATGAGAAGATAATCGCACATCTTGATTATATATTCACCTTATCCTTTTCCATTCGTACTATCTCCTCTTTAATTACAAACACCCATATAATTATCCAGATTCGATTAGGGAAAATCATCTTGCAGGTACCTATATTTTTCTTTCATTTTGGTATGTATTTATTTTTCTCTTCTAATTGAATCCTTTAATTTTATTCTATTAGTACCGCTAGCCCATTAGTTTTGCCCTATTATATTATTGCACCATTTGCTCCTGTATAAAGTTAACAGTGCAAACATAACAAGGTTAAAATATTTAATTAGGAGAAAAAATATAAAAGTACCAAGTTAAATATTAAGAGAAAATATAGGTAGCTAGCTACTAAATTATTTAATTTTTTCACTTGATCTCTACACAACACATAATAACCTTTTTTCCCTCTCTTTCTCCTTTTGCTCATGTCCACTGTATCTCTGCCCTATATTGTCTTATTTTCGTGAGTAGGAGTATTATTTGGGGACATTACGTCGTCCCCACTACTTACTTTCCAGCTAGCAAGGCTGCCTTTGGACCATTTCAATAGTTCAAGTAAAACAGGAATCTCTTTCTTTAACGTACAATTCCCTAAAATTGCAGAGTTCTTATTTTTCTTTTGCCTAAAAAATCGATTATCTTTTATGTCATTTTCAAAAGTCACATGAAATTGTGAGAGAGTGAGACTCCACTAATAATTTACAAATCAAATTTAATAAATATGTTTACAAGTAAAACTTTCCCAAGACTTTTCTGTTTTTAATTTATTCTTATATGAGATATGTACGTAATTTTCTCCAAAAATAATGAGGAAAAAAGAAAGCAAAGTAGAAAATGAAAAAAAAAAAAAAACAAGCAGAAAAAGAAGAAGACGACAGATGAAACTTGAAAGAGACTTGGTTGTTAGGTGTGGGAACAGGCACAACCTTGAGTGTGACTCTTCTTTTATCTGTTCTACAAATTTGCGTTCTTTCTGTCCCGATCCTAAGTAAATTGGGACGGGATTTCCCGTTCTAAAATTTTAGGATGAGAAAAATTCGGGATTGAAATTAGGAATGGTATTTCCTAATCCTAACTTTTTTCCGATCATGAAATAATAGACATGTGTTCTTTCTTTTTTTTAGCTACAGCCCCTTCGGCCCAGCCAGCAGCCACGAACACGAAGCACAAGCAATCAAGCAGAATAATAGAACAATAGCCATATCATTATGTTTAGTTTAGTACAAAACCCCATTCATTCAAAGTTTTCTTGCTCAATATCAATTGCATTATGATTCCAGTGCATCATAATGTTGTATGCACAAATAGAGAATGGTTTCAGTAATGAATTCTATAATAGAAATTTAACACGGTAAAGTTACTGATAAGAAAACAGTTTCAAGATCTGCAGATTTCATATAAAGAAGCAAGAAATTAGACTGTATATATACTGGAAAAGCCAAAAGAACAAGTCCGAATTCAATGGTTGGCACTCTGTATCCCTATTTTCTTGCTTGTTTTCATATAAATTCACTAATGTTGCCTGCATTCACTAATGCAAAGCACAATTAACCAAACACAGTTTTTGCCTTTAATTTATGCATCAATCTATTCCATTTTTAAGGTTTGGGAAACTCGAGAATTTCACGTCCCGACCTGAATTCTCAAGATTGGGATAAAAAAGTAATTTGGTTTCTAAACATTTTTCGGGATGGGATCTGAATATCCCCCAACTTATCTCTCCAAATCATTCACAGTGATGTTACTTTGTTTCTTTTTTGATAAAATATTGAAATTCATTAATCTATAAGAAAATTAATACATAAGACACCTTAAAAGAGGTATAACTAAGAATCCTTCATCAACCACCGCCTACCAAAAGAATAGTTAGTGGTTGATCAAAGATGACAAAATACTCAATATTATTATGAGCTGACTTAGTTAAATAATCCGCTTGAACGTTTTGCTCTCTAGATATATGGTTAATAAAAATTCACCCGCCGCCTCTAGACAACCATAAACTAATCTCATCAATGACCTCACTTGTTGCTATTCCGTACTTCATTTATTAAATTTCAGTATTTTATTTTTAAAACTTTATTATCATTCAATTTACCCTCTGCTGAATTGATTAGTTTTTTTTTTTTGGTCAAATGCTGAATTGATTAATTGAATGACCTCCCAACGAACAATCTCAATGGGACCACTCTCTCCTGCCAAAAACGTACGTTCTCTTCCGTGTGTATTAAATGTTGTATACTGTGAATTCAATCCTCATGACTAACATCACTATAATTTCTAAGCAAAAAAAAAAAAAATTATTTTTCATTAATTAAATTCATTTGATGTTATTCCAATCTTATTGTTTCCAATCTTAATAGTAACCTCCGTCCCTGTATTTGGACGGGGCAGAAAATTGCATCGCAAAACAAATTTTCCTTCTTAATATTCTTTTCTCCTTATTTTCTTCTTATCACTTTTCACATCATCTAAATATACAGAAATATGCTCCCTCAGGTTTTATTTATAAAAATAATTCTTTCTCATTGAGTTGATCCTATATATGAGTGTGATTTATCATTACCTAAAAATTAATGCACTTTTTTTTTTTCATTTTTATTCTCAATTAGTCACATTTCTCTCACATTTTTTCAATCACTTTCTCTTACATGCATCATCTTCATAAATAATGGTATATTTGAAAAAATTTCATCTCTTCTATATTTATTATTTTAAATTGATTTGAACCAATAATTAGATTTACGTTATTTAGATAGTTATTGCTTATAATTAAGTGTAAATTTATATCATTTGTAAGTATTACATGACAATTATTTCTTAAGAATCGTCACTAAATAAATTACGGTAGTAAACTCCAATAGTTACGTTTGTGTTTTCAAAAAGTCCGCCTTGCAATACATAATGGTGTGCATAATTAATTGCAAGGAACGAAAAACCGGATCGGATAATGAACCGGTCATAGCACAGGTTCATGGGTTAATGGGTCAACCGGGGTCTTACCGGTAGTTGAACCGGTAGCGAACCGGTCATATTAAAATATTATAATTTATTAGTGGCAATATATATTAATATATTTTTAAACTTCTATAGATAAAAATAAAGATTTTTAAGAAAAAAATACTTAAAATCTATTAGTATGAGTTATAATGCCTATACTTATGCAATGATATCTCATTTTCTATAATTATTATATCTTTTTAAATAATTTTTTTTATTATCTTCTTCATTTTTTTTAGATTTGTTTTTTCTTTACCTATTTTTTTCTTCATTTTGGTCTTCAACTTCCAAATTTTCCCTAAAAAACAAAAAAAATAAAAAAATTGAAACGGGTTCAACCGATTCGACCGGTTCCCCAGTTCAACCATCAAACCAGACCGGACCACTGGCCGGTTCCCGGTTCAACCGGACGAACCGACCGGTCCAGTCCGATTTTTTGTATAATGATTAATTGTTACGTTTAAATATCATATATTCTTGTACGATCTCCGTCTCGATATATATATGACATTTATTAGCTGCAAACGTATGTATTAAGCATTTAAACGTTATAAATGCATAAATCTATAGTAGTACATGAGCGTGCAAAACTACCTCTCTTCTTTGGTGGGTATCACATTTACTCATAAGTGAGGTTACATTCTTATCACCCGGCGATTGTTTACTTCCTTAACACTTAAGATTGTGGGAATTTTGAGTAGATCATTGTGAAATATGAAAATATTGAAAACTGGCAATGAGATCTCAATTTAAAGTTTGTTTGTAGCTGTTCATGATAAATACATTCATGTCTTCTCATTATATTTCATATGCTGTAGATTATCACGATTAAAAAAATATTTTTAAAAAATTCTAATAACCATTTCAAACAAGTCACTAATCTTCAAGAAAGCTAGAAAGCTAGCTAGTGGTTATAAAAAGCTTCCTACAGCACAAACTGGATTTAGGTCACGTATTTGAGATGGAAGTGTTAAGTGTGACTCCTCTTATCTCTCCAACTCACAGTGATATTATTTTGTTTCTACTCCGGGCTTCATTCCAAAAAAAAAATACTTTATTATTTAAATTTCAGTATTTTATTTTCAAAATTTTATTATCATTCAACTTAATAAAAAAAAAAATTTACCCTCTGCTGTATTGAATGACCTCCCAACAAACAAACCAATGGACCACTCTCTCCCGCCAAAAACGTACGTTCTCTTTCGTGTGCATTTAATGTTGTGTACTGATCACCACTGTGAATTCAATCCTCCTGACTAAACATCATTATAATTTCTACGCAAAAAATTTTATTTTTCATTAATTAAATTCAGTTGAGGCTATTCCAATCTTATTGTTTCCAATCTTAATAATAAACTCCGTCACTGTATTTTAAATGGGGCAGAAAATTACATAGCAAAGAAAGTTTTTCTTCCTAATATTTTTTTCTTCTTATTTTCTTCTTACCACTTTTCATCAAGGTATTAAAACCCGGACCGGGTATTGAACCGGTCGGGGTACTGAGTTAAGGGTCAGTGGGTCAAACCGGGACCAAACCGGAGCTAAACCGGGACCAAACCGGTGAGTAATTGAAAATTTTAGGCTTACAGTATAAAATTCTAAAGGAAAAAATTAAAATTTTTTTTTTTAATTTGGGACCCGGACCGGACCGGACCGTGAACCGAACCGGTCTAGTGATCGGTTCGGCGGTTTCCGGTCCAGACCGGCCGGTCCGGTCCGGATCCGGGAACCATGCTTTTCACTCCATCTAAATATATAGAAATATGCTCCCTCAGGTTTTATTTATAAAAGTAATTTATTGGCATGGAGTTTTTCTTTTTCTTTTTTGTCATCATTGGCATGAAGGTTTTTTTTTTTTTTTTGCCAACCACTGGCATGAAGTTGGTCCTATGAGTGTAATTTATCATTATGTAAAAATTTAATGTACCTTTTTGCGGTTCATAATATAGCATTTCATTGTATAGCACTGTAGTTTCACGTGTTTACTGTTTATTTCTGTAGTAGTTACCGTGTAGTCACTATTCACCGGGACCGGCTTCCAACGCTGCTTTTTGACTCGCTGCTCATCCTTTTCCTTAAAACGTGGCCGTCAGGAAGGAATATGGCAGGAAAAACGAAGCAATGTTATGAAGTGAATCGGGACATTGTCAATTAATTTACTGTAATAAATATGTTTTATTGTTTGTTTGGAATAGTTTGTTTTTGGGTAATAAATGTTTATAAATCGTGATTCACGGTATATGAGATAAATATATAAGAATTTTTATTTCGACTTGCGTAATAAGGACTTATTATCCAAAAATAAATCCAACCAAACACACATTTACTGGGCAAGAATAACGAAATAGCTTCTGACCCAAAAAATAATAAATGTAGCTCAACTTTTTTTTTTTGTGCAGGAAAAATAATGCAGCTCAGCTGTGAGATTTTTTTATGAGTTATTTTTATTTTAAATTTGTATTTAAATTATGGAATTGTACTTTCATAATATGTAGCTTAAAAATTTGGTTTTTTAATAAGGGTGAGTTAAAGTGCAATTTTAATAACAAAGTTTCTTCCTAAAGGCGTCTGACACAAATAAGTTTTAGAAAGGGTAAAAATAACAATAAACAATTTAAAATGGTGTAAATTCAACAAACCGTTTAATTTAATCAAACGACATTAAATTATAAGAGAATAAAACCCAACAAGACATTTTAAATTGTTGAATTTAACGATTTTGTTGAATTTGCATCATTTTAAATTTTTTATTATTATTTTTGCCCCTTCTAAAATTTATTTGTGCCAGACGCCTTTAGAGAAAAACTTGATTGTTAAAATTGCACCTTAACGCTTATTAAAAAACCAAATTTTTGAGCTACATATTATGAAAGCACAATTCCATAATTAAAATACAAATTTAAAATAAAAATAAAAAGAAAACTCAAAAAAAATCTTAACAACTGAGCTGCATTATTTTTCAGGCAAAAAAAAAAAAAAAAAAAGCTTAACTACATTTATTATTTTTTGGGTCGGAAGCTATTTCCTTATTATCGCACAGTGAGTCATATTTCTCACAATAAATTAATTGAGAATCTCCCTATTCACTTCATAACATTACTTCATTTCTCCCCCCATTTCCCTCCCAAACGATCACGTTTTAAAGAAAAGGATGAGTAGTGGATTAAAAAAGCTGCTTTGGGTCAAGTATTAATGATACACAAGTGAATGAGAAGTTATCTCAATTTTTTCTTTTAAAACTCTCTTATTTATCTCTTACTCTCTTAACACATATATTTTTGGGAGAATTGTTCAAAAATACCTTGGGGCCAAATTAATTGCTGATTGCTACCAAGTGTGCAAGCGATCTTCCATGTATGCAAGTGATCTTCCGTTTTGTGCAAACCATCTTCTATGTGTGCAAAAATCTTCCGTATAAATGTGCAAGCGATCTTCCGTTTTGTGCAAATCATCTTCCGTTTTGTGCAAACCATCTTCCATGGTAGCATTCAACAATTAATTTATCAAAAAAGTATTTATCAGTAATTCTCCCTATATTTTTATAGCATAATCCAGCATATATAAACTATCATAGCTAAATTCACTTTATTTTTATACAATAAACTTCTTAATAATTTAGCTTGATCTTTGGCCGATGAGAAGATAATTGCACATTGTGATCATTCACCTCATCGTTTTCAATTCGTACCATCTCCTCTTTAATTTCAAATACCCATATAATTAATGAGATTATCCAGACTTGATTAGGGAAGGTGTTTGTTTGGAATAGCTTATTTTTGGGCAATAAGTGCTTATAAATCGTGATTCGCGGTATACGAGGTAAGTATGTGAGAGGAATTTTATTTCATTTTGTGTAATAAGGACTTATTGTCCAAATATAAGCCCAACCAAATACATACAAAATCATCTTGCAGGTATTTATTTCCTTTCATTTTTAATTTGGTATATCTAATTGTTTTTCTCTTTTAATTGAATTCTTTAATTTTAGTCTATCAACACCGCTAGAGCATATAATTTTGCTCTATTACATTATAGCACCATTAGCTCCTGTACAAAGTTAACAGTGCAAACATAACAAGGTTAAAAGATTTAGTGTGCGTTTTGGAAGAGCTTATTGCCCAAAAATAAGTCCTTATTATGCAAGCTGAGATAAAACTCCTCTCACATACTTATCTCGTATACCGTGAATCACGAATTATAAGCACTTATTGCCCAGAAATAAGCTATTCCAAACAAGCACTTAATCACGGGAGAAAAATTACAGGGAAAAAGATAGAAAAAAGAATTTTGAGATTGTAAAATTTTAAATTAGGCTTATTAACAAGAGTTGATAAGGGAATAATAAAACTTGAAAAGAAATTCATGACTCATTTTTATGAGAAATATCTAATTTAAAATTTTACAAATTTAAAATTTTTTGTCTGTCTTTTGTATAAAAAAAATTATACTGATATCAAGTTAAAAATTAAGAGAAAATATAGGTAGCCCCTAAATGCTTTAATTTTTTGGGAAAATTGTGAAAAAATTCCTCATTGACAACTTATTTGTCGAATGAGACCTTCGCGTGCAGATTATCTTCCACGTGTATAGAATATCTTCCCTGGTGTGTAGATGATTTTCCCTGTGTGCAAAATTATTCCCTATACGTGTGCAGAAATCTTCCCTACGTGTACAGAAATCTTCCCTCAATATGCAGATATCTTCCCAGGTCTCATTTAATAAATAAATTATCAATAATATCTTTTTTAACAATTCTCTCTAATTTTTTTCACTTGATTTCTGCACAACACAAACTAACCTTTTTAACGTATTTCTCCTTCTGCTCATGGCACTGTATCTCTGCCCTACAATGTCGTCCCTACTCCTTACTTTCCAGCTAGCGATGTTGCCTTTGGAGTTTGGACCACCTTCAATAGTTAAAGGAAATTGTAAAACAGGAATATCTTGCTTTATTTTTCTTTAGTTTGCTTGAAAAATCGATTATCTTTTATATCATTTTTAAAAGTCACACGAAATTGTGAGTGAGACTCCACTAATAATTTACAAATCAATTTAATAATAAATATGTTTACAACCAAAATTTTAAAAAAAATCATTGTGAGGTCCCAAAGACCATAAGAAATAATTAAAAGGTTCCAAACCAATTCCCTTATTAAAGAAGTTCTTAGGGATTGTATTATAATTAATTTAAAATGTGAAATTATTTTGTTGCCTTCGTTGAATAAAAAAGAAAAAGAATAATATATGTCTATTTTAACAAGTGTTTATATCTATTTTAATAGTTAGATGAATTATTTTGACAATTTCATTTTTTTTCTTAGAATTTTTTTTGGGATTAGAATTTGGTTCGAAACTTTTTATAATTTTTTATGATTAGTGAGGCCGCACAATGATTTTTTCTAACACGTCCCAAGACTTTTTCTGTTTTTAATTTATTTTTATATGAGATCTGTACGTATTTTTCTCAAGAAATGAGGAAAAAGGAAAGCAAGATTGAAAAGGGGAAACAAAATTAGAAAAAGAAGAAGACGACAGATGAAATTGACTCGAAGTTGCTAGGCGGGGAACAGGCACAGTCTTCTTGAGTGTGACTTTTCTCTTATCTGTCCAACCCATTTACAGTGATATTACTTTGTTTCTACTCCGTACTTCTTTTATTAAATTTTAGTATTTTATTTTCAAAATTTTATTATCATTCAATTTACCCTCTCCAGAATTGAATGACCTCCCAACTAACACACCCTCTTGGACCGCGATGTCCTGCAAATAAACGTACGTTCTCTTACGTGTGTATTAAATGGCGTGTACTGTGAATTTTTTTTTTTTTGGCCAAGTACTGTGAATTCAATCCTGACTAAACGTCATTATAATTTCTACTCAAAAAAATTTTACTTTTCATTAATTAAATTCATTTGATGCTATTCCAATCTCATTGTTTCCAATCTTAACAGTGACCTTCGTCACTGTTTTTGGATGGGGTAGAAAATTACACCAGCAAAGCATGTTTTTCTCCCTAATATTATTTTCTTCTTATTTTCTTCTTATCACTTTTCACTTCGTCTAAATATACAGAATCCCTTATTTATAAAAATAATTCTCCCAACTAGAGTTGATCCTATATGAGTAACACTTTGTCAATATCTAAAAATTAAATACATTTTTTTTTAATTTTTATCTCAATTAATTACACGTCCTAACATTTTTTTCAATCATTTTCTCTCACACACATAATATTCATAAATAATGATATATTTGGAAAATTTCCAACTCTTTTATATTTATTACTTTAACTGATTTTTACTAATAGTTAGACTTACGTTTATTCGGATTGTTGTTGCTTATAATTAAGTGTAAGTTTTCTTTAACACAAGAAGCCAAATGTAATACTCCGAATTTTGGGATTGGAAGCTTTGGAATAAGCCTAAATTGAGTGGACTACTAAGCCCCGATTTAGTAGATGTCCCAAATATATTCCCTAATGATTCTAATATCTTTGAGGTATTAAGAAAGTAAAATGGTCAATTTTGGAGAATATAATTATGTTTTTGATAAAATCGCCTATGAGGCAGTGAGCTTATCATAAGGTTTTGAAAGACTAAATGATAATCAAAAATTATGAAATTTTACAAGATGAAAGTAGACATCCTAAGCTTTAATTTGATAGGTCATATGACTCAATAAGAGCTATACACAAAAAGATATGAATTTTTGAAGTTAGCCCAGAAAAACTGGAAAGTTTCTGAAACAACATGCAAAGAATGAAATTTTGGGAATTTTGTGATTCCATAAAGTAAAAGTCTATATTTTTCCTTGAAAATAGACTCAATAAGAGTTCTATAGGCTTTTGAATCACCTCATTTCGATTTTTCTAGAATTAGTTATGATTTTTTAAAGTTTGGGCAGAAATCTGCCAGAATTTTGTAAAATCCGAAATTTTTGGAAAATTAGTAAATGAATAAAATAGAATATATAATATGATATAAGCATATTCCTTCTTCTTCCTTCAGCTTAAACTGACGCAAATATCAGCTGAACATAGAGAGAGAGTTTAGAGAGAGAAGGAGAGGAGAAAACTCACGAGATAGGTCGATTTCTTCGGTGAATTCGTACCTAACGTGTATAATCCTTCTCCTAAGCTTCTCTTCTATGTTGTTTGAGGTATTTGAAGCAAGATTCATGGTGTTTTGAAGTTAGGGTTTCAGCCAAGTCAAGAAAATCCAGAAGGAGCTTGAGGTAACTTCCAAACCTTCGTATATTGACTATTCTAGCTGCTGTGGGCAATTTAATCGGTGAAATTTCGCCGGATTGCCATTGGTTGTAAAAATGGAAAATGGGTTTCCCTAGGGGTTATGCTGCCCAAATTGATACTAAATGGTAGTTGTAACCTAATGAAATAGTCAATAAAGTGGTTAGGAGTAGAAAGGAACGTGTTTACGGAGCCGAAACCGAAAAACCCCGATTTTCCCTGGAAAACCCATATATTTCGGTCAGGGGTCTAAATGGGTCTTAGAGTTGGATTTTCAATGATTTGATGGTTCCATTGGATTCAGGAGGGAAAATTAGGTGGGGTTACAGTTGGGCACTTTTTCAGAAAAGGCCGAGAAAACATAATTACGGAAACACCCCTAAAACCCTAAAAGTAGGGCTGCCAAGGGCATTTTCGTAATTTGACATTGAATTTGATAATTCCGAGTCCGGAAATGGATTCTTTGGGTGAAAATATGTAAGAATAGCCCATATCAAAATTTCGGGAAAAGTACAGCCGAACCGGGTACGGCGGGGCCGGGCCGGGGTCCCGGGGGCATTTTGGTAAATTTTCAAGATAGACTCATATAACCCCCAGAAACACTATGGAAGTGTCTAAATAGTACATTTGACATTGTAGGATTGAATATGGAGCCCCGAGCTGTTTGCACGTAGATCGAGGCACGCGTTTCGAGGCGGAAACGGGTTAAAGTAGGGGACTTGCCTTACTTGCATGTATTTGATATCTTTGCTTGTGTAATGATGTATGTGATTGCTTTACTTGATTGTGTAGAGCATATTTGAATAAATGAAGCTCTGTTTCTGTTTTCACTGTGGCCATAGTCTTGTTGTATGAAACATTGAGCATGCAGAAATGTCATTATGGAGCATACATCTAGATAAAGCTAACATGTCATACACATAGCATCAATCATGCATGCATTATGGTATCTGTTTCCTACTGAGATTCTCTCGAATCTCACCCTCCCCTACCAACAATTTAGACAGGAGAAGACAAAAGATATGTTGAGAGCAAAGAAGAGAACTACACGAGGGGATTGCAGTGGCGGAACAAAGTCAGGAATATGTCTCTGTTTTACTGGGACGGGTTTAGATACCCTAGTAGCCCTGTGTGGCTACCTTGTTGGTAATGATCATGTACAAACCCCTATGGGGGAATTTATGTAATCATGCACATATTATCAGTATAGTTATGCTATTCCTGTGTTGCCTACCGAACCGCATACCGTTTTCCGCGAATACTCTGGTAAAGGTTGAAATTGAGATAAGGGCGTGACACCAAAGATTGAAAGATGACTATAAGAGACCCGTGAATATTGATGGTCCAAGTTAGCGTGTGACAGAAATAGTTTTTTTTTTTAAAATCTTGATTTTTATAAATTTAAGATAGAATAAAAATCAAATAATAAATATAATTTATGTTTAAATCGACGGTGGTAGAAATGATCTTCTTTTTTTAAAAAGCCAGACTCTTAAACTTCTTCTCATAAATTACTTTTTTTAAAAAAGTCCAGTTAACAAAATAACAGCTCAAACATCTTAATTTTTAGGGTTAATATAACTTTTGGTCCCTGAAGTTTAATTCAATTTTGGTTTTGGTCCCTGAAGTTTGAAATATGTGGTTTTGGTTCCTGAAGTTTCACCCGATTTTGGTTTTGGTCCCTGAAGTTTGAAATCGGTGGTTTTGGTCCCTGAAGTTTCACCCGATTTTGGTTTTGGTCCCTCAAATTTGAAAAGGACTTGGCGACCCAATTAAAATACCCGACTCGACCCGGGAAAAAAACCAAGTCCTTTTCAAACTTGAGGGACCAAAACCAAAATCGGGTGAAACTTCAGGGACCAAAACCACCGATTTCAAACTTCAGGGATCAAAACCAAAATTGAGTAAAATTTTAGGGACCAAAACCAAAATTGGATTAAACTTCAGGGACCAAAAGTTATATTAACCCTAATTTTTAAAAAAATAGACACCACCGGTACTTTTTCTTTTTTCTTTTTAAAAAAAAGGGACCCCCATTGCCCCAAACACGCTTTAAGTTTTGCCGACAACGTCCCGTTGCAGTAGGACATGTGAACCTATGAAGATAAGAGTACGAATGAAAAGGATAGCATCAGAAAAAGAGAAGACATGAAATAAAATTTAAAATAAAATGCAGCCACCATTCAAGTTACATATGAACGAAACGGGTGTTTGTAATTAAATGAGTTTCGTATTTTTGAAGTTCAGTTAGGGAATGTAGTTGAGCATGTGTGTTTGACTGATAGCTAAAAGAAAGAGCACCGAAATAAAATTTCCAGCCGAGTTCACGACTGAGGCTCACAAAAGGTCTGTTCATGATCTGGCTCTTCAAAATTGTGTGTGACTCGCAAGAACTTAGTTGACGACTCAATCTCTCTCATCATCTGCTCATCGCACTGCAATTTTGTTCCTCTCTCTCTTGAAAATCTACAAGCCAAGACTGAAACTGCAAGTTCATCACAGGTATGAAGCAATATCTCTATCCTGATAGTCTCTTTTTTTTTCCTACCTTATTGTTTCAGATTTTTTTTCCTTTTTTTTTTTTTACCATTTTTCTATTTGTTTTTCCTTACATAAGCATCTACCTCTCATATCTCTCAATTTCCAAAGTATGAGTAGCTTGTTAGTTGCTAATATAATTGCTGCTGTCATTTGTAGACTACATTTTTTCTTCTTTCTTTCACCTTTGTATCGATCTGCTAGGGAGAAAAAAAATGGGGCCAAAAAAACCTGATATCAGACCAAGAAAGATGAACCAAAACAATTGATCTTTCTTATTTTAATCTGGATAGGGGAAAAAAATCATTCTTGGTTATATCTTCACGAAAGATTAAGTACGGCAGATGCTTCAATTCTTGTCATCGCAGTGCAATTCTGTTCTTCTCACTCTTAAGCCAACACTGAAACTGCAATTAAGCTCATCACAGGTATGAGAATGTTAAATGAGAAGTTAAGATGGTGATGATGATCCTATCTGATCTGAATAGTTACATATTAATATTTCCAGCCCTGTTGACAACTGAAGCTCATGAGAAGTCTGTTCATCTACTCAAATTCTGAGAAGAAACTCATCTGGTATGTGAACATCAAAACCTCGTTAATTTATCTTTCATTTTTCTGATCATCATCAGCGTTTTCTATTTGTTATACATTATACTTACTTGAGGCTATCGGATATATGGAGAGGAAAGTAGAGGTAGAGACTTTTGAAAAGGTTTACTATTTTGAAGAAATGTTATGCCTAGAAATGTTATACCTTTATGAAAAGTAAGTTTAATGGTATATTGGGTGCTTGATGGTAAGTACCTTTATGAAAAATCTGAAATTTGAAGAAATGTTATACCTTTATGAAAAGTATTGAAAATCAAAAGATTCCTTTTCTCACTTCAAACTTGAGAAATTTCTTAAAAGAAAACGCGTAATAAGGGTCCATTGGAATTGTTAAGAGAGAGCCCGGTAACTTCGAAGTTCCAACCGAGTTGACGACTCAGGCTCATGAAAAGTCTGGTCATTATATTTGGAATTTTATCAAATGATATGAAAATGAAAATATCTTTTTCTTTGCCTCTGATTAGTCTTTCATATATCTTCTGATAAATGTTTTCTATTAGACTTAGAGAGAGAGAGAGAGAGAGCGCTATCATTTCAAACGGAGTTTATGGGTGAAACTCATGAAAAGTGTGATTATCTGATTGCAGTGGAATTCTGTTCAGCTCGTTCTTAAAAATTTGGAAGCCAAGAATCATCAACTTAATTGTGGGGAGCTTAATTATCTGGTATGAAAATCCAAACCTCTTTTGTCTTTTTCTCCCTTTTTTTTTTTTGTGATACAAAAGCAAGCAAAGCTTGAAAAGGTACAAGATCATGGGTAAGACCCCGAAGATTGTTCATGTGGCTGCATACCACGTCCTAACACAAAAAGACTAATACATTCCACCGGCGGTGAGCGTAGTTCTGAATAGCTCTGGGCGTTGTAGTGAGCCGATCGTGCAAGGTAATTTGCACACCGAGTATTCTCCCTATGTGTATGAAAAATCTTCAAGTCCCAGTCTGCATAGATTAGGGATTTGGTATCAAGGATGGCGTCATGCAAAGGGTGATCTATCTCACAATGAGTTGACAGTAAGTGGACGGCTTGAAGTGAATCTGTGAACAGTCTGATTTTCTCAAAACCCAACTATTTGCAAAGACGGAGCCCGCTATGGATCGCGTGGATTTCGGCAGCAGTTGGGTAAGAGTGACCTAACTTCTGTTGAAAACCACACACCCAATTACCCTGGTGGTCGCGGATGACTCCTCCACAGGCAGATAGTCCATCGCTGGCGGTCGAAACATCAACGTCAATTCTAATATATCCCTCTTCCGGGGGAAGCCAGTTAAGGTGACCTCTCTCCGGAACTTGGAAGAGCTGGTGATGAAAGCGGCCGGCCTCTACCGATTCTGAGAGATGAAAAATGCATCTGTGAACAAGCTGTATTGGTTTATCTGCTTTACCTTCGAATGCCTGACAGCATCGGTTTTTCCAGAGGAGCCAGCATGTTGTACTGAATACTTTCTGCCAAGTCCATCTAGCCATTCTCTTGTTTCCCAAGGAAAGCTGTGAGTTCCGTGTGAGCCAATCCTGCAAATTACCAGAAGCAAACATAGTATAATATAAATGGTTAGTTAAGGAAAACCAAACTCTCTGGGCCTGCTCACAGTCTCTCAAAACATGAAGGATGGTTTCTTCACTCTCACACTGAAAAGGGCAAGTGTTTAAGGCACTCGGGTTGTATCTCGCTCTGATCTCATTTGTCGGGAGTTTCTCATGGAAAACCTGCCACATAAAGAGTTTAATTTTCTCAGGAACATCCCAGTGCCAGAGTTGCCGCCAGTGACGTTGGTGAGGGAGGGGCTGCTGATGGTAGATACACTCGTAGGCAGATTTCACGCTGAAGGTACCATCAGGAGCATTGCGCCAACAAAACAAGTCATCTACAGAACCCGAGGGAGGGGGGAGCATCGTGATTTTATCCACAACCCAGGTAGGAAGGAAAGCCTCCCATTTCGCCCTGTCCCAGAGACTTGCCGTAGAAGTGAAGAAGGACACCGGAGCTTCCATATCCACGAGATGCAAATTCCGATTTACAAAAAATATTAGCGGCTTTTCAAGAGGAGCCCAGTAATCCTGCCAAGCATGTGTGGTTCTTCCACTTCTCAGTTTCTTTCCGAGGCCTTTTTGGAAATCCTCCCAAACCACAACTATTCCACTCCATACGGCTGATTGGCTGCGCCACTTTTGTACGTGAGGAATTGAGGATAAGCCACAGGAATATTTAGCACGAAGGCACTTGACCCACAAAGCTTCTGGTTGGTGACAAGACTCCAACACAACTTCATGAGAAAAGCTTTGTTTTGGCAGCGCAAATCCTTAATCCCCAGACCACCCTCATGCTTGCTCCTTTTGAGGATGTCCCAAGCTACCAGATGCATTTTCCTGGAATCCTCATGCTGATTCCAGAAAAAGTCTCTGCTTAATTTCTCAATAGTTGAGAGGACACCTTTAGGAACCAAGGTTGATTGCATCTGATATTGAGGAATGGCGGTAAGGACCGACTTGATGAGGACCGTCCGGCCTGCCATACTCAGGAAACTGCCCTTCCAGTTGGACAGCTTTGATCTCACCTTTTGGAGAAGCGGTGCAAAGGTCATTTTGATCATACGTTTATGAAGGAGGGGGACACCCAAATACTTTCCAAGATCTGCCGTAAGCCCAACTCCCACAATTTGACTCATCTCAAGAGCTCTGTTGAAGTGAACATTCCTGGACACGAACATTTTTGACTTACTCAGATTAATCTTATGGCCGGAGACCCTACAAAATAGATCCATAACATTTCTAATCTCCTCCATTTGATCAATTGATGCTTCACCAAAAAGAAGGAGATCATCAGCGAAAAAGAGATGGGAAATACGGGGCCCAGAGGAGCACATTTGAAGAGGCTTACAGTTCCCAATATCCACTTCATGATGAATGAGCTGACCAAGAAGCTCCATACAAAGAATAAAAAGGTATGGGCTCAGCGGATCACCCTGCCTTACTCCTCTTGAAGGAGTGAAGGGGAGCGACGGAATCCCATTCTAGATAGTGCTCATGGAGGTAGAGGAAACGCAGCTCATAATTAACTTGATAAAGTCCCCACGCAAACCAAGGCTTTGAAGGGTGAATTCCAAGAAACGCTAGTCTAACCTATCGAAAGCCTTTTCCATGTCAACTTTTACTGCTATAAAGCCTTTCTTCCCTCTTTTATTCCTCATGGTATGAATAGCCTCCTGAGCAATGATGATATTATCCACACTTTGCCTCCCGGCTATGAAGCTGCACTGATTCTCCGCGACAAGATAGCCCATAACACCTTTGAAACGATTGGCAATAACCTTGCTGACAATTTTATAGCTCACGTTGCAAAGAGAGATGGGTCTAAAATCTTTAAAGGAGACCGGATGATCAACCTTAGGAATAAGGACAATGTTAGTGTGGTTTATAGCTTTCACCTCATCCGGGTTATCGAAAATCCTAATGACTAGGTCGCAAATCTTTTGCCCAATAATATCCCACTGAGATTGGAAGAAGTGCGGATTCAAACCATCAGGACCCGGAGCTTTGAAAGCCCCCATCTCAAAAGCCGCATTTTTGATCTCGACCGGGGTAATCCGCCTGTGAAGAAGATCAAGCTGATGAGCACTCATGGGAGGGAAACGAGCCACCCAGGGGGAAAAAGGAGAGGAGACATTGACAGCTGAATATAGGTTACGGAAATGCTCAAGAGCCATATCTCTCAGACGGTTCTCATCGGAAACCCAGTTCTCGTTGTCGTCCTGAAGAGCCCCAATAGTGCCCCGTTTTCTCCTCGACACCACATTGGCGTGAAAGTATTTCGTATTTCTGTCCCCACCACTAAGCCATTTGCATCTAGATTTCTGAAACCAAATCAGCTCTTCTTGCATAGCCAATTTATGGTACATGTCCCAAAGCTTCTTTTCAATCCTGTGGAGACCATTACGAGATCCCCCGTGGAGCCTGGCCTGGTCGATGCCTTCCAATCTACGAAGGATCTCTCTCTTCTTTTTAGCAACATTACCCACAACGTTATCGTTCCAACTCAATGCATCAATGGCAAATTTGGAATTTCCGTGAAGCCAATCCTTCCCCTGCCAAGCCTCTTTAACCACATTGCTGAAGCCATCTTTAATGCACCATGCAGCTTGGTAGAGGAACTTCCTTGCCCTGCTACGACCGGTTCCAAGCTTAGGGTCCGCCACAACAACCATACGGTGGTCAGATTTAAACCTAAGATGATGGAGGGATTTGGATTGGGGATTCCGGATATCCCACTCAAAATTACAAAAAACCTAATCAAGTCTCTCTTTAACCCCAGTTTTCTCCCAAGTGAATCTGTCACCCTCAAAAGGCACCTCAATGAGGTTACAACGGTTAATGCAGGTTTGAAAATCCGTCATAGAGCTATAGTTTGGATTAGCCCCACCTTCTTTATCACTTGATGAAAGATAAGCATTGAAATCGCCCAAGACCAGCCAGGGGAGGGACGCCGTTTGAGAGATGGCATGGAAAGTCGACCACAGATCTCTTCTCTTAAGCACACTGGTATCCCCATAGACAAATGTCACAAACATCGGACTCGAATTATTTTTGTCATGGATTTTGCAATGTAACAATTGCGTACTAGAAGCAATATAATCAAGATGAACCTCCCAGTTATTCCAGAGCACCCATATGCCCCCAGCATAACCGGTAGCTTCGATACGCAACCAGTCATTAAACCCCAGCCTTTTAACCACATTATCTGCTCTATTCCCACTAATTCTAGGTTCCACAAGACACATAACATTGATGCCATATTTATTAACCACATCTTTCAACATTCTAGAAAAAGAGCTACCGCCCACCCCACGACAATTCCAAGAGGAAATAATCATAAACACAAGCAAAAATGGAAATAGGCACAAAAGACTTACTTGTCTGGTGGCTTTTCTTCCATAAGAACAACAACCTCGAGCTGGGATACGGAGCGCAATTCGGACCCATGATCATGCAATTCTTGATTAGGACTTGAAGGAATAAGAGGAGTTAAGGACATGTTTACATTTTCCAAAAAATTGTTGCTTTCACGCAGCTCAGATTCACTGGGGATCACCACCGAAATAGGGGTGGGCTCCACTTTTTGTTGGTCATAGTTAATTAGAACTGAGGAGTGATTTAAATCACTAACATCGCTGGTGGGCTCAACTCTTAGGAGGTCAGAATTAAAAGAAGCTGAGGAGTGATTTAAATCACTATTAGCGTTGGTGAGTGAAGTTTGGCCCACACCCTCAAGACCTTCACTTCTTCCAGCGTTCAAATTAGCGTCATCCTCCATAGGTCCTTTTTTATGCTCGGCCCACTTCTCCAAGCTGCCTCTAACCAAGTTGTGGGTCCTATTTTTGATTCCTTTCTTGGGCTTCAAATTGGGCGGAGGTAGAGGGACATTTGGGCTCAGATTCGAAACCTCATCCTTTCCTTCCCTGCTAGCTGAGGTGTTGGGCTTGTCAATTCCAACGTGTTTCTTTGCTGTCCAAGTTTTCCTCCCTACGTGGACACCCTTGCTTCTAGAATGTTGACTAAAGCTGCTTCTATTTCCTTTCCTAAGTGAGCCTTCGGCCATAGGAATTGCATCGGATCTGTGGTTTAGTTCAGCTCCCGTGACTACATTTGAAACTTGATGGGAAGTCACGCCTTCAACATGTTCAGAATCCGATAGGACAGCAAATCTTGATTGGGACATACTGCCATCGACCATACCCTGAGCGGCGCCGGCGTGGATTTGAACCCCTACTCTGTTCCTACTCGCTGAGGTTCTCGGAGGGTGAGCTCTGGCAGGTTTGCGCACCAGCATCCAAGGACCGAAGATCTGATCCTTGGTCGGAGGGGGCTGTTCCGGTGGTAATTTCGAAGAGGAAGACGGAATCTGGGAAGAGTTCAAATTCTGCACAGTCGCCTTAGCCTTCTCAGACGATGAAGACTCCACTGCAGCCAAGCCATCTGGTTTAATCAAAAAATTAC
Organism: Inga leiocalycina; assembly: GCA_963242795.1. NCBI lineage: Eukaryota > Viridiplantae > Streptophyta > Magnoliopsida > Fabales > Fabaceae > Inga > Inga leiocalycina. Next base: position 35,899,236 of record OY725326.1, read on the forward strand.
AGTGTTCTCTGCGGTGACCATATCTACCGCAAGCAAAGCAGATAAGTCCTAAGCCTTCATATTCAATGTTAAAAATGTTGGCTGCCGTGATGATTTTAGAGACTAGTTTCTTCTGCAAATCTATTTCTACACAGAGTCTCGCATATCTTCCTCTGTGAATGGTAGTATCCCTATCATCAGGATTTTCCATAGTGTTCATATCCACTTTGATCGTTTTGCCAATCATATTCCCCATTCTCCAAAGACATTCCTTGTTATAACAGAGGAGAGGAACATTTGGGATACGGACCCAAGTAGCCACACGACCAAGGGGATTTTTGAGAGGGTCAAAGAAAGGGGACCATCTCTGAACCAGAATGGAATGTTGGGCAACCGTCCAAGGACCACCAAAAAGGATTTTCTTGTATAGCAGCTCACAGTTCGCTTGATCTATGAATTTCACAACGTAGTAGTTGTTTGGAAGATCAATTAAATCAAAGCTATTGGACTGCCAAATTTTGAACAGGTGTTCCTTTAGCCTGAAAAAATTTACTTTAGCACCAAGAATGGTGATAACGAGAGAGGCATTCCAAGGCTTTGACCAACGGTTGAGTTCCTCTTGTGAGATATGCATAGATGGATATATATCCATGAGTAGCTTCATGTCGTCAGAAGGCTCTGGTAATTCCCAAGTTTGATTAAAGATATCTGGAAGCATATCATTAGCCTCTGAGGAAGACTTACCCTGGCTAGCGCCATTTAGCTCTGATCCATGAATTCCCATGAGAGAGTTTTTGTATGAGGGGGCATGGCATGGTTGGGTAGTGGAGTCAACCTTGATGCTCTCTTGGATATCTGATGAATTCCCCAAGGGATCAGCCCCTGTTGCAGGTACTGAGATGCCATTTTTGGAGAGCACACTCCTAGCAATAGCAGCCGGATCCTTATCACACGACACATCCTCCGGCGGCTTCTCTCGGACGCCGGGGATTTCCATGAGGAAGAAACACTTACTGGGCACGATTTCCAGAAGAGAGGATTTTCAAAGAGAGAGAAAACTGCTCTTTTTTCTTTTTCTCCCTTTTATTTTGCCAACTTTTGTCTTTCATTTGTTATATTTACAATTTTCAAGTTGGTTGTGCTGTAGGAATTAGAGAGTTGTCCCTCACAGAGTACATTCGTTGTGAATTACCTAATTGAAGAGTAGATCTCAATTGGTCCTAAATATATATAAGATATATTTTTTATATTTATCAATCTTTTTTTAATTTATCTCTATTGATATTTATGGTTCCGGATATTTTGAGAAGAAAAAAATACCATATTAAATAACCTACCTAATTTTCTTAACCTAATCAACTCATCTGGCAGAGAATACAATCTAAAACTGTAGACTTAGATCAAACAAGCCTTAGATTTTTTTTGGTCTATCAAGGCCTTAGTCCAATTAATATTGATCTTTAACAACACCGTAACAGAATATTGATCTTTCTTATTTTTCATATTCTACGTCATGAAATTTACCTTTCAAGCTTTTTGTTACGGTGTTGTCCGAGAGAACAAGGTATATTATTATAATCAATTCACTCCATGAATTAATTAATTCGTGCTTGAATATCTTGACTTTTGCAAAAAAAATATAGCTTAAACATAAATAACAAATTAAACGCTGTTTCTATCCAATAATACTTTCTTTCTTTTTATATTTTTTAGGGTTAAGGTAAGTTCATCAAGTACCTTAAAATATTTTTTCATATATGTTCATTATTCTAAAATATTTTGTAGTACATCCAGCATCCTAAAGTTTTTTTTTTTTGTACTCCTAACATTTTAAAATATTTTTTTAGATGCATCAAGCACCCTGATGTGTCTTTTAAGTGTATTCAACATCTTAAATTACCTAAATTGTTAAGTATAGAATTGCACAAAAATATAATTTAGGGTGATAGATATATCTGAAAAAATATATTTTAAGATACTAGATATTTTAGACCACTGGCAAAATACTTCAAAGCACTTCAATCCTTTTTTTTTTTGTAATATATTGGTTTTTGTAAAATGTGTAATTATTTCTCTACTATACTATATGTTTCTATAAATATTTTGATCACTTTTATATATTGGGGGTTCCGAGTGCACCATGAGAATATGTAAACAATCCCCCTTTTATATCCTCTTTGCTCTTTCATATGTTTTGACCAAGGTACTAAAACTCGGACCGGTCATTGAACCGGTCGGGGTACTGGGTTAAGGGTCAGTGGGTCAAACCGGGACCAAATCGGAGCTAAACCGGGACCAAACCGGTGAAAAATTGAAAATTTTAGACTTATAGTATGAAATTCTAAAGGAAATTTTTTTTTTTTTTTTTTTTTAGTAAAAACCCCAACCCGGACCGGACCGGTTTTCCGGCCGGTTCGCCGGTTACCGGGCCGGACCGGCCGGTCCGGTCCGGGTTTCACAACATGGGTTTTGACAGTGCAATTGGCCACCGTGAGGTGTGCCAGGGGAAATATTATACTAACATACTTTTCAAATATCACGTTATTTATATTCTTTTTAAATAGAAATAGTTTTAAATTAGACAAATTAATATTTTATGATTTTTATATAACACACACTTCTTTTTCTTTTTTAAAATATTTTTATATTATCTCTCCAAAAAAATTATTTAATTAATACTTTTCAACTATTATGTTATTTTGGCACATGTTTATAAAAAGAGTCCAAATCACATAATAAAGTAAAATATATTTTATATGAACATACATACGTACATAATTTTATTAAATTATATTTTTTCCATTCTCTGTGGACATTTTTACATTTTTTATTAAAATACTGTCAAAATATGTAATTATTATCCTACTATATTATATCTTTTTATATTTTGGTTGCTTTTATTAGGAGGACCTAGCGCCCTATGAGAATATTAGCTTGTTTGGGATAGCTTATTTGTAGCTTATACGTGTTTTTTATGTTAATTGAGATAAAACTTCTCTCACATACTTACTTTGTACATCGTAAATCACTATTGAAAAGCTTTTTTTAAGACTCCAATCGCTATTCAAACAATTTTTGCTTCTTCTTTCACATCTTTTTTTTTTTATATATTTTTTTAATTAACGAGGGTATGTGAATGTGATTATAACAACCTTGGAGTATGCAACAAGTTTTTAAGAATGTCATTTGAAATAAGTTCAAATACCATGCGATTTATGAAAATTATATACTCCTGAAATAATTTTGGCAAAGGGGTTAACATATGATGAATACAAATTTATTCCTATAATAACTTGTTTAATGTCACACCCTCATCTTATTTTCACATATTTCAAAGTATTTGCGGAAAACGATACACAGTTCGGAGGGCAACAAAGGAATAGCATAAATACACTGATATTATGTGCACGATTACAGAAATTCCCCATAGAGGTTCGTACTTGATAATTACAATTAACGTAGTCTCACAGTGCTACGTGAGTATCTAAACCCATCCCAGTGAAACGGAGACATCTTCCCAATTTCGTTCCACCACTGCAATCCCCTCGTACGGTTCTCTTCTTTGTTCTCATTATACGTTCTGTCTTCTCCTGTCTAAATTGTTTGTAGGGGAGGGTGAGATTCTGGGGAATCTCAGTAGGAAAACAATACAAATATGCATGCAAAATAAGTGCTTAATGCATGACATGCTTGCATTACATAACTCATGCTCACACAATAGCATATATGCGTGCTCAATGTTTCAAACAACATACATATGTTCATAGCATAAACAGAAACAGAGCTTCAATTATTCATATATATTTCCCAAAATCAAGCAAAGCAATAACATGCATTAATACACCAGCACAAATATGAAATATATGCAGGAGAGGTAAGTTCCCTACCTTAATCGCCATTCCCCGATCCTCGAATAACGTGCCTTGATTTGCGTGCCAATCCCTAGGGCTCTCTACGTGGTCCTAAAACATCAAATGTACAATTGAGATACTTCCATAGTGCTTTGGGTGGTTATATTAATCTATGGTGAAATTTTACCAAAATGCCCCCAGGACCCCGACCCGGCCCCGCCTGCCATACCAGGTCCGATGGCACGTTTGCCCAAAAATTTGACTAGGGCTATTCTAGCATATTTTCGTCCAAGGAATCCATTTCTGAACTCGAAATTACCAAATTCACTGTAAAATTATGAAAATACCCTTGACAGCCCCAATTTAAGGATTTTAGGGGCGTTTTCATAATTATGCTTTTTTGGCCCTTACCGAAAAAGTGATCAATTGTAACCCCACCTATTTTCGCCCACTAAATCTAGTGGAACCATTTATTTTATGAAAATCCAGTTCCTACCCCCTGAAACAGTGCTGGCCGAAATATTCAAATAAAATGGAAAAATGTAGTTTTGTGTTTTAGCTTTTAAAACTTGTACTTTTCTACTTCTAATCCTTTATTAACTCATTTAAACATTTCTTAACCATGATTCAAAGAAATTTGGGCAGCATAACCCCTTAGGATTAGGACTTTCCAAATTTACAAACTTGACAAAAATCACCAAAACCAAACACAAACCTCAACAACAATACCATACTAGTTTAGATCTAAGATTTGTGAGGTTACCTCTTGAGATCTTGAATCCTCTCTCTCTAGGCATCTCCTCTCTCTCTCTTCTTGATCTAAGAATGGTGTCTTCAAGATCATGGATGCATGAAGAATCAAGGTTTAGAGAGGGATATCATGACAAAAATCACAAGAAAAGCTCAAGAAGTCACTTCTTACCTTATATTTCTTCTTCCTTCTCTCTAAAGCTCTCAAGGTCTCCAAGCTCTCTCTCTCTCCCCCCCTCTCTCCCTCTCTCCCTCTCGCTCTCCTTTCTCTAGCGTTGGACTAAATGTTGCATGAAGAGGGAAGAGAATGTGTTTTATTGAATTCCTCTTCTTTCCTCCTAGCCATTGATTTCATCAAGGGTTGACATGGTGACACTTGTCAACCACCATGCTTCCCTCCATGCTTCCACCATACCTCTTCATTTTATGCCATACTTGCTCATAATTTGACTGACTTGCTCCCTTACCATCACCTTACCATGATCATCATGTCCATACTTCATGTCATACCCACCTTATCATTGTCATCATTATTCTTTTCTTGTAGCATTTTGGACATGTGCTCATGAAATTAATTTATTCCCCTTATTTTATGTGTTGGCCGAAATTAGGGAGGAGAAAGTGTTTAGTAATTTGGTCTTCTCCCTTCCTAGCCCTTGATCTCATCAAGGGATCATAATGTGACACTTGTCATAATCCTCTCTTCCCTCATGATTACTCCATTAGCTTCTAATTGAGTTTGAACCAATGTCTTCCCTTGTTTGGCTCCTCCAAAACCGTCCTCCCCCCTTGATGACAGGTTGCAGACTTGGTGACACACCTATACGAATTGATAAAATAGATGAAGATGCAGATCTCGGTAAGGCAGTAGATTTAGGGAACTATCAACGGGTGGTATGCTCCAACTAACCCATTCTTTCTCCAACTAAGTCCAAGTTTACACTCTTTCATGCACTCAAGTTCTTTCTTTCCTTCACTCCAGCTAATCCTCTCATCATGCACTCTACCATTATCCTAGCAAATTACTCAACCGTTATCATCATTGGCCATAAGTACCACGCCCTTGTAGCCTAGCCATCATGACTTCATTCATGTAGCATGTGATCATGAAATCAAATTTTTCCCCTTATCTTCATGGTTGGACGAAATTAGAGAAGAGAGGAGAAGAAAAATTGCATTTCACTAATTCCATAATTAACATAATTGAATTATGTATAACTCCCCCTAATTTCATAATTCTTGATTTATTTTACCAGGAATAATTCAATTATACATTTTCTTTTATTTTCCTTGATTAATTGAAATTAACTCCAATTAATTGAAAAATAATTAATCCTGGGCTAAATTGGCGAAATTATGATTTTGCTATCACCTTTGTAAATTAATTCCTTTCTTGAATTTATTTGCCCGTTTCCTTATGAATATGAATATTTAAAAATTCATAAGATCCAAAGTTCATAAATATTCACTATTTTATTGAATTTCTCAATTAATTATAATATATATTTTTGGTGAATAAAAATTTGGGATGTTACATTTAACTTATTTACTTATTCAATCAATATTGTTTCATGATGGAAATAATGAGAATTTTGTCAAAATGATAGTTTGATCTTTTCTTTCTAATTATAAAAAGTTTAAGTTGACGTCACTTGCATCCTAATTAAGGGTAATAACTCATCAAAATCCCAAACAACAATAAATGAATCATTTATCTCGACAATGTAATTTCATCTCACACTTTTATAAATCGCATATCCATAAAAACTATACTCTCCTATGGGGCAGTGGGGCAAACTGAGAAGGGTGAATTGCATTTTTTTTAAAAAAAAAATTGAAGTCATGTATAAATAATTTCTTCATATTAAAAAATTAACAGTAAAAATTTAAAATTATATAGATAACTCTGCAATTCCATATAAATTAATAATCCCTTTGGTTCTATATATAAGACTCAGCTGATTTTTTTATGGAGATTAATGAAATTAATTAAATTAATTCAAAGTATTTACATTTATATCTTTTTCTCCAAATTAATTTATCTGACTTATAATTTAATCATACACAATATACGATATGATTAAATAATTTATTTGGCTTCCTTAATCTCTCTTCAAAAAAATCAACTAAGTCTTATATTTAAAATTGGAGTTAGTATGTTATTTGATAGACTGATGAAGTTGATCATATATCTTTTTTGATGTAAAACAAAAAAAATCAGAAATTTCAATTTCAAATACTCGTCACTTTTTTGAAAAGTAAAAATGCTAAGATTGCTTTTTAACTTTTGAATGTTGGAATATGGACGGTGTGCTTTGGGGTCGAAAGAAGCAGAGAATGATCAAAGTCTGAAACATCTTATCTACGTACTGTCACTCCCAACAATTCCAAGAGTTCCAACTTAGTTGACGATCGACTCAATCTTCTCACTATTTAAAATCGACAAGCCAAGACTGAAAGTGCAAGTTCATCAGAGGTATGAAGCAATATCCCTCTCCTGAATCAGAGTCTCATTTTTTCGCACTTGGCCTTATTCTTTCAAATGTTTCTTTTTCTGTGTTTTTAATTTCCATACATACATAAGCGTCTATCTGTAATATCTCTCAATTCTCAAAGTATGAGTAGCTTGTTATTTGCAAATAATTGCTGCTGTCATTTGCAGACTACATTTTTTTGTTATTTCTTTTACCTTTGCATCGATCTGCTAGGAAAATATAGAATCATAAAACACTAAATTTTGTTACTACTCTAATATCTGAACATAGCTGGGGCCAAAAAGACCGAATATCAGCGCAAGAAAGCTGAAACAAAAACAATCGATCTTTCTTATTTTACCACGGATAGGAAAAATCATTCGTTTTCATCCTTGATGATATCTTCATGAAAGATTGAGTAGGTAAGCTACTCCAATTTCTTCAAAATGAAATTTTGAGTTAATCGTTTGATGATGGTGAATGTCTCTCCTTTCAGGTTGTTATTAATATTAAATGGCAGAGGTGGGAGTGTGGTTAGCAGAAAAAGTTGCTGAATATTTGGTGGATCCAACTTCACAACAGCTACAATATTTGTTCCGTGTTGGCAAAATCACCAGAAGCGTTGAGATCATAAAGGAGGATCTGATACTCAAGGAAGAGAGGGTGCAAGAACGTGTTCAGAAGGCCATCAACAGGACTGACAGGATTGATGATGATGTTATAAAGTGGAAGAACGACGTGAAGAGCGTCATGGAAGAGGCGGAGAAATTGTTGGAGGAACTAAGGGCCAACAATGGCTACCTTAAAGGGTGGTGTCCTACTTGGAGGAGATATTGTCTTTGCAAAAAGTTGGCTGAGACAACCAGGAGGATGATTGATCTAAGTACAAAGATTGATCACTTCAATACATTTTCACATGTTGTTAATGTTCCTGATATAGAGTATCACTCTTCTAAACATTTTATTCTGTTCAAATCAACAAAAATGACGTATGGTGAACTGTGGAAGGCATTGCAAGATGATGATAGTTATATGATTGGGTTGTGGGGTATGGGCGGTTCAGGGAAAACCACATTGGTAAAGCAAGTAGGAAAGAAAGCCAAAGAATTAAAGCTATTCGATAAAGTTATAATCACAACAGTTTCCCAAAAACCAGATATACGGAAGATTCAAGGAGAATTTGCAGACTTGTTGGGACTTGAGTTGAAGGAAGAAACTGAACAGGGAAGAGCAAGAAGAATTTCAATGAGATTACAAAGTTCAAAGGAACGAATTCTGATTATTTTGGATGATGTGTGGGCTATGTTGAACCTTGAGAATATAGGGAATCCCTTTGGTGATGAAGGTCCAAAAAACTGCAAAGTTATTCTTACCACACGCCGTGAAAAAGTATGTACCTTGATGGCTTGCCAAAAGATTATTCAACTTGATTTATTAAAAGAAGATGAAGCTTGGAATTTGTTTCAAGCTCACGCTAATGTTGATGATGCTGCTAAAGAAGCTATGGCACAAGAGATTGCTAGGGAGTGTAAGGGCCTACCCATTGCAATTGTAGCTGTGGGAACTTGCTTGAAAGGAAAAGGAATTGATGAGATGGATGTAATGTTGTATAAGTTGAGGAATGCAAAGCCAGTCCTCAATGAGGTGGATGAAGGAGTGAGGAGTGCTTTTTCTTGTCTTGAATTAAGCTACGATTATTTGTCAACCTCAAAATCCAAGCCCTCAAAATCCAAGCTCTCAGAATCCCAGCTGTTGTTGTTAATGTGTGCTGTGTTTCCTAAAGATCATAAAATCGATGTTGAACATCTTTTTAAATATGGAGTGGGGTTAGGCCTATTTAGAGACGTAGACTCATCATTTGAAATAGTAAGGAAACAAGTTAGTACAACTATAGAAGATCTCATTAACTCCTCATTGTTGATGCATTCTCCCTATTTCAAAAAATATGTGACAATGCATGATGTGGTTCGTGATTTTGCTTTATGGAAAGCATCTAAAGAGGGTCGTACCATCATGGTAAATTGTACAAAAGAATTGGACAAATTGATTGTGGATGAAAGGTAAAAGATTGCTATGCCCTATTCTCATGGTATGACAATACTAAATTAGCTCAATTTCCTTCTCAATTGGATGTTCCAAAGCTTGAGTTTCTTTTGTTATGTTCAAGAAAACCATTGGAGCTATCACATGCAACATTTGAAGGCACTAAAGGACTGAAGGCTTTGATTATTATGTGCACAAGTTGGTCTAATAAAATTGAATTGCAACCTCAATCAATCCAACACTTGTCAAATCTTTGAACTTTACAGTTGCAACGTTGGGATTTACATGAGATCTCTTTTGTGGTAAGCCTTAAAGAACTTGAAATTCTTGACTTGCAAGGTAGTAAATTTGAAAAAATGCCAAATGGAATTGAAAATTTAAACAAGCTGAAGTTGTTAGATTTGTCAGATTGTACAATAGATGAATGTTGTTATGAAGTAATTGGGAGGTGTTTGCAGTTGGAAGAGTTGTATGTTTCCATGCACTTGCCACACTCAAAAAATGTAAATTGCTATGGATACCTTGTGGGCCCTACTGCTTTGAAGAAATTGAGAAGGTATAAGTTAGAAATTGGGGAGCGTAGCGGACATTGGCTATTTCAAAATGAAGGCATCAGATCTTTACACTTGGGTCAGTTAAATATGACTATGTTAGGTGCAAGAATCAAGGATCTTGCACAAAGAGCAATTGCAATTGAATTTTATGAGCTTGAGGGAGGTAGCAAATGTTTTATGCCTAATATTGTCCAAGCTGTAGGAAGCATGAATGAGTTAACTAAACTCTATCTTCAAAAGTATTCAGAGATAGAATGCATTACTGACAAAACCATTCCTCATGAAGATGTGGTTGTGTCCAGATTGGATAATTTAGTGCTAAGAGATATGGATAATCTTAGACAGCTATGTCGTGGTCCTTCTCCTCTTGGCTTGTTCCAAAAGCTGGAAAGACTAATTATATTCAATTGCCAAAAATTGCTCCACATATTCCCTGCTGATTGCAACTTAGGCAATCTTGAGTGTCTTGATATTTCTGAGTGTCCGATGTTGACATCTCTTTTCCATGTCTCTGCGGCTTGCACTCTGTTATCCTTAGAGGGTGGTGCTGCATGTGAAGAACAACCAATGCATGACCAAGACGAGACTAGGATTGTGTTTCCTCTTTTGAAATATCTCCGCCTAGAAAATCTTCCAAAACTTGTGGGAATTTGCTCAGAGGGTTATCATCCAGTGTGGCCATCTATGAAGGAAATAGAATGGATAGATTGTCCAAAAATGGTACGCAATTGCTATTCCTACCTTAATTTGATTTTAAAAAATATTAAGAAAATACTATAGTTTCTTATATGTTGAAAAAATATCTCTGTTCACATGATTAAACTTTTTTTATTGTATGCAGATAGCAAATAGTGTTCATGTGAATACATATTGAGAGATGATCAAGTCATTTAAGAATGAAATTAGAATATCTAAAGTGATGCGTCATTCTTTCTGAAAATTTGAATCTAACTTTGCTTTTGGTTTTGTTTCGAAGTGCTTCGCATTATGAAAATAAGAAATGCAATTATAGGTGGCAAATTTTTGTTTGGAAGTGCTCCGTGTAAGAGTCAAATTTTATTGTGAAAAATGATTAAAATTATAATTGAAATAAGGGACTAAATGATAATGAATTGATTTCTATACATTCAATAACAAAGATCCTAAATAGAATTTGGGCTCTGCGTCTTGACTTGCATTCTCTGTTCTGATTCATCGCCACCGTGGTTGCAAAATATTTCAATGCATAAATAATCCAGCAATTAAATTTTGTTATTTTGTATTTTAATCATTCAATTTCTTTATCATTTCTAGTGCCCACAATAAATATTGACTTGATTGATAACTCCGTTGTCTTATATATGCATATGGCTGATTTTTATTTGTTTAATTTACCAAAAATTGATAGACTAAGTCTATGCAAGAAATAATACATGTCCATAAAGAATTTCAATATATTCCGATTTATCAATTTTTAGGAAATTTGTTGATGGTTCTTGTTTTCTTTTGCAGGAACTGAAGGGCTATCAATTGAGGAATGAAGAATACAAGCCATTGGCAGTTATAGAAAACATTTTACTAATTAATTGTGGAGTAGAATCCATTTTTTACTATCAGACTGGGGTAGAAGAACAAATTCCAAAATTTCAGTACCTTAAAGCAGTAACTTTGGAAAATTGTGCAAGATTGAAATTTGTGTTTTCTACTCATGTGTGTCAAAGTCTTCCAGAGTTAACCTCTTTAACCATATCAGGCTGTGAGGAGTTGGAGACAATTTTTTTGTGGAATGAAGAGACTCAGAATAATCTATCCATCACTGAATCTTGTCTGCTGAAATTGGACAGTTTGAAAATCTCCCAGTGCAACAAGCTTAAATACGTTTTCATGATCAGTGCTGCCACCTCAATGCTTCCACAACTAAGCACTCTAACCGTTTCAGATTGTTCTCAAATGGAAGAAATTTTTAAGTGCTCAAATATTGAAGATTATGACATTAACAATAATGAAAGGGAAATTACGTTCCCAAACATGGCAAAAATGAAACTTAAGAACTTGCCAAGACTTATTAATGTCTGCCAAGGGTTTAAGTTGCACAAAAGCGAGATTCTCTGTGTTCAGATTTATAGCTGCCCAAAACTTATTGCAATTGAGAGAGCAAAAATGAATTGCTATGAAAAGGTAAGTTGTGTTTCTCGGTGCTCCTTTTCCATACTGCATATCTCAAGTTTCATCTAGTATGTAAAGATTTTCATTAATTTGACATCTTTCTTTTCATGATCTTTCCATAGAACTTATAATATTCCACCCACCAACCTTTTGCTTCTCTCTATTAAATGCAGGGACATTATTGGGATTTCACTTTTGGTGATGATGGACAAGAAGAAACCAACGATTTGGAAAGGTTGAGATCAGAACAACAAATGCTAGGAGGTTCTGTTCTCACACAACTTTTGAGCTTCCAACATCTTCATTCTTTAGAAGTAACTAACAGCAAAAAGTTGAAGTTTTTATTCTCAATGAGCACTATTGTCCAAAACAGCCTTCCCCAATTGAATTCCTTAAGCTTATATGATTGTGAGGAATTAGAGATGATTTTTGGACATAGTGGTGAAGATGATGCCAACTACGGTGACACAATTGTGCTTTCAAGTTTGAGGAGGATAGAGCTAAGAAATTTGCCAAATTTCAAGAGTGTTTGTCAAGTAGGGTTGCAGATTCAGGTGGAGCTGAGTGACATCGGTATATGCAACTGCCCCAAATTTGTTGATTCAAGTTTGAGATGGGCTCTTCAACAATTGGGAACATTATCGGTATGAATGAATATTTTATACAATGTTGATCATTAGAGTCTTCAAAATTATATGGGATAATTGTTTGTGTGATGATTCACAAATTACTTTAATAAAAAGATATTTTTTAGTAAACTAAATTGATCAAAAAATTATTATTACTTTTTTCCCTGTTGTTATGAATCTGCCAAATATTCGTGGGACACAAGGAAAACATGTAGATTGTGATCACCAAAGATATATGAGGAGAGAGTGTTACTGAGATGGGTGTGGATGATTTCTCTGGTCTTCTCTCTTTGGTCCAATTCTTGGGAATTTCTCTTGCCTCTGTTTTCCATCAAGTTTGCTTAATCTGAATGTGATTCCATTTGGATAAGAGTTGTCATATCTGGATTGAATATTAATATATACCTGTTATTTCCTTGTGCTGACATCTCTTTGATTCAGTTCATTAAATTACACTTGTAATCATACATTGATATATAATCATTTGCATATCCTTAAAGAGTTTGATTGGTATAATCTTCCAATGTGTCTAATTTTTTTTCTTCTTTTTAAATCCAAGTTTAAAATGCATTTGCCACTAAATTTGATTGATTTTAATAAATTTCTTTTGTTTTTGTTTAATTGAAATTGAAGTTGCCACAAGTTTCAACAGAGGATTCAAATTTTCAAACTTCATCAAGAGCACAGAAATTGTGTTTGGAGAATTCAATGAACCTCAAATCCGTATGGGAGGGTCCCACTTTCATCAAGTTCCAAAATCTTAAGGAGTTATGTGTGATTAAATGTAGAAGATTGAAGTGTATATTGCCAAGCACTGTGATGAGAAGCCTACCATGTTTAGAGGTTTTAGGGATTTCAAAATGTGAAGAGTTGGAGGAAATTATGTCATCAGAGCATAATCACTTTCCAAATCTTAAGTATCTCGGAGTCATGAGATGCAGGAAGTTGAAATGGCTCTTCCCCTCTCTGCCCTCTACTCAACTTCTTCCACAATTGAAATGGCTGAGGATTAAAAAGTGCCCTCAAGTAAAGGGACTTTTTAATTGTGAACCTGAAATCCATGAGGAAGGCTTCTACAACAACTTACTTCCAAAGCTGATATCTCTTACAGTTGAGGATTGCCCCATCTTCTCCGAAACCACGCTTGCTGCTCTTCAAAGGTACACGCACATTTATGCTATCCAAACCCACCCATATTTGACTATATATAGATCCTTCTATTTATTTATTTTAAAATTTGAATTTATTTAAAGGGAGAAAATTACCACTCACACCAGGCAAGTTTGCCACAGTCAATTGAATTATAAATATTTACCATCCCCATAATGCAAATTTATAATTGAAAAAATATTTAACACTATTTATTGCTCTAATATATAACACAAACTTATAGATGGAACAATGAATGTTTAGTCATGGGGCGCAATTCTCCCTTACCATATTTTCTTTCCGCTAAATTGATTTTGATATTCTCATTTTTCTCATATTTGTACAATTGGAAGCGACAAAACTCTGAGGGTGTCACATTTGATGGTTATGGTTATCATGATGCTTATTATCATTATGACTTCCTCCTCAACGAGGATGATTGAATCATATTTTTATATGAATTTTTCATGATTAAATTGGGATTTTAATGTATTTCCTAGGACATTATTGCATTATTAAGCAATAATTTTGGTTAGGGATAATGATAATTATTTTCAATTAATGGGAATTAGGGGCAAAATGGTCAAAATTCATTAATTATCATATTCTTTGTTGTCTCTTAAAATTTGGATGCTACGTTGTGCTTAATTTTGCATTGTTGGTGTTAAAGAACAAATTAATTATTTTGTGGGTGGTTTGGGCCAAGTGGAAAGAGGGCTGAAGAAAAGAAAAAAAAACAGAGAAATAAGCCCAAGGAGCTGAGGCCCAGAACGCATATCAGTTGAGACAAAAAAAATATAACAGATCTGAAGGCCCAACTGGAATGCATAGACCCGACCCAAAAGCAAGAAAAGGAACAAAAACGGAGGAGGCAGCAGCTAGCTGTACTCCAAGAAAGCCACCGTCGTGAGAAGTATAAAACGGGCAGAGGGGGGCGCCGTGCAAGCTTGTTTCACAACCATTCTTCCATACCTCCACCTATTTCCTTGTCGGAACACCGTTCCATTCCCCTGTCGTCGGTAAGACCAGCTGTTACCGAAGGAAGCACCACCAGATGGAGTCACATCGTCCTCACATCCTCTTCTCTGGTGTCCTAGAAGCTTGAACCAAGGTTACAGTGTTGAGCGCTGGGGAGAGCTGAGAAGCTTGGGTCTTCATTGCCGGTGGAGCTTTAGAGACATAGTTTCAGAGCTGAGCATCAGACCTTCACCACCGGCTATCTCCTTCATTTCTGTCTCTCTCTTCTTTGCTTACTCAAACACCACAGCCACCACCGTCTCTCCTTCCTCACCACCATAGCATCACCTTCAGAGCTCAGAGTCGAGTTTGAAGAACTCTCGATCAACCCAGAGCACCATTCAACCTCTGCTGTGATTTCCAGCAAGTCTATGAGTTTTCCGGCGAGGAATTTCCAGATTCCGGTGAGTGCTCAGATTCTAATGTGAGATTATTTTGAGACAATGAGAGGCTGATTCATTGCTTATTGGTGATGAAGATATTTGCTTGAGCTCAATGAAATACATAGGGGAGTTCTTTTCTATCATTCCATTAGTCTATAATTATATATTTAATTGCCTAGTTTTAGGAATTATTGTATATGATTCTGGAACTGAGATTGATGTTAATTGTCTCTGTTGGTTTGATATTTGTGATTGGATTGGATTTTTATAGCTTGTGGGATTTTTATATATACATTTCTTATTGATTCAAAAATATTGTGCTTTCTACGTGTAATTGTTACATTGTATAATTGAATTGGATCAATTGAGTGTCGTGTTATCGCATTCATATTAAGAGGAAACAAGTTATAGTTATCTATTTTAATTGCACTCTAAGTGGTTTCTAATAGTGCCTTAAGAGATAGTTACTAGCTGCGTTCGCAGGAGTAACTATTAATTAAGGACACTAGACTCGAGCGATCGTTTGGGGTTTTATTTTTAAGACTTAGAGAAAATTAACTCCCATAATCTTTTTGAGTAAGGATTGTCAATTCTTCATTACCAAGAGCATTCTTTATTGATATTTTCCACTCCATACCATTCCATTCATTTTTACTCATTCTCCATTTTCATAAGAAAAATACCAAAAATATTAGATTAGCTTTTAATTAACGATTGCATTTTCTTTAGTTTATTAATTTGAAAAAAATCAAAATCCATTTCCCCTTGTTTCATTGTATTTGCATGATAATTAGGTTACTTAGGTAGCTCAATAAAGGCTCCTCAAAAGAACGACCCGAGTGTTGCATTGTACTGCAATTCTTGGATACAAATATTTTGCATTTGACCCCAAGGCGTAAAGACATGGTCAAATCAATGGCGTCGTTGCCGGGGAGCTAAGTAATTGGCTTCCTAGGTAATCTAATTGTCAATTTCACTTTTGACAAGGGTTTCTCGGGATGAGCTTGTTAGTTTTGCATTTTTGGTTATTTCTTTGCATATAGTTTAGGCTTTTTGCATTTAGATTGCATTCATTACATTCTTACCTTGATTTGACTTGGTAGCTTCTGTGTGGTGTTGTTGCATTCAATTTCATATGATTTTGAGCTCATTTGTTTGAATTCACCATGTCTCCAAGTTGATTCATAGCACACTTGCATCTTTTGTCATTTTGAAATCCTTTTTCCCTTTTTCATTTGCATTTATATTCTCTTCGATTCTTTTTCTTAGTTTTCATAGTTTTTTTAGTTAGATAGTTATCTTGTGATTTATTGGAAATTTATTGCATTGAGTTCTCATGGCTTGGTTTAATGGTAATCAAGGTTTACCCTTTCAATCTCACTCTTCTGTAAGAGATTCGACTGAAAGGAAAGAGTCCATCTCTGAAAGCATCCATGCTACTCAACAAACATTGCAGCTTCTTCAAGCTAATTTGGGATGTCAAGATAGTCCAATTGGTGAAGAATGCCAAGGTCTATTCCACCCTTCATACCATGAACCCTACCAACAACCTTCATTTCAACCTTGTTACCCACCACACCCACCTTATAGATCATACCATGAACCTTCTCCTCTACCATACAACCCATATCATGAGCCTCATTCTAATCCTCCACCGTATAATCACATGTCATATCATGAACCTTCTCCTTTATTCCATTCCACTTTCCAACCATACCATCCACCTCATGAGCCTCTCTACCCACCATTTCAACAATCTTATGGACCTCATTCCCAACCATTTGTGCCACAGCAAGAACCGACCATTGGTGACGTCATTCAAGAGCTTCAAAACCATATCACTCAGACCATCAATGAATACCAGCCAAACAAGGACACCTTTGCTCATCAAATGGAAGTGATTCAAGAGTTTCAAACTCAAATGGATGATCATACCAAAGAGCGGTGATCAAAAATGGACTTTCTTCTCAGAAGATTGGAACAACAAGAGAAAGAGAGTGAGAGATTGGAAAAGGAACTTGAGCGTCTCACTTAGCAAGCACAAGTGTTGAAGAATCCCCAAGCAAATCCTCCTTCTATGTCCTTCCATACACGTGAAGTGGA
The DNA here is from genome assembly GCA_963242795.1 of Inga leiocalycina. Lineage (NCBI taxonomy): Eukaryota > Viridiplantae > Streptophyta > Magnoliopsida > Fabales > Fabaceae > Inga > Inga leiocalycina. Next base: position 35,916,313 of record OY725326.1, read on the forward strand.
GCATCTAAAAGAAAGCGATGAGGAGTTGAAGGAAGCACAAAAGGCTTCTCAGTTCCATACTCCACCAGAGACTCATCCACCACATATCTTTCCATATAAACCACCCTCTCCACCATGCCATGGACATTCACCTCAACCCCCTACTCCTCAAGCTTCTGGACTTGATGCATTTCTCACATTACAAGATATGGATGCCCAAACCCTTTCTCTGCGTAGAATGTGTGACCAATTAAAGGTCCAGCATCTAGAATTATTCATGCTCAAGGATACTCTTAGACTCTCTGAGGAAATGGAAAAGGAATTGGAGGACATTGAAAGCTTCATCAAAGCATTTGTTGACCATGTGCTATGGATAAAAACTCAAGGCAAAGAAGGAGCCCCATAGTCCTCTAATGCTGATGCTAATGGGGAAACCGTAGAGCGAAACCCACATGCCACTTCACAAGTGGAAGATTCCAATCCTTTGGTGCCTATTCCCACACAAACACAAGAAGTGGAGCAAAGACAACAGAGCATTAAAGAGTCTTCCTGACTATTTGGTAATAATCCTATCCTTATAGAAGTAGACTCTCCTACTACTTTAACTAGTAAAGCAATTCATGATTTGAGTGATGATGAGGTGGATGAGGAAATCATTGTTGAATCCCCTCAAATATTTGAAAATGTAATTGCTCAACCTCTTAGTTCAAGTAGTAGTGATTCAATTGTAGTTGTTGATTATCCTGTTCCGACTTCTTTGTGTGATGCTTTGACTGTTGAAAATGCTTCTCTTCATTGTACTAGGAATGATTGTGATATTTTGGATGATACATTTTTATGTTCTTGTACGGTGGATCAAATTTGTGTAGACTGTTATAATGCAAAATGCCACTTGTTGACTTTCGAAAGAAAGCATTTAATGAAGTGGTTGATTTTACCATTAATCTTGATGCACCTCCTAGTACTATTGACAATTGTAAGCATGACAGTTGTGAATGTGTTGACTCTTGTGTGAATGCCGATGTGGTTGATGTGAGTGAGAAAAACCATAGCCTAGAACAAGGTCTTTGTTTTGATTCCAATGAATTGCATGATTGTTTCATAAGGGAAGATTCAAATACTTTGATTGATGACATTGCAAATGAAAATGAATCTTTCCATATTATTCTTTCTTGTGATTTGCCACCCAATATAGAAAAAGAAAAAGATTCTTTTGACACTTTGAAAGTTTTGGGTGGTAATGATTTGAAAAATTCTCCTTCTTCTTCCACTCTTTTTCCTTCCACCTCTTGTAATTGCAATGATGATGTGGTGTACCCAACACTAAGTTGGATTCCACACCTTCCACTTTGTAAAAACAAGAGGATTTTCAAAAATTGACTGGTTGTCTCACTCCTACTGATGGGAGTGCCTTTGATTTCCTTGGATGTGATAGTTACTTGGAGAGTTTGGAACTTAATATGCCTTGACTTCACTTAAAATCTCTCCATGTTTCTATTTTTGGATGGGATACTGTTGTTTGCTCGGATCATTTACAGGCGCATTCTTGGAAAGGACATCAGAGGAACCAACATCCACTGTATATCCTTAGACCTCTTCTGATCAATCCTGAGCCACCTCCACCTAGGAAATCCAATGCGGGAGAAGTTGTTTTTAAAGACAAATGCATGATTCTCATCAGGGATAAGAACTTCTCCTTCAAACGACTCAAGATTCTCTAACACAGGTTGTCTCTTTTCTCACTTGTTTTCTTCCTGATTCCTATGATTCTTTGAGCTTAATTGTTGTGTGAGGAAGATAAGTGTGGGGGAGGGAATGATCCAGTAGAAAAAGGGAGAAGTAGCATAGTTTAGTTCAATAAAAACTCCCTTTGTATGCTTTGTATTTGTGGCCACTACCCTACTTAATTACCATTGTGCCTAGACTTTTAACTGCGAAGCATTCTCTTTAGAGTTGCTTTACACATTGAAGACAATGTGTTGATTAAGTGTGGAGGAGGGAAATACATTTTAAATCCCATGAATTAGTTGTTTTTAAATGAGAATTGCCTTAAACTAGTAAAATTTTCAAAAAAATTTCAAGAATGACTTGCTTTGTTACATGTTCTAAGTGGTAAAGGGTTGCATTTGCCACTTTTGAATGTGATTTGTGGGTAATTCTTTGAGCTTGCTGGTGTTCTAGTGTTTTGGCAACTTTTTAAAACAATGTTTTGTTTTTTTTCAAGTGAATGGCAAGAGAAATGAACCCACAATTGGATTTTTGTTTACTTCTGGTTTTGAGAAAAGAAAGTTTCTACATCATTAATGCTTTTAAGAGTTGAACATTCTTATAATTGATTGCAATATTTTAATTGATTATGTTTGACGGTTAGCACTCAGAATAGTTAAGTAAATGTGTTGTGGTTAGCTTCCTATACAATTGATTTTGTTGGAGTGAGTATTAGAGAGAAACCTTGTTGGAAGGTTAATTGGGTCCTAAATTCTTTCCATGTGTGCATGTTCACTTAGTTCTTCACCTTCTAGAACTTGTTTCCACTCTTTTTCAAAACGACATTGGCATTAGTGTGATGGAAATGAAAGAGGCATTCATTCTAAACCCTTTCAACCTAAACACAAACCCTCATTCACTCACATTTGCTTACCCATTTTGAGCCATTCTTATGTTGTATGCATGTCATGATTTCATAGTGTTCATGGCATTTTAAAATCAAAGTGGCTTGCCAAATAAAAAAATTTGAACAATGTATATATTGAAATGTATGTATGTAGAAAAGAGAAGTAGAAGAGAATTGGAAAAAAAAGAAAAAAGAAAAAAAGAAAAGAAAGGTTTTGAAAAAAAAAAGAACAAGAAAAAGAATGCACTTGTTCATGAATTTGGAAAAAAGAAAAAAAGAATTGGTAAGGTTTTCAAGTAATTTAGATGCTATGAACTTGCTCATTTACCTTTGACTTGCATATCAACTATTTCCTTTTTCTAATTGATTCATTCCATCTAGCCTTCATCCATCATTACAACCCTTGTAAGCCCTCTTTATTCATTGCATTTATTGCTATAAGTAGTGGAGATATTATAGTTGTTACAAGCTTATAGTAAGGTGTTGATTAAGTGAACTAGAGTGAAATTATCCCAATGAGGTGAGATGAGTGAAACACTAATACTTTGAGAGTCTCTTGTGCTTTATTATAATATTTTGGATTGTGTGGTTAGCTAATTTCTTTGCATTGTTTGACTATGACTAGCGTTGACTTGAAGAATTTGATTAATTGATCTATTGTTTTCTAATTATGAAATTGCTCATCTCTCAATTGCATTGATAATTTGAACTTACAAAATTGTAATTCATTGCCTTTGTTCAGGAGTACAAAGGTCTAAGTGTGGGGGAATTGATTGAACCAAATTTTTATATGAATTTTCCATGATTAAATTGGGATTTTAATGTATTTCCTAGGACATTATTGCATTAATTTTGGTTAGGGAAAATTATTTTCAATTAAAGGGGGATTAGGGGCAAAATGGTCAAAATTCATTAATTATCATATTTTTTATTGTCTCTTAAACTTTTGATGCTACGTTGTGCTTAATTTTGCATTGTTGGTGTTAAAGAACAAATTAATTATTTTGTGGGTGATTTGGGCAAAGTGGAAAGAGGGCTGAAGAAAAGAAAAAAAAATGGTGACTTAGGCTGCTGAAATAAAAAAAACAGAGAAATAAGCCCTAGGAGCTGAGGCCCAGAACGCATATCAGCTAAGACAAAAAAAAATATAACAACAGAGCTGAAGGCCCAACTGGAATGCACAGACCCGACCCAAAAGCAAGAAAAGAAACAAACACAGAGGAGGCAGCAGCTGGACCCAAACCCGGTGGATATGCCAAATAGATATAGCAGGACCCAAGACAGAGCTGAACACAGGCAAGCGGAAGAAGAACAAAACCAGAGTGACAGCGCCGCACAAGAAATCTTCGGATGATCATCGACCACCTTCATCTTCTTCCCCTTCCGTCCTCCCTTGCGTCGCCGGCGGCCTTCATCTTCCTTACCATTGCCGCTGGCGACCCACCTTAGCTGTACTCCAAGAAAGCCACCGTCGTGAGCTCCGAAACAGAGGGGGCGCCGTGCTAGCTTGTTTCACAACCATTCTTCCATACCTCCACTTGTTTCCTTGTCAGAACACCATTCCATTCCCTTGTCGTCGGCAAGACCAGCTGTTACCAGAGGAAGCACCACCAGACGAAGTCACACCGTTCTCACATCCTCTTCTCCGGCATCCTAGAAGCTTGAACCGAGGTTACAGTGTTGAGCACTGGGGAGAGCTGAGAAGCTTGGGCCTTCATTGCCGATGGAGCTTCAGAGATAGTTTCAGAGCTGAGCACCGGACCTTCACCACCGGCCATCTCCTTCATTTCTGTCTCTCTCTTGTTTGCTCACTCAAACACCATAGCCACCACCGTTTCTCCTTCCTCACCACCATATCATCACCTTTAGAGCTCAGAGTCAAGTTTGAAGAACTCTGGATCAACCCAGAGCACCATTCAACCTCTGCTGTGATTTCCAGCAAGTCTATGAGTTTTCCGGCGAGGAATTTCCAGATTCCGGCGAGTGCTCAGATTCTAATGTAAGATTATTTCGAGACAATGAGAGGCTGATTCATTGCTTATTGGTGATGAAGATATTTGCTTGAGCTCAATGAAATACATAGGGTAGTTCTTTTCTATCATTTCATTAGTCTATAATTATATATTTAATTGTCTAGTTTCAGGAATTATTGTATATGATTCTGGAACTGAGATTGATGTTAATTGTCTATGTTGGTTTGATATTTGTGATTGTATTGGATTTTTATAGCTTGTGGGATTTTTATATATACATTTCCTTATTAATTCAAAGATATTGTGCTTTCTACGTGTTATTGTTAGATTGTATAATTGAATTGGATCAATTGGGTGTCGTGTTATCACATTCATATTAAGAGGAAACAAGTTGTAGTTATCTATTTTAATTGCACTCTAAGTGGTTTCTAATAGTGCCTTAAGAGATAGTTACTAGCTGCATTCGCAGGAGTAACTATTAATTAAGAACACTAGACCCGAGCGATCGTTTGGGGTTTTATTTTTAAGACTTAGAGAAAATTAACTCCCATAATCTTTTTGAGCAAGGATTGTTACTTCTTTATTACCAAGAGCATTCTTTATTGATATTTTCAACTCCATACCATTCCATTCATTTTTACTCATTCTCCATTTTCATAAGAAAAATACCAAAAATATTAGATTAGCTTTTAATTAACAATTGCATTTTCTTTAGTTTATTAATTTGAAAAAAATCAAAATCCATTTCCCCTTGTTTCATTGTATTTGCATGATAATTAGGTTACTTATGTAGCTCAATAAAGGCTCCTCAAGAGAGCGACCCGAGTGTTGCATTGTACTGCAATTCTTGGATACAAATATTTTGCATTTGACCCCAAGGCGTAAAGACTCGGTCAAATTAGAGGACACGATGACGACGCCTATAATGATGATGATCGTGCCAAAAAGAGAAGAAAACTCGTATAAGCCTAGCTTGTGAGATTGTGTCAGCCTCTAGTTAGTAAGTATGAAGGAGTTGCAAATGTGTGATATTTCGCCTACAGTATTTATAACTTCATTCAATAATTAAATAATACCTCCGAATAGATGAAAATATGTATATAAAATGAAGTTGACGTAGCAGAGAATATGAATCAAATTGGCAAAAGAAATGACTCATGAAAGCAACAACACATACAGTGATGCAGCTTGTATCGTATATTAAGAAGGATTAAAGTGTGTTTGGATTAGTTTTGGAGAATAGTTTCTAAATAAAAAATGATAAAAATGATTTCATAGAATAGATTCTGCGCAGAATAGATTATGGGAAAAAATTGATTTTAATAAAATGATAGTGTTCGGATATTAGAATCAGAATTACTTTTTTCATGATTAAATTACTAAAAAGGACATTAGTTTTTGTAATAATTACATATAAATAATAATATTATTTTTTATTTATTATTTAACATTAAATTTCTTAATAAATACCAAAAATAAAATAAATTTGTCTACAGAATTAAAATTATAACATTAATCAATTATGTAATATAAAAAAATAGATCATACATACATACATACATACATATATATATATATATATATATATTAATAAATTGTGTAATAAAAAATAGATGCCCTTCCCCTGCGACTATTGTAGCTTCAGTTGTTGACATGTTAATGAAATCACTGGAATATTATTCAGAATACTCCATCTCTCTACGTCTTCTCTCTTAATCCTTCTCGCCTTCTCCTTCAATCCTCTTTTTTGCTTCTTCCCAATTCTAAATTCCTAAAAACCCTGCGACTCATATTACATTTAGTCATTCCATCAAATATAAATCAGTTCAAAGATAGAAAGAAAAGAAATTCTTCCATACTTTTAGCCACAAAGTCCACCTGGACTAAGATCAGTAGGACTCGATTAGTTTGGGATTTGGTAGAGGTCCTAATGAGTTTAATTCATGCAAAAATGCATACCCACAACAATGATGCTCCTTATTGCACAAAAGGATGCAATGCGCCACAATTTGATTAATCTAAGAACCAATTAATGACAGATTAAAATCAAAAGGGAAATTTCCACCCTAAATTCATTCAATTCTACCATTGATCACAAACTGAAGGTAAGGAAGTCAAACAGCAGCATCAATGATCACAGAATCGCCAAAATTCCAATTCGCATCTCACCTGAAGATCAAGAAGAGAAGTGTACGACTGACCCCGTGCGGGATTAAACGCACGAAGTAGAATTCCAAAACCAACTCGGAAGCCATAAGAAAGCAAGAAGCTCTGGCAGAGATTACTTATGGAGTGGGCGACACATGATTCGTCGGGACTATGATAGCAGGGAGGGCAATCAAGGTGGTGTTGATGGTGAAATTGAGCAATAGCCAGGCGCTGACGACGCTACAGCTCCTCAATTGTGTCACAAAAAAGCTCCTCTGCCTCGCTCGGCGTCGCTCAGCGACACAATTGTCCTGGAGCGGCGGCGAGGGAAGAGAGGATATGGTCATATTGGAGCAGCAAATGGAAGCAATATTGTGGCATCAGAAAGCCTTTTGGGAGTTAAGGAGGGAGAGAGATGAAGCTAAAGTTGCATAACACAGGAAATTTGCCTACGTTAGCGAGAGAGTCACACAGACCACCGGCACCGTCGACCTTCTCCGATCGCCAACAAACCACCACCACCCACCACCTTCATCGGATCGGCCGAAGATCAGCACGAAATTGGGAAGCTTCGCTCACGGCTGGGAAAAGGAGAAACAAGACGAGAGAAGACAGAGGAAAGAGACATGACAAAGCTTGGACAAGAGAAAAAAGACAACTGGAGAGAGAGAGGAAGGACACAAAGGAAAGAAGACGGACAAAACTCAAGAGAGAGGAGGGAGGCGAAAAGGAGAAAATTCGACTTTTACAAAACCGGGAAAAAAAGTGATTATAAGCTTTTATCAGTTTTTAGTAGGTATTTGAGTAAATTTTTGTAAAATCATGTTTTTGAAGTCAAAAGTATTTTATTTTATTTATCCAAACACACACTTAAGCATCTAAGGAAGCCCAGGACTGATGTGGGTCCGCATTCCCGACTCATCAGGATGATGAGAAAAGAAATTCTCATCATCAAAACGATATTGTTTTGACTTAAAGAGAGTTCTAAGCCGTTGATATAGAAATAATCAGGGCCGTCTGTGACATATCTAATATCTTAAAATATTTTTTAAATCTCTCTTCTCATCCTAAAATAATTTTTATTACTTTTAACTCTTTAAAATATTTTTTCAGTTGTGCCCAGTGTGCTAACAGACTAACTACAATTTTACCCTTAATGTATTTTTTCAACTCCAAAAATTACTGTAAAATATTGTTTTGCTCTTTTAACCCTTTAAAATATTTTTTCAGTTGTACCTAGTGTTTAAGGAGATTGACTTCAATTTTACAATTGATGTATCTTTCTTAGTAGTAACGAACACTCAAAACTTAGGATATTGATTTATTGATTTCCACCAACTCTAAAATATTTTTCAGTAGCATCTAATATTTTAAAGTAATTTTTGGAGCTAAAAAAATACATTAAGGGTAAAATTGCAATCAGTCTGCTAATACACGGGGTATAACTGAAAAAATATTTTAAGGTGTTAAAAGCACTATAAATTATTTTAGGATATTGCATGTTACCTAAAAAATATTTTAAGATATTAGATACGTCATAGATGACCTTGATTATTTCTATATCATCGGCTCAGATCTCTCTTTTAAGTTAAAACAGCGCCGTTTTGGTGATGAAAATTTTTTTTCTCATCACCCTGATGAGCCGGGAATGCAGACGCGGACGGATGTGAACCGCTCCAACAAGTTCTAATTACTAGTATTTTCTTTTTATTATATTCTCAGGTCATCCCCTTAATAATTCTTCATCTAAAATTTATTATTCTCACTCCCACCACTAATCATGATACACACTGATGGATCAAAGGAAAATGTACCTAAAAACATTAAATTTAAATTTGAAAAAGTAAAGGAAAATGCACCATTCATTGGTGCATCTTTTATGTCTTTGATTTTTCATTTGTATGTATATTACTTATGCTTTTGCCTTTGAAACTGAACCTATGAATGAATTTGCATATACCTCAAAGTGAATATTTCAGCTTGATGTTTTCATGGATATTCTTTCTGATTTATCTATAATTCGTTCACATCATGTTGGTGCATATATTAGGGGCAGTAAGTCTCTCTAGTACTAATTTATTGCATCAAGGTTTTTCCATCGTTAAAAAAGGAACAGAAATGTCGTCAGATTCTCATGTTTTGATGATTATAAAATTTAAAGATTGTTTTGCAAAGATAAAAGCGTTCTAGTTGATTAAAAGAATGAGGCGAAAGAATCAAATCAATCTACAATTAAAAGATGGGAAAATTGTATTTAGCTCCCGAATAATAGAAAATATGATAAAATGATCCCTTAAAATGTCAAAATTGCATTTAAGTCTCATGGAATATTTTTGCAATAAATTCCAATTCCAAACCTATCAATGAACGCTCATAGATTTATCAGTGGACACCCATAGACTTGTTAGTAGAATTGAAATTCATTACAAAAAAGTCTCACAAGACTTAAATGTAATTTTAAGATTTCAAATGATCATTTTATCGTATCTTCTCTTGTCCGGGACCCAAATGCAATTTTCTCTTAAAAGATTGTAGTGCTACAAAGATATATCTTATAGTCTAAAAATTTTTCATTGAAAGTAGTTAAGAGATTTAATACAGAATAATTAAATCTAAAAGGTTTTTAGATAAAACGGTTTTCTTTTTTTCTTCTTTTTTTTGATAGAAAAAGAGAAGGCATAGCCCTACAAGCTCTACTCTACTAACTCAGTACAAATGTATTGGTTCTTGACATCTTCCATAAGCAAATGTGTAACTTTAGCAGGTTCTCTGTCAACCACAAGAAAATCCACTGTCATATCCCATGCAATTTTTGCCAAGTGATCCGCAACTCTATTCACCTCCCTACAACAATATAGAATCTGCACATCCCACTTACATTGCAGCATCGATTGAATTTCCAAGATTAAAGTAGCGTCATGATGTTCATCAGGCACAAGTCCTTGAATAAGATCCAATACTTCGCTGCAGTCACTCTCAACAATAATGTGCCTAAATCCTCCTTCCCAAGCTAATTTCATACCCCATAAAATTCCCTAGGCTTCTGCTGTGATAACCAATCCTCGTCCAATCCTAAACATAAACCCTTGAATAAATCTGCTTTGTTCATCCCTTATCACCCCACCATAAGTACAACACCCTGACGCTTCATTCCTGGATCCATCTATATTAATTTTAACCATCCCAGCAGGTGGAGGTCTCCAACCCATACTTGGTGTGATATAAGACTTCGGTTTCATGTGGGTAGACATACCCCAAGACAACACCGAACAAGTACGTGCCAATAGCTCCTATTTACTCCATTATTTATTGTTGAAAATATGGTCATTCCTTGACAACCAAATGTGCCTACATAGAACCGTAAACCAATGTCAAAACTCGTAGCCATACACATGATCATGACGGCGTAAACACCGTGTTAACCAAGTGTTTCTATCTGTTGAGCCAAAGAAATGCCGATGCCATGGACTTGATAGAATCTCACTCCATATCTCTTTAACCCTCTCACACTCTCAAAGAACATGCATAATTGATTCAGTTTTATCTTAACAAAAAGGGCACATCTCATTCGTGTGGATTCCCCGTTGAACTCGTTCCAAGTTAGTCAATAAACGACCATGGGCACATAACCACAAAAACATTCTGTAACGTTGAGGGGCTTTCAGCTTCCATATAAGACTCCATCCAAACAAAGAATGGTTTTCACCGTGCCCAGCTAACCTCTTGTACGTAGCTCTTAGTGCAAATTTACCATCAGATGTCCATTTCTAAAAGGAATATCACCACTAGTATTGCGGTTAATATTCACTCTTTGGATCGCTAACACAACATGTTTTGGTAATAAATGCCCAAACTTATCCAGATTCCATTGACCCGACGGAGTAATACAGTCGACCACCTTCTATTCCTTCATTTCATTTGTTAATGGTTGAAGTGTCAAACTCTCCAATCTATCAAAATGGGGAACCCATAGATCATGCCAAAAAGACACCATAGTTCCATCTGTAATCTTCCAGGCAATACTCTCAGTTACACTTTCCCAACTTTGTCTAATCCCCTTCCAAGTGCTGGATTCTGTCCGTCGTTTTTCTACTTTTGGCACTAAATCACTGCCCGTTTTATACTTCTCACGAAGAAAACGAACCCATAATGCATCTCGTTTATGTATCAAGTTCCACCCCAATTTCATCATGTAAGCCTGATTCCGAGAACACACACGACCCCAAGCTACCATATGTGGCTTACGACTCGTGGATGTACTCCCCCAAAGAAATTGCCTACACTTTTTGTCTATCTTATCACAAGTACCCAGAGGGAGGGGTATAGTTTGCATTGCATAGGATGGCATAGCCAAAACGATTGATGATACTAGAGTATGTCTTGCCGCCATCAATAACATGTTTGGTTTCCAGCTTGCTAGGCGAACATTTATCTTATCAAGAATAAATCTGTACGAGGACTTAGTACTTCGCTCATGCAAGATCAGCATTCCTAAATATTTCCCTAGGTTAGAAGATAGGGAAAAATTCAAGAACTCACTAATGTCCTTTCTTCTCGTATGACCCACGTTCTTGGAGAAGTAAATGTGCGATTTTGCAGTATTTACTTTCTGCCCAGATATTTCACAAAAATAATCTAGTATGGCTTTCACCACCCCCGCTTGATCCATATTTGCTTCAGCAAACATAATGAGATCATTAGCAAAAAAGACATGAGAAATAGCCATACCTTGCCTCGACAACGTAAAAGGTTTCCAATCTCCATCATGTACTGCATTCTGGATTAAATGCCCCAACCTTTCCATCATAATAACAAAGAGATACGGTGAGATAGGATATCCTTGACGAACTCCTCTGGAAGGGTAGAAGGCTTTTATAGAACACCCATTCCAAAGTAGCTGCATTTGCGGAGTAGATACACAAGCTTTAATGATGTCATAGAGGTAGTCAAGAATCCTTAGTTCATTCAAGCATTCAAAAAGAAAACTCCATCTAACTCGATCATATGCTTTCTCCAAGTCAATCTTGATTGCCATAAATCTCTGCTTCTTCTTCATACTTCGCATAGAATGAATGATTTCCTGCACTAGAACAATATTGTCAGTACTTTGGCGCCCCTTCACAAAACCACATTGTTTCGGGGCCACAACCAATGGCATAATAGATTTAAATCTATTTGAAATAATTTTTGTAACAATCTTATACACTACATTACAGAGGCTTATTGGCCGAAAATCACGGAAAGTTTGTGGATGATCAATTTTTAGAATAAGCACAATTTGAGTATCATTAATATGATGAACCCATTTCGGATCAGAAAATACCCTTTTAACCAATGATATCACCGAAAGACCAACCGTATCCCATTGAATCTGATAAAATAGAGGATTTAACCCATCAGGACCCAGAGCTTTTAAAGAACCCATATCGAACAAAGCTCGTTTAATTTCTATTTCATCAACCTATCTTCCCAAAGCACATATATAATTTTTATCAATCTCAGGATAAGTGCACCCAAACACCAAGGACCCCTGGTACGTACTCATCTGTATATAGTTCTTCAAAAAAATTACTACCAAATTCTCGTATTTCTTGCTCATCATAAGACCATTCTTGAGAATCAAGTTTAAGAGCTAAGATCTGATTCCGTCTTCTTTGACCATTCGCCTTTGAATGAAAATATCTTGTATTTCGGTCACCCTGAATATACCAAGTAGCATGAGAGTATTGGAGCCACATAATTTCCTCCTGGGCCAAAATTTGCTCAAGTTCCTTTCATAATTCACATTGCAATTTCTCTAATCTCACTGATGTCCCAACTCTAGCAATTGTGGTATTAATCCCATCCAGACGTCTATAGAGCTTGTTCTTCATATAATTTAAATTCCCAAATACCTCTTTGTTCCAAATTTTCAGATGCTCAGTAAAATCCTCTAAAGATCCACACTAATCTTCTTTAACATTCCATTTGCCCTTAACAAACTCTGAGAATTCATCATGCATCACCCAAGGGGCGAAGAAACGGAAAGGCCTTTGTTTATATTCACCATGCTTCACCTTGTCAGTATTAACCAAAATGGGGCAATGATCTGATTTATACTTTGGTAGATGAAGCACCGTTGCATTAGGAAACTGCGCATGCCATCCGCCATCCGCCATCCACCAATGCTCTATCGATCCTGCTCTGACTAGACGGAGTCCCCCATGTAAATCGAGGACCACTAAAGCCAATATCAATTAATCCAGTATCATTAATCTACTGCCTGAAAAATCTATCAACTCTACTGGTTTCCCATATTTTCATGCTCCATCTATCCTCAGGACACAAAACAGCATTGAAGTCCCCAACGACCAACCAACCCCCACGAACAACCTGGCTAATGTCTCTTAATGAAGACCATAGAAGGCGCCTCGGGTACATATTAGGATGCCCGTAAACAATTGTAAGAGACTATTTATTATCATTACCTGCATTCACCATTCCATGGACAAATTGTTTACCCGCCGAAACAATCGAAAAGTTACAACTTGAGGCCCAAAATAACCAAATACCCCTACTAAAACCTCGCGCTTCAACCACATGCATATTAGGCCATCCAAGCTTCCGAGCCAATAACTTTGCCTTTATGCCCACCTGTCTAGGTTCCAATAGAGCAAATAAATTAACTCCTTGTTTCTCAATAATGTCACTGATTAAACAACGAGATGAGGCACCACCAACACCCCGAGTATTCCATGTCATAACTATCATTAAAAACAGATAATAAAAGATTAAGTTTTCAAACAATCTGGAACACGCTACTGGGACGTGGGCCCGTATGCTCCTTCACCTGACTCCTTCATAACAACATCACCCTCCTCACTTGGGAGATTTATACTAGTTGAATAGTTAATCTTTCTACCTGCACCTGGATCAATAGGTTCAGAAGCACTATTCATCATAGATTTTGATGTTTGAATTTTCACACCTTCAGATTTTAAAGACATACCCGAATAGGCCTTCATTGGTTGAAATTTGGAGGATCCTGCGACACCCTTCCTTCCTTTATTAATACATTTCGCCAAGCTCCTAGCACTATGTACTTTGCCACTTTCTGAGTTGAAACTAGAATTACCTTGGTCTACCATTTTATTCTTCACTTGTTGATAATGTTCCATTGGGTTTACCAAATCCGTCCTACGTTCCACCACATTTTTTTTAATCCCTGAATTAATCACCACTGGCTTCGTCTTACTAGGCAAGGACCCACATGATTTAATAATTCTAACTTTTGAAGATTCTTGTGCCGAATTATTGGTTGCCAATAAAGTAATTTCATTTCCCTTCTCTTCCATATTTTCATCAGTCAGTACTGCGAATCTTGATCCTCCAACATTATTATTTCTACGCAACTCACGTACCCCTCCTCGTCTAACATTCAATTCTCCTCCGGTGCCACGCTGCATCCTGCGATGCCTGGGTGCCACCATCCATTCTCCATAGGTTATGGCTTCTGGGTTATGGTTAATAGACGTCGAATCCGCTGTCCGCCCTTTATACTCAGTCTCTGAACTTTGTACGCTCGAAGGTCCAAATTCTTTCTTTTGTGAACAATGTTCGGACCTATGCCCATACCTCCCACATGAAAAGCATATCAAGTGTAGTCCCTCATATACTATTTTTTTTCCTTACCATTAATCATAAATGATGGGAGCAACGGGGAATTCAGATCTATCTCAACACATAATCGAGCAAAGCGACCTTTTGTTTGTTTCAAAGTATTATTATCCACCTTAAGCACCTTTCCTATCTGACTACCCACTACGTATAAGATGCCTTTATCATAAAAAGCAACTGGAAATTTTGGAATACGTACCCAAGCAGCGATCTACGGAACCTCCCCAGCATCAGGATCGAATTCAGGTTTCAATGGCTGTACAGCTAGGTAATGTTTCATGTATAACCATGGGCCACCAGTCAAAGCAAACTCATAATCCTCCTCGCTTGTTAGACGAACCAAGAAATATCCAGAACCAATTTCTATCGTAGTTACCCCACCCCTTCGACCCCATAGTTGTTGCAACTTTCTACCAAGTTGTTCTTCACGAACCATACATCCTAGAAGCCTCACAATCAGAGAAGTACTCTATTTCTTTGCTAGCTTTTGACGGAATTCCAGTGAGACAACTATATTTGGACCTTTCTGAGTGATCTCAACCTCAATTCTAGATTTCCATCCATCACCACGCCACCATTCTTCCTCCTCATCAGACATGTCTCCCACCTTCGGTATATCGACGCATGCTTCCTTGTAAGATTTCTTTGATTGTGTAGGAACCTCCTCGACTACCTCTTCATCAATCATCCAATCCTCCACCCTTGGTACAAGGGACTGGTGTTCAGAGAACTCATCCTCCCCATTTCTAACTTTCTTTCAACTCCGTACCATAGCATCTTGCTCTTCCGACGTTGGCATCGGAGGTACTCTTTCACAACTTCTATCCCGTTCACGCATATTGCTTCCTATTCTTTTCTAGGACTTCTCAAGTTACACACAGATCACTAACAACTTTGTCAAGCCAGAAACCAGGTTCATTGGTCAGATTGCCAATGACTGCACCAAAACAGGATCCCAGTTCAGCACTTTGCAAAAGTGAAGGAGAATGATGATGATGATGGCTAACCGAGACAGAAACTTCCAACGTAAACCACCTGTAGCAAGAAGGACAGAGACCTACTCAGTTGCAAAATCCTCCTGACGCTCAACTGCAATGCTCAGATTCGACGAAGAACACGCACGCCGAAAACAGAGTATTACAGAAAAAACAGAGCTTGAAAACACAGATGATAGAACCTTTATCCTCAACACTAGTCGACAGTGTATTGATCCTCCCACCGGCGCAGGTACAAAGATCAGCTCCGATGGTGAAGACCCAACGGCGATCTTTGACGTTGAAGGTGACCGTTGCTCAGCAACGGTAAAAAATGCCATGACAGAGACGGAGTTACTGTTCACTGAGAGAGAAACGAAAGACCGAAATCATAAAACGGTTTTCTTAAAGTCAAGCATTCATAACTTAATCACATTTGGTTTTCAAATTCATTCTAGTGACAACTGTTGATGTTCATAAAGATTTGTTGACAAGTGATTGAGTTTAACAACAAGAGCTTTTTTGTCAGGAAAAAAATTGATAATCTCTTGTTTTTGTCTATAATCCCTACTCTGTTTTGCTCTGTTCTTTTTTTTTTCTTCACAAAATAACTTGCCGCCAACAATTTTAGCTGCTTATGAACAATGTTTACCAAATTGCTTCTTTAATTATCATTTCTAACATCAATAATATATACCACTTCATCCAACTTGCTGGCATTCTCGTGCATTTTGCCAACAAGTTACTTTTCTTTGATTGGTTTATAGATTAATGTTGCTCTGTATTGGATGCTCAAAACTACCTCTCTTCTTCTGAGTGTATCACATTAAATTTTTTCACACCACAAGAGACTCACCATTGTGAGAATCTTTAAGCAGGTCATTATATTACATTGTGTAAGAGATCAGCTTGCAAGTGAAATCTGGAAATATTGTTAAGTGGCACAAAGAGCTCAATTTAATCTTTGAGAAAGCTTCCTAAGGATTGGATTTAGGTCTCGTTGTTTGACACTGAACCAATATAATTGCTGAGTGTGACTCCTCTCTTATCTCTCTTGCTCATTCATAGTAATATTACTCTGTTTCTACTCTGTGCTTTATTATTTCAGTGTTTTATTTTCAAAAATTTATCATCAACCAATTAAAGAACATCATGTGAAGTCACAAGTATCACCTCTACATATTAATTTTGCGTAAAACATCATAATTTCTAAGGGATATTCATTAATTAAATTTTAATTGCACAGCCAAGAAAATTTGGCATAGGCGCAAAGCACACCACCTTACAAAATTTTTATTCATTTTGAATTTATTTACAGGAAGAATTATTATATATAGGAAAGCGACACATTCACAAATTAATTATTTACAAGGCCCTGAAATTTAGGACTCATACATGCTGCTGTAATTGATATAAAAATTTGGGATAAGTACAAAATGAAACGGTTTTCAGACATGCTGCATGTTTTCCTGATATTTGTTGTTTAATATCATTGTAAATTGATTTTGACACTCTAATTTTTTGTCATTTATACAGGAGGAAGGGAAAAAGAAAAAGCGATGCATAAACCTTAGCCTTGTGAGATTGTGCCAGCCTCCTATTATTAAGTATGAAGAAGTTGCAATTTGTGATAACTGGCCTACAATATTTATAACTTCAAATATTGGTTCATTTGTATTATTTTTATTTAAACACTTTGGTTTGTTGTCCACATGCACAAATATTTTTTATTTAACTTTGATAATACTATAACATTCTTTATGGTCAATGAAATGCCTCAATATTATCGTTTATAATCCCTCCTTTTATTTTTAATTAAAAAAAGAAAAAAAATCTTGACCAACTAGAACAGACCAATTGTCACAATGTGAAGAGTTGGAGGAAATAATGTTATCAGAAGAAGAGTATAATCACTTTCCAAATGAATCTTTTAATTCATCATTATGCTTCCCACAACTCCTTGATCTTAACGTAAATAGATGCAGGAAGTTGAGATAGCTCTTCCCCTCTTGACCCTCTAGTCAACCTCTTCCATAGTTGAAATGGTTGAGGATTGAAGAGTACTCTCAAGTAAAGGGACTTCCAAGGTACGCATGTTCTCTGAAACCACATTTGCTGCTCTTCAAAGGTACGCACATACTATCTACACCTACTCATATTTGACTGTAGATCATTTCTCTCTCTCTCTCTCTCTCTGGGAATTTCTTATTTTTTTTTTTACGAAAAGATGTAATTTGATATTGGAACAACTAGATGATGAAACGTGTTTTCACACATGCATGCTGCATGTAAGAAAAAATATATTTAACTAAGAAGGAGATCAGGCATACCTGGACGAATCCATGTTCGGATCCGGGTCAAAGCTCCAATACTCCATACTTGTGCCCACACAATTATTAGACTACTAGAGCCTAATTGTGATTTGCACAGCAGATCACCAGAACCAGAAAGATGGTAGGAGAGAAGGGAATTGCCAGAAAACTCAATGGCGGGGCGAGTTGTAATTGAGGAGGCACACCCTATTTATAGTGGTTTATGGAGGCCACTAATTAGGAAACGTGTGCACTCCTTCTTGCTCTCCAAGACAGGAATTAATTGTCTCTCAATTAATTCCCTAATTATGGTGATTTGTTCCTCTTTTAACAAATCCATAATTATTGCTAAAATATTCCCAAATCTGCATCTTATGCTGATTTTATTCTTATTTGATTAGGCTACTTATTTCCTAATCAAATAGTCCGGCCCATCAAGGGCGGACTTGGATCTAAAGTCCAACATCTCCCACTCGCACTTGATGGGCCTCCCATCGTGCGTGCGTTACTCTTTCTTGTTTCATACTTGGCGTCTGCCGTGACTGCGTGGGCAAAAACGTCTTTCAGATTTGGTGCTTGTGATACTAGAAATCCTTTATATCGGACCAGCATCCAAGGACACCCTTTATATATAACCGTAAGCTATATGTTCATTGCCTCATATGCCCCAGATTCTCCCATACATATTGCTCATGGCATATCTAATCCCTCTCGAGTTAATATGCTGATAAACTCAGATTGCCTTCTACGCACATAGTATCCGCACTTACTAGCTACACATAGAGCTACTTACCCCCAGGTAGTGGCTTCGATTCCCACGGAGGCGAAAAATCTCGCTTGGGGAGCGAGGGACTCTTGTGAGTAGTGGGTCTAACGGACTTGACCCATCCTGCTCCGCACCGCGAGGTGGGAGAGGGCACCAACCTTTGTGGCCCGGTGGGGTGAGACGGCGGTGGGGTGTTAGTAAGGGGTCGACCACAGATACTAGTACATCTTATGTATCTAGGAGTAAATCTTCCTTTTTGACTAAACATCAGTCCATCTTGACTTGGTCGCTTTCCTAGTTTTCACTCGTCTGACCGAATCGAGTGTGATCATGGAGCTTCAGCTAAAGTAGCTGTCACCAAAACAAGCTTTCATGATGCCGCCTAAGTCTTAAGGGCATCGTGGAAGTATTCTTCCTTCCTGGGAATCACACTGTGGTGAACTAGGGATCTTTCACCCACATCCCGTGTTGCAGTTTAACTCTCAAGCACATGCAGTATGAATTGCATGCTACGGTGAACGGTTTGAGGTGTACGTCGATTTCTTTATCTTTCACCGTACAGACATTAGTTCCAAAATGTACTCAACATTCGAACCAGAACTTCCTTTTTCACAATATCTCTTATTTGTGAAAAAGGGTTCTTTGCCTGGCTACAGGTTTATATTCATGCTTCGATCCATTTTCTGTGTATATGCACACATGTAGATCTCATCTCAGTCTAACTGAGGCGACTCAAACGCAAAGATTCTTCTCAACCATTTCATGGTGATCATTTGCTCGTCTTATCTTCCCCTGCCCCATCAAAAACATGGGAAGACGGCTGTTCGTGTGAGTGAACCAACCTTTTTTGACCTGTACGACATACAAAACTGTATACCTTTATGTATTTACTCATAACATACATACCATTTCTTTTATCTTCATATAAAAGAAATTCACGACCTTATATTTTATTTGTGCCCCTAGATTTTCACTAACTCAATGAAAATCAAGCTATGGGCTCAATAAGGGGATCTACCAACATTCTGTCAGTAGAAGGTCATTGAACTATCGCTTTCCCTCTTTGAAAGCATATCTCTCATAGAGATGTATCAAAAAGGTATTGAAAGCATATCTCTCATAGAGATGTATCAAAAAGGTATTGAAAGCATATCTCTCATAGAGATGTATCAAAAAGGTATGTTTCACCTTGCTGTGATACTTAGGATCCTTATCATATGATGTTATCGTTTGGATCCTTCTATCCACCATTCATTCCCAATCTCTCATAGGAATTACTTTAGCCATATGGCACTTTGAATGATGGCAGAACACGCCCTGCGTTCTATTTTCATGGATAAAAGGAAAAAAATACTATGTATATTTCCTTACTCCATCACCATTTGCCTAGGTCTTGCATTGGAGTATCCTTTCAAAAAAGGAAAGTTGTTGTCTTGACAACTTAATCCATGGTTATTCTCATAACCCATTTCACAGCAGGACCAAAAAGCAACTTCCAAGTCTGACCAAAAACATTTGGTCTTATGTACACCAATGTGTACATTCATATTACCAACTATAGTCTCACATGGGACTCTATCCACCTTGTTTATGTTGGATTCCTCATAGGACATATAACCTCTTTAGGTTTATGCCCTTTACTTCAGGGGTGTCCATGGGTTTGCACTTTGACATCCTAAGATGTCTAAGGAGTACACTTATACATGCCTTAGGTGGAAAAGAATGTATCTTTCTTGTGCAATCCCCGTTTATCTTGTCATTCAAAATATTTGTTCACCCCATGACTTTCTTAACTCAGAATTTAAGGATTCTCTGATCCTTTATTCCTTTGACTCCCTTGACACTTGACAAAGGATGACTTCACAAAGAATCATCACTAGACCATTTGGAACTTATGTAGTGTTCTTCGATTATTTCGAAGTTGGTGAGGCTTTCACCTTGTGAAAACTTCATATACTACTATTTAGGTGATTGTTTCTACGAAGCCCTTGAGCTGCTTCAGTGTAGAGTTCATCATCCAATTTCCAAAATTCCAAATTGGAAGGTGGTCTTTACATCATCTTGATGCAATTTTCAAGACTAAACTTGTTGTCATAGCCAAAATTTAGAGTTAAAACACACAATGGACAACCTTCCATTGTATTACCCCCTAGCCACTAAGTGTTTTAGGTTCTACATGCCCCCAACAGATTTGAGAACCTACTTGTTCCCAATCGCCTCTTAGCTAGGTGACAAATCACCCAAACGTGTATTTGGCTTAAAGAAGAATCCAAATCCTCCTGCATGACACTTTGCAATTCATCTTAGCAGGTCCTTCTAGTGTCTTTCAAACACTTATAGGTACCTATCATCACCTTCTAAGTGATGAAGAGAGCATTCAATCCATTAGGGAATCTATCCCTTATAGTCATTCGCTAGATGACAATTTGCTCCGAGGTGGATTTCATAGGATTCTTTTCCTATGTATGAGTGAGGTAATTCTCTCGTAACTTACCTCTTACCTCTTTCATTGTGAAAATGGTCTCAATTCTCCCACTCGGATCAGTGAACTTAGGAACACTTGGTTATTCCTTGTCACTTGTGAACCTCTTGAAGAGATTTATTGTGATTAATGCTCATTTCCTGCTAGGAAATCTGGGTTTTATGAACATTGTATCCCACGATTTTCTTTCAGTCACTGAACCGCCATCATTTTCACTATGAAGACGTGTTATGTCAAATTCTCATGTCATCTCTCAAAGAGATACCTTGTATACCTTAGCCCTAATCTTCCTTACTCATAGGAAGAAGTGTGAATATAAAGTTGATGACCCTTATGGTCTTAACGAGCTTGGCCCTGGTCTAAGGCCTATCCACGATTCATAGGGTAAGGTCTTGACTGACATAGAAGGCATTTGGTTAAGTGTGAATATAATAGCTATGAGTCCACCTACCAACATATGACTGATAGCCTCATTGATGCCATTATGTTCATAACCAAATTAAGGAGAGGTCTATCTCTCCATTTCAACAAGTCTATTATGTTGAAGGATTCTAGGTACTGATAGTTGTCTAACAATACCTTTCTTGTACACAAAATAGCTTGAACTAAGCACATGGGTATCTTTAACCCTTGTTAGTTCGAAAGGTCTTATCCTTTCAGATTCACTGATTCCTGACTAGATCAGCCATTATCTAACAGCTTCACACTTGCCAAAAATCAAGTAAATATTACTGTATTTCGAGTAAACGTCCACAACGTTAACGAAATACCAAGCTCTTTGTGTTTTGCCCTCACGTTCATTGGTTTACTAACGTCATAATTTGCCAATTGCAGTGGATTTTCTCAAAAATGTTTCTTTGTCTTTCTTGCCAGGTAGAATGAGTTCTCAACTTATTCATAAGGGTATTAACCCTTTAGCACACGTTATTTAGCAAATACTCTTTTGCTAGTTTGATCATTCCCTTTGATCAAGGTGTACATGTTGCAAGAAATAGAATCTTTTATCCCTAGAAAGAAACATCAAAATCCAACGAAGGATTTGTGAATCATAGTCCCATCAATCTTTAACTAAAGATATAGCAAATATGTGATTCTGTCAATTGCAATTGCATGGAGTGAATCAAGGTGGTTTATCTTTGCAGAGTTAACGTGCAAGTTCCAATCCCTTGATTCTATCTCGTTGTTGCTTTGCATTTGACATGAAGCCATATGCTTCTCTGAAATATCCACAACTTATGTGAATCGCTACTTTTATAACCCTTAAGGATTATGAATGTAGCTTTTTCATCTTTATAGAAACCATTTGACCTTCTCTAGATCAAGTTTACCTCATAGGTTTCTTGCCCTTGGGCTTAGAGGATGAATCCTCCCACTCTTTAGCTAAGTTCGTTTGACTTATGGATCTTGGATCCTTCAGTCTCTCACACTTAAGTTCAATGTGGTAAATCACATCGCTGAAGGTTACAATATGCATATCAGGGGCAATATATACTATTGTATATGCTCACTCACTGGAAGACATGGCTCACTCCCACTCACTGGGAGACATAGCTTCCTCCCACTCACTGGGAGATGTCTTATCACAACATACACTTGTTGTTTGTTAGAAAGAACTTGGCATTTAGTTTGTCTCAACTTCTTAGTTTGACATATGCCTCAAGTGTTGCCTAAACAACATGTTAGGACTTAATACACTATGTTAAAACTTAACTTAGTTTTAACTTTATGGAAGAAGATCACTTATTTCACTATCTTCCAACACTATCCATACGGCTTGGATAAGGTTACATTGCTCATACCAACATAAGTTTGAGCAATGTTGTTCTTTCTATGCTTGATAGCATAAACCTTTTGTATCCTTCAGTTGCTTCAGCCTCTAAATGCTGAAGACTAGTTGGTAGGATGTCCCTGACATCTTCATTCTTCTTGAATGAAAGAGATTTGAGAGTTTCTAACTCCACTGATATCTCTATTGAACTTGTCTTCAAAAGCTCAGTCAAATAAACTTGGTCATAATTGGTCACTCAGACGATTATGGTATACAAATCTTATTTGTTCAAATAAGACAAAAAACAATTAGAAAATAAGTTCACTAGTTTCATGTTCAGGAGACAACTATGTTGACTCCCATCCCAATCATACTAGTTAGCTCATCACCCTTTTATCCACAGTCTTTATTTGAACACTTTCCCCTTTGGATTTCTAGACGTATTCCAGAAAACTCCCACTCAATCAAAGAGCAGTTATATCAACAAGATAATAACACATTATCATCTAACTGGCATGAATGTTCAAGAAAACAAGAAGAGAATATACTGAATTCAATTCTATAAACTAACAGATAATTTAATTTTAAATTCAATGGAAAAACAAGAACATTCAAAAGTTTAAGCCTCATATCATTGTCTCTTAACTAGGTTCTCCTTCTCATAGGCCCTTCTGACCATATTAACTCATGTAGCATCTAGCTACAATGTCAAGCTCCTCTTTGCCATGTTTACATCCACTCATTTAGATGTATTTGCAGCATACCTCCCACTTGATGAGATGATTCTCACATCTCTATCTCTCTTGTCATTTGTCACAACATATGTGATAAAAGGTTGACCTTTAGAAGTCATTGCTTCAATCCAAGTGGATCAATGTGGTTAGAAGCATGGGAAGACTTATTATTATTCAATAATTATTGAATAATTTTAAGTTGCTGCAATTTTTTAGGTTTTTATCTCTAAGAGTTTGAGTCAAGGTTGGATAGGATTTTATATTCAAAAACTCATTTGAATAATCCCTTACTTTTAAAGAATCTTTCAGTATTAACTTTATGTTGCAGCTGAAATTACTCTTAAAAAATAAGCCAACATGTCCCAAAAACAATAGAACCAACATTGATTCATTTCCAACATTTTTGGGATCTTCTAAGTGCACATAAGCACCTTTTTGACTCAAATCATATCCAAACATGCTTCAAATATATGCAAATTATATATCAAATTGAAGCTCTCGAATTTAGGGATTTTTAGGAACCAATCACATCTCAATCGGAGGTCCCACGCGCTCTCACGCGCCCCTAGAACGTGTCTGGATGGAAAAATCCTGAAAAATTGGAAATTTCCAGCTTTGGCCACTCTCGCTGGAGGCGCGTGACATACACGCGCCGCCTTGCGGCCGTCTGCCGGTGACACGCGCCGGCTACCAAGAATCCACGCGCCGTCCTCTCTCCGACGGTGCTTGCCACGTGTCAAACGGAGACCCCAGTGGGTCCCACGCGCCATGTCCATTTTTTTTGGGTCAACAGTCAACGGATGACTGTTTGACCCGTTGACCGGTCAACCGTGACACGTCACCGTTGACGTGTCAGTGACGTGGCGCTGACGTGGCTGGTCAACGGATGACGTGGCACGTTGACCGATGATGTCGTGGCATTCGGCGCTGACGTGGCGACCACTCATTGGAGCCACGTGTCATCGGTTGACCGATGACGTGGCGATGACTGCCACGTCATCATCTTCAACCTCCAGCCGGGTCAACCCGACCCGGTTGGAGCTCCGACGGGTCATCGCGACCCGCCAACTTCGGGAGGCCATATCTCCCTCGTTTTAGCTCCGTTGTTCGCGTTCTTGGTGTCGTTGGAATCGTAGTTCAGCGAACTACAAATCCATGGCATTTATTTATCTTAAAACCTCCGTTTCATTGACCAAATCACGAGCGAAGTTGCGGCGGCGACTAACGACCCGCGAACTTCATTCCTTTGTTTCTCCCTCATCCGGACTCCGTTTGACGCGTTCTAAGCATCGTTGGAATCGTCTCTTCGAGCTCTACACATCCATGTCCTTACTTTGGGCAAAAACACCGAGTTTCAAACACCCAATTTTTCTCGACGTTGTCGGTACTGCGTTAAACCGACGTGGGTGTGTATCCTCTGGGTTTTAAAGGTTCTTCTAACCTTTGAGAGTTAAAAAACTCTTGTTTTTTGTTCCACATAGGTCCCAAAGACTCACCTTTATTCAGATCGAAGATATGAGGAAGAAGAGGAAGCATGAAATATATATATATATATATATACACGCATATATATATATATATAATAATTAGAGGAGCAGAGACGGAAGGATCATACGAAAGCAGATGGAGGCAGAGACAGAAAAAACATTGTATACAATCATTTGAAATAAAAGTATATATACATGCGTGAGGCTTTCAAACATGCGGAAGCTTATATACATCTATGCACATGTTCAACGTTTTGGATTTATGAAAAACATCAACAAATGATAAAATCATATGATCATATGAGAGGAAAAAAAATGCTCGTTACAAGCGTTAAGGATATCATCATATGAACTAGAGAACATGCACAACGAAAAAAAATTTCAAGCAATAGAGGCTACAAATATTAAGCTTGAAAAAGAACAGTAGCACAGCGGAAATATTGAAATATAAACAAATTATATCATACTATTATTCACATAGAATAAATAATTGAGATATAAACAAATTATATCATACTATTATTCACATAGAATAAATAATTTAGATATAAACAAATTATATCATAATATTATTCACATAGAATAAATCATAGCCTCAAGGATCAAATGGCTCTGATGCCAATGTAAGAAAAAATATATTTAACTAAGAAGGAGATCAGGCATACCTGGACGAATCCATGTTCGGATCCGGGTCAAAGCTCCAATACTCCATACTTGTGCCCACACAATTATTAGACTACTAAAGCCTAATTGTGATTTGCACAGCAGATCACCAGAACCAGAAAGATGATAGGAGAGAAGGGAATTGCCAGAAAACTCAATGGCGGGGCGAGTTGTAATTGAGGAGGCACACCCTATTTATAGTGGTTTATGGAGGCCACTAATTAGGAAACGTGTGCACTCCTTCTTGCCCTCCAAGACAGGAATTAATTGTCTCTCAATTAATTCCCTAATTATGGTGATTTGTTCCTCTTTTAACAAATCCATAATTATTGCTAAAATATTCCCAAATCTGCATCTTATGCTGATTTTATTCTTATTTGATTAGGCTACTTATTTCCTAATCAAATAGTCCGGCCCATCAAGGGCGGACTTGGATCTAAAGTCCAACACTGCATGTATTCTCTTCAGATTTATTGTTGACTCTGGTAAATGTCTATTATTGTAAATTGATTTTGAGAGTGTCATATTCCTCTTATTTGTAATTGTACAGGCCTGCCAGGCGAGAAGATAAATGCAGTGCTACTGCGCTTTATGAAATAGTGTTGAAGCATCCATTTTAGATTCCAGAGTCGGACGAGAAGATTGTCATATTCCTCTTATTTGTAATTAATGTAATCAATATTCCAGAAGGGATTCATTTGTACATTTTTATTTAATTACTTTGGTTTTTTTTCTCGACATGAACAAATAACGCTTTCTAAAGTTTCCATTCACGCCTGTGCCCATTATATATGAACTTTATTCAGTTTCAGTGCAATATTTCTTATGGTGATATATCTATTTGATAAATAGTTTGTATTTTTGGCTTTACTTTTTACAATGAAACAGTCTTACTTTTTTGTTTGCTTTGAAGAATTAAAAAGTCCAAACGATAAACAAAAATGATGTATGGAATAACAAGTCAATGCCTTCCCAATTACTACAAGTTCTACGTACTTAAGTTTGCCTCACGGAGACCCTCTTGGTCCTGATGTAGGATTATTTATCTAATTTAATTAGATTAAGGAAGTTATTTAAGTTAGTTAATATAATGTGCTTTTTTCTACCACACCCAAATTATCTTCTTTAATTCCCTCTATATCTATCATAATTTTTTTAGGGAGGATCAATATTCAATAGAGGTAAATAAAAAAAAAAAACCAATATAGAAATTAGGTATTTGTTTGTCAAATGACCAAACAAAACCCAATCTTTAAACAATTGGGATAATATTTGGAAAACTCATTTTATTTATTATATTTTTAGGTCATTCCCTTAATAATTCTTAATCCATTTTTATATATACATATATAATTTCATAAGTAGGGTTAAAGTACATTTAACTTAATGTTGACTGTTAAATAAGAGTACAATTGCATAAATCTTGAAGAAATGTGTTACATTTTTTTCTGGATCATTAATATTACCATCATCAAGCAGTTTATCTAATAAAACATCATTACAAAGTTGGTATTTGAATTAAAAGCATTATAGATATAAATCAAATAAGAATTTCGCATAAATAACATTGCTGAGTTCTTGCTCTCTCCACATCTCCCATTCTTAAGATTAGTCTAAATATGCATTGTCCGGCTATAAGAAGTTCAATGTGAACATAAACATCTGAAAAAATAAAATGCAAGCAAGGGCGAAGCATCATATGTGGGGTCTGCAACTTGAAATGTTAGTTTCAATCAAGTTTTGGACATGATACAGCTTCATTCTTTAAAATACCTATGCTTCAAAGTTGTACACTGATTAAAAAAGAACATCACACTAGAAAGAAAATGGAAAATTAGAAAGAATTAATTATATTTAATCAAATATGGACATGCGTGAAAATAGTCTACATGCGAGCATGTATGTGTATAATATGTACGTACGAACCTCTGTTTTGGAACATGGGGCAATGCTTAACTTCGAAAACCCTTATAGACAAGAACTTTAACAGAATGGGAACACTTGCTCAAATGTGAGTGATTTTGGGCAGGTCTTTAAGTGCAAGATATTTGAGATTTGGAAGCAGGTTATTGTTTGACTCTTGCTCATGGATTTTAAGTTCACAACTAAAAACTTGCTCTAGTTGAGAGCACCCTTTTATTTCCAGATGTTCCAAATTTGCAAGATCTCCATTATAGGGCAAAGAGAAGATACATTTCATCTTGCTACATCTATAGACTTCAAGCTTGTGAAGTTTTGGGAAGCACAAGGAAGAATTTGAGGATGGATCTTGAAAGTGATCATTTTCTGATACGATTTCCTCCAACTCTTCACATTCTTTAATGGACAGATGCCATAAACAAGGAAAGCTTTTGACCACAGAACAAGGGAAGATAGACTTCAATTTTCTGCATCTAAGCACATTTAACCAGAAAAGATTTTGGAAGCTGATTGAAGTGGGACCCTCCCATAAAGTAGTCATGAGGTTAGCTGAATGCCTCAAGGCCAGAGAATGTACTTTTGAGATCATGATTGTCCCCTTTTCTTCATTACTGTGAAACTGCTTTTCTACACTTTCCTCAGTTTGGGAATCTTCAACTCCTCTAGAATCCTGGAGACATTGAAGCTTCAATTAGAAACAGAAACAATAATGATAAACACATTGCAAATGGACACGCAACACGCAAGCATTCCAGGCAAACATCAAAATACACTTCATCATATTAAAATATTTAGGTACAATTCTAATTTCCTTGTCATAACTTTGATATGGTTGTACATGAAAATTTTGTTACGAATGTCTGTAATATATATCTTTTCTTTTCTTCTCTCTCTCTTTCTCTGTAATATATACTAAAAAGATAAGTGAAATGAAGTTGCATATATATCCATGACTTGCCATGTCGCGAGGGGCTTTCAAATAAAAACTAGATTAATATGCATTATAGTGTTGCTAACCTAGGTAATTGTCTAATTGGAGCCTAATTATCTAAGTTCCTAATTCAATCAAGTGACAACTACAAATTAACAAGGATGAAGATATATTACCCAAACTATTTCTAGACTAAATGCATGTTCTAAAAAAGTAGTCACAGTTTCAAAATCCTCGTGTTTGCAGTGGAAAAAATGCGTAATCCAACTTAGTATGGAAGTGTATTACATCACTTTTGTAATCACAAGAGTTGGGAGGCAAAAAAATGGAAGAAGAAAGAGAATTGATCAAGCTATCACCACCCGAAATTTTAAAACAAATATTTTTCACTTTTTATATCGGGTAGCAATCACAAGAAAGAACTAAATGGAAAGATTCATTTTCATTTACAATTTTATCATTCAAAACCATTGAATCTTTCTTTATTGAACCATCTAAAGCATGCAATTCTGAGGGATCAAAAGTTGAGCAATTATCAGGGCTTTTATCAAGTGTAGTATGCATATTGATGTTAGCATTTGAACTAGATGAAGAATCAAGGTCATGTGAAGTAGAAAGTCAAGAATCAATTTCAGCACAAATGGCACATAACGCATCACCCTCACATGAACAAACAAAAGAAGAATGTAGGAAAGAGGGAAAAATAAACTATTCATCATGTTAAATAACAAATCTGGAAATTTTCTCAATAATCCCAGCAAGTCAAAGTCTGAAAATAGTGAGCAAAATCAGAAAAATCAGCAGCAAGTTTAGTACAATTAATGTCCAAACTTCGGAAAAGTCAGCAGCTATTCACCAAAAACTTCAGAATTTGAATTCCCAAAATTGATCTTAGCTCAGAATTTCACCGCAATCATTGCACAATTTCAGCAACAAATGTTTACACAAACTGACCAAGAATTCAATTTTCAGCTCTCATCCCTCTACAACAACAGATTTCTAACAGCCAGCAACTACAATGTAATTTCAAGAGGCAATGACACCACAAAATCACAGCAACCAAGGCCCAATGTGATAGTAAAGATTTCACACAAGCCAAGCTTAGCTTCCAGCCAGCAACTATGGCTTAGATGCTAGCTACCAAGCAAACATCTTTGCACTATTGAATGGTACGATGCAATTTTTCTCTTCAAGAATGATGAAGGATGAATATTTCCTATGCACCAAAATTCAGAAATAGATGCACTAGACTCCACTCAACCTACCCCAACGCACTAATCAGCAAGTTCACAAGACTCAGGTGTAGTGAAGTAACTGGCAAAGTGAACATCAATTCAGAGAAGAAATTTTGCCAAAATTCCAATGGTTTGACTATGACACAGCAAAAACTCAAGGATATGTTGCAGACAGTCAGTAGTTCTTGGATGCAGCTAACATAGTTTCAGAGAAGGGTAGCTGTTCATTGGAGTGCTTAGGTCAAATGTTCAATTTTCTGCAAAGAAATTAAGCAAAACTGTCAAGGATGAATCAGTTCACATCAAATGTCCTGTTTCGGCTGAGCATAAGTTAGTTTTCTGGTTTCAAACTACAAAAGCATTCACAGCTCAATGCAATTTAGTTTGTGCAAAGTTTAGCAAAAGCTTGGATGAAGCACATCAGATGATAGACCAGAATAATATGAATGTAGAAGAATTGGAGATTAGGGTAGAAGAGAAGAGGATTTAGAGGATTGAAGAAGAAGAAGAGAGGGAATAAGAGAGAAGAACAGAGAGAGATAGAGAGAAGAGTTTCTAAAATAATTCTCTAAGAATCCATTACATGTCAAAAACTATCAAATACAATGGGACTATGACTTATTTATAGGTTAGAGTGACTTAATGACCAAGCCAAGCTAAAACTAACTAACTAACTAATTATCTAATTCTAACGGCTAGTTCTAACTAACTTGCATTAACTAACTTTTAAGTCTTTATTACATTTATATATCAATACCCCCCTCCCAAAACATCCTTGTCCTCAAGGATGATTGCCAACAAAACACAAATCTGAGCCTAAAAAATACACTCTACTAGAGTGAAATCAAACTAAAAACATAAGCTTCATAAGCTTTTTTAATTCTGGAAAACGTCAGGCAAACAGTCTTGAATCCTTGTGACTTGATCTTGCTAGTCACTTCACCCTTGACTTGTCCTTCCTATTTAGAGAACAATCCCTTCCCAAGAGCATTGCAAAGAGCTTCCCTTTGAACCATATGTGCAGCAGAGTTATTGTAGGAGAGAATTGAGCAAACTCTAGCAGTGACCCATCCCTGAACAAACCCACGGGATTTAGATAACACAATTGTAAAAGTTGTGGGCTTTTCTCTGAAAGATCATTTTCCAAGCCCATTTGTATCTCTGAATACAGAAACCCAGCTGTGAGCTTTTCTTCTGAGCTTGTTGAGGGTCCCACCATGTGCATCACCTTTACTTGCTGCTTCTTCTGCGCAGAACTCCAAGCTATTATTCATTGGATATTTTCCTCAGCCAAGTATATTACCCCTTGTGTCAAACTAGACCCTACAAGCATCTTAATGAGGCATCCCTTAAACCATGTCAGATTCACATAGAGAGCAAGGAGTTGGCGGCAAAATAAAACTTTAGTAATTAACCAATGGATGCATGGCAGTAACCACTCTAGGACCTTTTCTTGAAAAATAAAGCCCATGCATTCATGATCCTTCAAATAATTCTGCCCCATCAAGAAAATGCAAGCTAGCTGTCGAGTGAGATTTGACTTTTCAAACTGCACTTTGCTCAGCCATAGCCACGTGAACTGAAAGGAAAGAAAGCCATGCTCAAAACATTCCTTAGCCTGCCACGTACAACCTATACCCTGTTCAGCCTTTATTGATCTTGAAAGATGCGTATAATTAGCTCCTAATGAAAAACTCAAACTCAAAGGCATGATCCCGACTAAGGCCACCAGCGTTGACAACCCAAAACCAGAATCGGTAGCATCGATCAGAGACAGTGATGAACATAGCCCAAGTGGCAACTTCGACCCCTCAGTCAGTAGCACCGCTGGATTCCCACGAACCAGTAATGATGCTGAGCTTGCCTTCGCCTCCTTGGTGTTCACAGTCGTGCTTGAATCTTGGTGCGTTGACAGCCCAAAGTTGCTCGATCTTGTTGACACCTCTCCATTTGACTCCATCGCACACGTCATTTTCTTCATTGCAACAGTCTTGGCAGCGTCGTGCAGAGTCAGCTTGTGGTTCCTGTTCTTGAAGTCACAGTTGCATTCATTTTGAGGTGAGGACATTGCTGGCGACTCGCATCGCTTTTCTTGGAGGGTGGTTGAATACGACTCATCGTCTTCGTTATCACTTAAAGTTTTTCTCTTAGTATCTTGCTAACAGAGGACTCAAGACCTTCGCCTTCTTCTTGAACTTTGTTAGATGCTTTAGGAACAACCGGCCATTCTTCTTGCTCGGTCAAGACTTTTCTTGCCTGCGTTGCTTTCTTGGCTCGCCATTGCGAGGAGATTTCTTGCAATCTTGCCAAACGTCGGCCCTCAAGCATGGTCCTTGGTCTAAATAACCGGATTGATTCGGCTATTTCTTCTTTCAAACCAGACACGTATACAT
The DNA here is from genome assembly GCA_963242795.1 of Inga leiocalycina. Classification (NCBI taxonomy): domain Eukaryota; kingdom Viridiplantae; phylum Streptophyta; class Magnoliopsida; order Fabales; family Fabaceae; genus Inga; species Inga leiocalycina. The sequence continues at coordinate 35,948,348 of OY725326.1, forward strand.
CAATGAGGTACTCTTCCAGGAAATCATGTTTGGCAGCGAAGGAGTCAAAGGCATGGTTATAGTCAGCCAAGGAACCTTGTTGCCGCAGTTGAGTGATGACCATGCCTCCCTGAATAACGCGACTCAAATTCTGTAGCTCTTGGCGGAAGCCACAAACAGATTCTTCCCACGCTTTGAACGAATCGTATAGTTCAATAGCTTGGAATCTTTCTTCCATAATTCTTGAATTTTCTTGGGATCTTGTTTCTACCATGCAACACAGTGAGTGACGAGCCAATAAACTCAGGCTAAGAACCGAAAAGCTCTGATAGCACTAATAGACCAGAATAATATGAATGTAGCAGAATTGGAGATTAGGGTAGAAGAGAAGAGGATTTAGAGGATTGAAGAAGAAGAAGAGAGGGAATAAGAGAGAACAACAGAGAGAGATAGAGAGAAAAGTTTCTAAAATAATTCTCTAAGAATCCATTACATGCAAAAACTAAGATTATGCCTTATTTATAGGTTAGAGTGACTTAATGACCAAGTCAAGCTAAAACTAACTAACTAACTAACTAATTATCTAATTCTAATGGCTAGTTATAACTAACTGACATTAACTAACTTTTAAGTCTTTATTACATTTATATATCATCAGATTAGCATATCCACTAGAAATTCAGCAAAACGCATAGAGGCTACAACATAAATTCATTTTCAGCATTGCAATTTGATTAGGAATCAGACATTAGGTCTCATGCACATGTATGTAACACATAGAACTGGCTATGCATATTTCTAATCGAGCACAATAACGCAGCAACATCCCGAGGCAAGAAATCAATCTACAACATACAAGATTGGCCTTAAACAGTCAAGTTCTGCAAAAACATCTTGAAGGATCAAATTACAGGGTGACAGAAAGTGCTCGTTTGGATGAACAATTGGAATGCTTAAAAGTAGCTTTTCAATCGTAATTTACGGTATACGAGGTAAGTATGTGAGAGGAGTTGTATCTCGATCTACGTGAAAAGCAACTTATAAGCAATCTGATCGCTAAAACAAACATGCCCATAAATCAGAAAAATTTGAGCTCAAAAAGCAGCAAAAATATTAGTCAAATGGTTTCCACATACAACAGTAAAATTGCAATCAATCTCCAAACTTCAACGCCAAATGACTATCCTAACACCAACATATCGGATTTCCAGTTTCAAAAATTTCTTAGCACAGCAGATCCAAATTAGTGAAAGCTCAATGTTCGTGCAGCAAATTATTTTATTATTATTATTATTATTTCTTTAATAAATTGAAAACAAATACTCCTAACATACACAAACTACACCCGGGTCAATTTTGCAATTGACACCTAATTACCTAGGAGCTAGGCTCCCCGGCAATGGCGCCAATTTGACAAGCCATGTCGTGAGGGGCTATCAAATAAAAACTAGATTAATATGCACTATAATGATGCTAACCTTGGTGGATTCTCTAATTGGAGCCTAATTATCTAAGTTCCTAATTTAATTAAGTGACAACTACAAATTCACAAGGATGAAGATATATTTCCTAAAGTATTTCTAGACTAAATGCATGTCCTAAACAACTTTTTGTGACTTTTTTTTTTGGGTTTATATAAAGACTTGAATGGAATGAGTGGGTAAATAATGAGATAATGATGAAACTGATATCCTCTTTATCAAATGAGTTATGGCTTTCCTCATTTCAAATAATTTGGGAGTTAGCTAGTTAAATTAAAATTGTGCCCAAAAGACCTTTTAGACTGACTTGAATTAGATGAATTAAATCTGTCACACCGGGCAAGATTTAGTCCCTCTAATCGAAACCCAATCCAAAGCTCTAGCCAATTAAAGAAACCTAGAAATGCATTCAAACTCATAATCCAATAACCAAGCGACCTTGAATTATCACCAAATGTTCTCAATAATCTCAACACATTACCTGCACCCAGATTAATGTAATCAAAATTAAAGATACTAATAGCCCAATGTCATGATACAAATCAAATGTTCATAAGCCACAACCAATCTTCAAAATACTAATACGAACAGAACATCCAATCATCATACAAAATCATCGTAAGACCTAGGAATAAAAAATACAATAAAAATAGAAGAAAGGTAGAGCTAAACTCCCCTTTTAAGCTCCAAACTTAAGCCATAATCAATGCCTCAGAGGATTTGGAGGTTTAGCCACAAAAAGCCATAAAAAAACGGAGCAACCTCCGGATTTGCAGCAGCACCCATGGAGGAACTAATGGAAGACGGTGGAGTAGGTCGCCGGCCGTGAGGTGAAGAGAGAAGGTGCGAAGGATTGGTGCCCCCCCCCCCGGGAATTTCTCACTAAAGCTAAGTTTTAAACCTAATTTGAATCTGCCAAAAACGCAGCAGCAACAGCTTCAGCTCCGCTCGTGGACCATTATGACATTTTCCAAATCTGTAGGACAAAACTGCCATTTTCAATTTTAATCCAATTTTTCAAGCATATATAATTAAAAAAATTAAACCAGCATCAAACATTCTTAGAAAAATCAATGGTTAAGAGTAATTATAATTATTTTGGCAATTTTACCATTTTTAGTCCTAATTTAATGTATTTACTCTTAATCTCAATTTATTTCAAGAAAGGCATTTTAAACTCAATAATTATGACAAAATCCTCAATTAAAGTATAAAAATATATAATAAAAATCAGGATTTTTCTATCCACATTTTCATCTTTTAAAGTGCTACAAAATCATAAGAAAATCTATTTGAGCACTACACGCACACACGCACACACGCACACGCGCGCTCGCGCACACACACACTGTGTGTGGGGGGGGGTTCTGTGTCCTTCCATCTCTGTGTAACTTATAACTTCCTTATTTTGTTTATGTAGTTGCAACTAGCAACATTATACACATAAGATTCTAATCAACATGTTAATTTGTTCTCATTTAGAAGATTTAGTAAATATGGTCAAGAGAATATTGACAAGGACCATTGATTTACATTGTTGAAGTGAAACCATTTGAGTTGATCCTAAAATTGGATTGAGAAACTTAGGGCATTTGCATATGTTGATGTTGCTGAGCTGCACTGCTTCAAACCATAATCCTTGGCAAACACTGATAAAATTTGGCAAATGTCTGAGCTTTATCTGTCTCAATTATGGAAGCACAATTTTCTCTCCATTGTTGCCCTCGTCTTCTCTTGTAAGTCCAAATATCACCTCTAATTGACTAGCCTCAGTTATTAGCAAAGAGTATAGCTGTGGAAGAATGGTATTTATGGTTGTAGAAAAGAGTCTTTTGAGCTTGTTACACTTTTGAATCTCCAACTCTCTTATTTATGGGAAGCAAACTTTAGCATTGGATATGTTTTGAAAGCATTAAGATACCATCGTTGATCATAAAGGAAAAAATGCTTTTCAAATTGTTGCACTGTTTGATTTCCAGACTCTGTAAATTCGGCAAACAAAATTGACCTATGGGTAGATTCTTCTGAATTTCTTCATTTCTCAAAAAACACTAGCTCTATCTTCTCACAACAAGATATGGTTATAGAAATTAACTCTGGGAGGCTTTGAAAGATACGAGCCGAAAAAACATATGTCAGCTTTGCACTTTTTTCCACATATAATTCGATGGTATTGGAATATTGGAATTTGTGGGATGAATTTGGATGCCATCCCACAATTAATCCATTTACAATGCTCTGAAATTTACAGCTCACGCATGCTACTGTAATTGATATAAAAACTTACTCTACTAAATGTGTGTATTGTAAGTTTGAGATGGTAATTACAGGAGGAAGAGGAGGCAAATAGCCACAGACTTTGTTGCCAGAGAAAGACCTAAACATGCATAGACCTTAGCCTGTGAGATTGTGTCAGCCTCAAGTTATTAAGTAAGAAGGAGTTGCAAATGTGTGATAATGGGCCTACAATATTTATAACTTCATATATATGGTTCATCTGTATGTATGATTTTTATTTACATATTTTGTTTGTTGTTGGCCTATATATACATGAATGCATTATATCATTCATTCATTGCCAGTGATGTATTAATTTATTTAATTTAAGACTATTTCGATTTCAAAAAGAATATTAATAGCATGATATTGGTTCATTTGTATCATTTTTATTTATATACTTTGGTTTGTTGTCTACATACACAAATATTATTTTCTCAAGTTTCAATTAACACCTCTGCCTATATGTACATGAGGGCATTATTCATTCATTCAGTTTCAGTGCAGTAATAATTCATTCAGTTTAATTCAAAACTATGCAATGATTTTTCATTTACCACAGGTCACGGTGGCCAATAGTCAGATAAGGTTCAACATATGCTCTGCCCCTGCATTGATATATATTATATATATATAATTAATCTCTTTCGAACTCTCACTAGTTTGTTCCTCAAACTCTATAAAGGAGCAGAGAAAGACGGAAAATGATAAATATTAAATTTGTAATTCTTATTATTAGCACAGCACCCATTGGCTTCACGGGAAGGCAAACGAAGATCATTTGTGTGTGGAACAATATGAATGAAAAGTTGATAAAACCATAATGGCCTCATTCAACATTTTATGAAACTCTAAGGAGTTGCACATTAGTTTTTCCTATTTTTTTTTTTAATGTAAAAATCCCTCTTAGTTAAAATTGAAGGTGAGCACACAATAATTTATTATTTACCCTTAAAAAAGTCTGTGCAAATCAATATTATAATAAAAGTATGTGCGGTTTTAAAAAAATATATACAATATTTCGTCCAAAATAATAGAAATATAAAATAATAGTGGTATTGTATTGAAACACAGTTTAATTTAGTATTATCTATTTTTAGTTAAATTTCTGTGAAAATTAGGATATGATCATACACTAATTAATTAATCGATGGAGTGGACTGAGTGATTAGCAACATAAATAGTACTCATAAGGGGGGAAAGAACGTAAAATGGACAAATATGTGGATAAAGTGGTATTATCTATGGACGCAATCGAATATATGTGATGGAAAATATATTTGTTTGCCAAATGACCAAACAAAACCCAAGAAAAAAGGTAATTTGAAAAAATCATGGAAAATGACAGAAAAAGAATTTTAAAATTGTAAAATCCTAAATCAGGTTTGTTATCAAGAATTAATAAGGGAATGACGAAACTTAATACGCAATTCACAACTCATTTTTTTGTGAAATACTTGATTTGAAATTTTGTAATTTCAAAATTCATTTTCAGTCTCTTCCCCAAAAATCATTGTTCTAATTACAAGTGTTTTCCTTTTATTATATTCTCAGGTCATCCCCTTAATAATTCTTTATCCATTGCTGTATATACGTATATAATTTTATAAATAGGATTAAAATACATCTAACTTAATGTTGACTGCCAAACAACAGTACAATCGCACACATATTGAAGAATTATGTGTTAAATTATTTCACAATTTTTTTAGTGTCCATAGCAGCTCCAGTAATACTAGGGGATATTATATTAATTATGTATATTATATTTCCAAATAATTACCTTTTTTAATTGCGAGGGATCTACTTCCTCAAAAGGAATCATGGCAGCAGGAGTTTGGGGAGCATACAGCTGAAGAGAGAAAGAAAGATTGACTTGGAAGAAAATATATGCATTGTCCAATACCAGTGCTTCGAAGTTGTACAATAATTAAAAAGAACATTATACCAGGAAAAAGAAAAAGAAAATTAGGAAGAATTGATGATGTTAAATCAAATATCCGCAAGCATATATATATTTGTGATATATGCATGCACGTATTTAAGTAAACATGCATGGGGCAATGCTTATACACTAAATTTGACTATTTGTGCAAGTGAAATATTGGCTTAACTATAAGCTATTTAAAGAAGCTTCTAATAATATATAGTTATAAATCAATTTTATAAATCATAATTCAAACAAATATATTTTATAAATTAATTTCATCTAAAATTTATTATTCGCACGCCCTACCTCTAATCATGATACACACCGATGGATCAAAGGAAAATGTACCTAAAAGCATTAAATTTAAATTTGAAAAAGTTAAAAAAAAAAGTAAAGGAAAATGCACCATTCGTTGGTGCATCTTTTATGTCTTCGATTTTTCATTTGTATATATATAACTTGTGCTTTTGCTTTTGAAACTGAGCCTATGAATGAATTTGTGTATACCTCAAAGTGTATATTTCAGTTGGATGTTTTCATGGATATTCTTTCTGATTTATCTATAATTCGTTCACATTATGTTGGTGCATATATTAGGGGCAATAAGTCTCTCTAGTACTAATTTATTGCAATAAGGTTTTTCCATTATTAAGAAAGGAACATAAATGTCGTCAGATTCTCATGTTTCGATGATTATAAAATTTAGAGAAGATTGTTTTACGAAGATAAAAAAGTTTTAGTTGATTAAAAGAATGAGGCGAAAGAATCAAATCAGTCTACACTTAAAAGATTGTAGAGTTACAAAGATATATCTTATAGCCTACAAAATTTTCATTGAAAGTAGTTAAGAGATTTATTATAGAATAATTAAATCCAAAAGGTTTTTAGATAAAATGGTTTTCTTAAAGTCAAGTTTTCATAACTTAATCACATCTGGTTTTCAAATTCATTCTAGTGACAACTGTTGATATTCATGAAGGTTTGTTCACAAGTGATTGAGTTAGTCAACAAGAGCTTTTTTGTTTGGAAAAAAATTGATAATTTCTTGTTTTTGTTAATAACCCCTACTCTGTTTTACTCCGTTCTTTCTTTTTTGTTTTACAAAATAACTGACCACCTAGTTTTTATTTGAACAGGGAAAGCTAGAGAGAGACAGAGTGAGCATATGGTTTTTCCGATCAAACAGGGAACCCCCTCCGATCAGGGAAGTGGATTGTCCCAGGAAGAGGAAGACCTTCTAGGCTGTAACATTAAGAGAATGCCCAATGCACTAGAGCAGCGAGAGGACAAGGCTCAGAAGGAAAGTGCAACGAAACAACAGGATGCCATGATGGAGGAAGCTGAAGCTCGTGGAGATCATACCAGAATAATACCTCCGAAAAGGGATATGCGATTCCCAGCTAAAAGTCATATTTCATAAAAAGCTAAACTGATGGGTGAAGATAAAGCATCATTTGAGAAAAACTTTGATGAACAAATGAAAGAATGGCTCGAGGAAGAAAAAGAAAACATGCCAGTGCTATTAGACGAGCAGAGGAAATCAATTAGCTCATTAGCTTGCTTAAACGTTTCGGATGAGCGCCTGAAGGAGTTATGCAGGCCCTGGAAAGACGCTTTGATTATAACATTGTTGGGCAGGAGAACGAATCTGATTATAATTAAGGACAGGATTGGTAGAATGGTGAGATCAGAAAATTTTGAACTTATAGATCTGCCTAATAACTATTTTGTGTTTCGGTCAGGTGATAAAATGTTATGCACTAAACTCTTGTTTGATGGGCCATGGGTAATCCAGGGACACTATCTGGCTGTTCAGAGATGGAACCCTAATTTCAACCCTTATTGTAACAAAGTTAGGAAGGTGGCTATTTGGGTTAGAGTTCCAACTCTTCCTATGCATATGCATTCAGCCGACTGTATGATGGAGATTGGAAATTTAATAGGCCGTGCACTTAAGGTTGATCTCAACACTCTAGCTCAAAAAGAGAATAATAAACATGTGGTTGAATGGGGGAAGTTTGCAAAAGTTAGCCTAGAGGTGGATCTTAATAAACAGTTATAGTTCAGATTCATTCTTAGGAATCAAATATACACGGTTGAGTATAAAGGACTCGATGCTATATGCTTTAAATGTGGGATGTATGGTCATACGCAGGTAAATTGCCCGACGAGCATATCAAATCAGAAATCACCAATGGAACTTGAGTCATTAGACAACCCAGTTCCGGTGTCAGAAAACTCTCAAATCACAACCAAAAATCAGATTATGAGTCTACCCGGTGTTACGTTAGACAAGGAGTACGGACCTTAGATGAAGGTCAAATCAGCCCCAAAAGAACGGTCTTCTAAAGGAAAGGTGGACAGGAAACAGAGCAGTGTGAAAGCGTCACCCAAATAACTGATTGAGACTGATGTTGTAGGTGACAAATTCACTTGGGAGCAGGACCTTCTTAAGGAGCGAATCGATTGGGCCTTCAATAATTCAGAGTGGAATCAGGCCTACCCTTTGACAAAGGTTCATCATTTAAGCAAGTTTGGGTCAGACGATAGGCCAATTCTCCTTCGCTAATCACCAGAGATATCGACCCATATACCTAAACCAATGTTCAAATGTCAGGTTGCTTGGTTTTTGGAAGAAGATTTTGAAGAAGTTGTTAAGCAATGCTAGGAAACGGATCAATGGAGTGATAAAGTTAGGAAATTTGCACAGAATGCTCAAGATTGAAATAGGAAGAAGGTTGGTAATATTGTTGAGAAGAAGAAAAGCATTCTTAGAAGGATAGAAGGTGTTGAACGAGCTAGAGGGAGGCGCGATAGCCAATATCTTGTTCAAATAGAAAGGGAATTATGGAAAGATTATAACAAAGTGTTAGCTCAGGAGGAGCTACTATGGTACCAGAAGTCTAGGTGCAATTGGTTGAAATGGGAAGACAAAAATAGCAAATATTTCCATACAACGACTATGATAAAGCGCAGAAAAAACAGAATCAAGGCACTTAAGAAAGATGATAAAGTGTGGTCTTTTGATCAAGATGAATTGAAGACTATCTCTCTTAAGTATTACAAAGAGCTTTTCAAGAGTGGGGGATCGACATTTTTTTCCTTTGCTCACTAGAAATGATTTTCCACATCTGACAGAGGAGGAGAGGAATCGACTCCACTCTGACATTACTCAGGATGAGATCAAGACAGCCACGTTCGACTTGGGAGCATTCAAAGTTCCAGGATTGGATGGGATACAAGCATTTTTCTATTAGGAGTTCTGGGATTTAACAGGGGAATCTATTTGTAAGCTAGTTGAAGATTGTTTTGATAATCATGATAAAGTTAGTGAGGTTAACGATACCAACATAGTTCTTATTCCCAAGGTGGAGAGCTCTCAGATGATTACAGATTTCAGGCCCATATCTCTTTGTAATGTCAGTTACAAGATCATCACCAAGATAATTAGTCGGTGATTGTGGGAAATAATGGATAAGCTTATGGGTCTTCATCAGTGCAGTTTTATAACTGGAAGACAGAGCAGTGATAATATTATTATCACTCAGGAAGTGATATATTTAATGAAGACTAGACCTGGCCTAAACGGCTGGATAGCAATCAAGGTGGACCTAGAAAAGACGTATCACAGGCTTGAATGGACATTCATACATGACACACTCAAGAATGTAGGCATTGAGAGCAAGCTATGTGATCTTATTATGGCTTGTATAACATCACCATCCTTTCAGGTTCTATAGAACGGGGAAGCAACATCGCCTTTCAGATCTACTAGAGGAATATGACAAGGGGACCCAATCTCTCCATATATTTTTACTTTATGTATGGAGAGATTGAGTCACCTTATTAAGGATGCGATTAATGATGGTGAATGGGTTCCAATTCAACTTAATTGAGGTGGACCAAAGATCTCACATCTCTTCTTTGTAGATGACCTCATTCTTTTTAAAGAGGCTTCAGAAAGCCAAGTGCAAGGGATAATGAGTGTTCGCTGATTAGCTTCCGCAAGCACATGGGTCGTAAGTAATAATTTAGTGAGTAAACGAGTGTCGATCCACAAGAACTATGATGAAAGTGAGTTAATTATTGTAACTATGTTCTTAACTAAGTTGAATGAAATCATTTGAAATTGAGTATGTCAATTAAGGAAATTTGCTAAAAACAATACGATAAAACAAAGGTGATTGTAAAATTGATTCTACTTCAAGGTTTAAAGGCTTAGGATTACTTCTTCCGCATTGTATTTCATGAAACTAAACAATTGATTCACTTATGCTAATTGTGTGAGTCCATATGCTAATCAAAGATTCTAAGATCATCAATCAAGCTCTCTCAAGTCAAGATTGATTTTTAATATTCATTACCAATATTCAATCTCTTGTCTATCATTAATGAAAATCATCTTTCCCAAAGCAATTCTTCATTAGACTATGCTAGGTTGTTAGATATATCTCTATTCTAACAACAAACCATCCATTTAATCCTTAACCTTCAAGTCTAGCATGATTTTTCTCAAGTTCTACAACCAAAATAGCTCTGTCAAGCATCATTCAATTGAACTAAACTAATCATATGGTAATCAAGCACAAGTTAGTAATTAAGCATAGAGAAAAATCAGCATATATTCTCAACAACTAGAAAAAGCAAGAAAATAGAGTAGTTTTAATCCATATAATGAGTAGAAGTAATCCTAAATGAGAGTTTTAGCTATTCATAATCAATACAAACCAAAAACTCAAGACAAAACTCATAACCATATCAGCAAATGGGAAGATAAGATGAGAAAAACCAGAAAAAAGAGAGGAAAATCTTGAGTTTCTCCAAGAATCTCCTCCAAGAAGCATCATAATCCTCCTCAAGCTCTCCAAGAAGCCTCCTTGTGGTTCTTGAGCTCTTCCTTGTGCAGAATCCCCTCATTTCGGTGCCCCTATTAGGTTAAATAGTAAGCTGCAGCTTCAGTTTTTCAAAACGTACAGTTGTAGTATTGCAACTTTGCCTTCGCATTAGTTTTTCCTATTTTTTTTAATGTAAATAAAAATCCCTCTTAGTTAAAATTGAAGGTGAGCACACAATAATTTATTATTTACCCTTATAAAAGTCTGTGGAAATCAATATTATAATAAAAGTATGTGTGGTTTTAAAAAAAATATATAATATTTCGTCCAGAATAATAGAAATACAAAATAATAGTGGTATTGTACTGAAACACAGTTTAATTTAGTATTATCTATTTTTAGCTAAATTTCTGTGAAAATTAGGATATGATCATACACTAATTAATTAATCGATGGAGTGGACTGAGTGATTAGCAACATAAATAGTACTCATAAGGGGGGAAAGAACGTAAAATGGACAAATATACGGATAAAGTGGTATTATCCATGGACGCAATCGATTATATGTGATGGAAAATATATTTGTTTGCCAAATGACCAAACAAAACCCAAGAAAAAAAGGTAATTTGAAAAAATCATGGGAAAATGATAGAAAAAGAATTTTAAAATTACAAAATCCTAAATCAAGTTTGTTACCAAGAGTTAATAAAGGAATGATGAAACTTGATAAGAAATTCACAACTCATTTTTTTGAGAAATACTTGATTTGAAATTTTGTAATTTCAAAATTCATTTTCAGTCTGTTCCCCAAAAAATCATTGTTCTAATTACAAGTGTTTTCCTTTAATTATATTCACAGGTCATCCCCTTAATAATTCTTTATCCATTGCTGGATATACGTATATAATTTTATAAATAGGATTAAAATACATCTAACTTAATGTTGACTGCCAAACAACAGTACAATCGCACACATTTTGAAGAATTATGTGTTAAATTATTTCACAATTTTTTTAGTGTCAATAGCTGCTCCAGTAATACTAGGGGATATTATATTAATTATGTATATTATATTTCCAAATAATTACCTTTTTAATTGTGAGGGATCTACTTCCTCAAAAGGAATCATGGCAGCAGGAGTTTGGGGAGCATACAACTGAAGAGAGAAAGAAAGATAGACTTGGAAGAAAATATATGCATTGTCCAATACCAGTGCTTCAAAGTTGTACAATAATTAAAAAGAACATTATACCAGAAAAAAAATAGAAAATTAGGAAGAATTGATGATGTTAAATCAAATATCCGCAAGCATATATATATATATATATATATTTGTGATATATGCATGCACGTATTTAAGTAAACATGCATGGGGCAATGCTTATACACTAAATTTGACTATTTGTGCAAGTGAAATATTGGCTTAACTATAAGCTATGAAAAGGAGCTTCTAATAATAGATAGTTATAAATCATAATTCAATCAAATCTATTTTATAAATTAATTTCTTCAAAAATTTATTATTCGCACGCCCTACCTCTAATCATGATACACACCGATGGATCAAAGGAAAATGTACCTAAAAGCATTAAATTTAAATTTGAAAAAGTACAAAAAAAAAAAAAGTAAAGGAAAATGCACCATTTGGTGCATCTTTTATTTCTTCGATTTTTCATTTGTATATATATAACTTGTGCTTTTGCTTTTGAAACTGAGCCTATGAATGAATTTGTGTATACCTCAAAGTGTATATTTCAGTTGGATGTTTTCATGGATATTCTTTCTGATTTATCTATAATTCGTTCACATTATGTTGGTGCATATATTAGGGGCAATAAGTCTCTCTAGTACTAATTTATTGCAATAAGGTTTTTCCATTATTAAGAAAGGAACATAAATGTCATCAGATTCTCATGTTTCGATGATTATAAAATTTAGAGAAGATTGTTTTGCAAAGATAAAAAAGTTTTAGTTGATTAAAAGAATGAGGCGAAAGAATCAAATCAGTCTACAAAGATATATCTTATAGTCTACAAAATTTTCATTGAAAGTAGTTAAGAGATTTATTATAGAATAATTAAATCCAAAAGATTTTTAGATAAAATGGTTTTCTTAAAGTCAAGTTTTCATAACTTATTAATCACATCTGGTTTTCAAATTCATTCTAGTGACAACTGTTGATATTCATGAAGGTTTGTTCACAAGGGATTGAGTTAGTCAACAAGAGCTTTTTTGTTTGGAAAAAAATTGATAATTTCTTGTTTTTGTTAATAACCCCTACTCTGTTTTACTCTGTTCTTTCTTTTTTGTTTTACAAAATAACTGACCGCCTAGTTTTTGTTTGAACAGGGAAAGCTAGAGAGAGACAGAGTGAGCATATGGTTTTTCCGATCAAACAGGGAACCTCCTCCGATCAGGGAAGTGGATTGTCCCAGGAAGAGGAAGACCTTCTAAGCCGTAACATTAAGAGAATGCCCACGGCACTAGAGCAGCGAGAGGACAAGGCTCAGAAGGAAAGTGCAGCAAAACAACAAGATGCCACGATGGAGGAAGCTAAAGCTCGTGGAGATCATACCAGAATAATACCTCTGAAAAGGGATATGCGATTCCCAGCTAAAAGTCATATTTCATATAAAGCTAAACTGATGGGTGAAGATGAAGCATCATTTGAGAAAAACTTTGATGAACAAATGAAAGAATGGCTCGAGGAAGAAAAAGAAAACACGCCAGTGCTATTGGACGAGCAGAGGAAATCAATGAGCTCATTACCTTGCTTAAACGTTTCGGATGAGCGCCTGAAGGAGTTATGCAGGCCCTAGAAAGACGCTTTGATTATAACATTGCTGGGCAGGAGAACGAATATGATTATAATTAAGGACAGGATTGGTAGAATGCTGAGATCAGAAAATTTCAAACTTTTAGGTCTGCCTAATAACTATTTTGTGTTTCGGTCAGGTGATAAAACATTATGCACTAAACTCCTATTTGATGGGCCATGGGTAATCCAGGGACACTATCTGGCTGTTCAGAGATGGAACCCTAATTTCAACCCTTATTGTAACAAAGTTAGGAAGGTGGCTATTTGGGTTAGAGTTCCAACTCTTCCTATGCATATGTATTCAGCCGACTGTATGATGGAGATTGGAAATTTAATGGGCCGTGCACTTAAGGTTGATCTCAACACTCTAGCTCAAAAAGAGAATAATAAACATATGGTTGAACGGGGGAAGTTTGCAAGAGTTAGCGTAGAGGTGGATCTTAATAAACAGTTACAGTCCAGATTCATTCTTAGGAATCGAATATACACGGTTGAAGGACTCGATGCTATATGCTTTAAATGTAGGATGTATGGTCATACACACGTAAATTGCCCGACGAGCATATCAAATCAGAAATCACCAATGGAACTTGAGTCCTCGGAAAACCCAGTTCCGGTGTCAGAAAATTCTCAGATCACAACCAAAAATCAGATTATGGGTCTACCCGGTGTTACGTTAGACCAGGAGTACGGACCCTGGATGAAGGTCAAATCAGCCCCAAAACAACGGTTTTCTAAAGGAGAGGTGGACAGGAAACAGAGCAGTGTGAAAGCGTTACCCAATATCCATCTACATGGGAAAGAAGAGAGCAAATCCTCTGGGTCAAGATTTCATGTGCTGCCAGTGATGGAACCAGCGGAAGCTACCGTTGAAAATGAGAGGGAGATTATTAAAAAAGGCCCTGTGATGCAATGGAGAAAGAAAGAAATTGCAGAGCTACTGATAATAGCCGAAAGCAAACAGAAGGAGCAGGTGTTGGATGTGACTTTCTCAGTTTTTGAGAAGGGAGGGACAAGTGGGATAAAGCAATTAGAAGGTGTGAATGAAGGTGAATTGAATAAGACAAATTCCAAAACATCAAAGAAAGAGAGCGGGATAAAGCAACTGGAAGGTGTAAATGAAAGAGAATTGAACAAGACAAATTCCAAAAAGTCAAAGAAAGAAAAGATGCCACGTGGCCCCAAGGAAAATGAAGACAAAGTTGGAATTTTGCATCAAGAAGAAGCAGGTGAGACGGTGTGCAATGGGCTAGACAATAAATTAGTAATATCCAAGAATAGGGCCAAGCTTTTAAGGCCCAAAGTTCTATCAACTAATTTCAAAAAAAAAACAAGTGGGTAGAAGCCATCATCTTGTTTTTGGATCGGTAGCTGTAAATGGGTTACTGAACATGGATCAAATTAACATAATTATTGGAGACGAAAGAAGGAAATGCGCTCCTCACGCTGAAACGCAACAAATAGAAACGGAGGTGCAAGGATGCCGTTTTGAAGAACAAGTTGTTGATATCTTAGTGCCACCCGATCAAGCTGTGACACAAGAGGTCATCATAATGGAGAAAGTACAGTGTGAACTGATTGGTGTTGCACATGGAACCAATGGTGTGATAAAGGAGGAGAAGCTGGCTATGGATGCAGCTATGGAACTCTCCGACTCAGGGCAGTAACTCTCCTTGCTCTTGTTTATTTTTGATATTTCTAGTTCATACTTATATGGATATTTTATCATAGAATTATAGAGGCGCAGCCTCTGAATATTTTCCTGGCAGGATTAAAGACGTTTTACTGGGTAGGAATGTGAGAATTCTTATTCTTAATGAAACGCGTGTTAGTGGGAAGAGAGCAGATACAATTAGCCGGAACCTTGGTTTCAATACATGGATAAGATTGGAGGCCACAGGTTACGCAGGAGGTATCTGGGTATTATGGAATGCTGAAGATCTTAATATCCATTACATCAATTCATCTACTCAAGCAATTCATGTCAGCGTTAGACCTGTGGGGAGCTTAGATGAATTTATTCTATACAGCGTCTATGCTGAACCGAATTGCATACTGAGGCAAAGCTTATGGAATGAATTACATACCTTCAGTAATTCGATTACAGTTCCATGGCTTGTTATAGGCGATTTTAATGCCTATTTATCAGAGGATGATAGGCGAGGTGGATCGAAGCCTAATTACAGGTCTATGAGACAATTTACAGAATGCATTACGAGGGCACAACTGATTGAGACTGATGTTGTAGGTGACAAATTCACTTGAGAGCGGGACCTTCTTAAGGAGCGAATCGATTGGGCCTTCATTAATTCGGAGTGGAATCTTTGACAAAGGTTCATCATTTAAGCAAGTTTGGGTCAGACCATAGGCCAATTCTCCTTCGCTAATCACCAGAGATATCGACCCATAGACCTAAACCAATGTTCAAATGTCAAGTTGCTTGATTTTTGGAAGAAGATTTTTAAGAGGTTGTTAAGCAATGCTGGGAAAGGGATCAATGGAGTGAGAAAGTTAGGAAATTTGCACAGAATGCTCAAGACTGGAATAGGAAGAAGGATGGTAATATTGTTGAGAAGAAGAAAAGCGTTCTTAGAAGGATAGAAGGTGTTAAACGAGCTAGAGGGAGGCGCGATAGCCAATACCTTGTTCAAATAGAAAGGGAGTTATGGAAAGATTATAACAAAGTGTTAGCTCAGGAGGAGCTACTGTGGTAACAGAAGTCTAGGTGCAATTGGTTGAAATGGGAAGACAAAAATAGCAAATATTTCCATACAACGACTATGATAAAGCATAGAAAAAACAGAATCAAGGTACTTAAGAAAGATGATGGAGTGTGGTCTTTTGATCAAGATGAATTGAAGACTATCTCTCTTGAGTATTACAGAGAGCTTTTCAAGAGTGGGGGATCGACTTTTTTTCCTTTGCTCACTAGAAATGATTTTCCACATCTGACGGAGGAGGAGAGGAATCACCTCCACTCTGACATTACTCAAGATGAGATCAAGACAGCCACCTTCGACTTGGGAGCATTCAAAGCTCCAGGGCCGGATGGGATACAAGCAATTTTCTATCAGAAGTTCTGGAATTTAACAGGGGAATCTATTTGTAAGCTAGTTGAAGATTGTTTTAATAATCCTGATAAAGTTAGCAAGGTTAACGATACCAACATAGTTCTTATTCCCAAGGTGGAGAACTCTCAGATGATTACAGATTTCAAGCTCATATCTCTTTGTAATGTCAGTTACAAGATCATCACCAAGATAATTAGTTGGTGATTGCGGGAAATAATGGATAAGCTTGTGGGTCTTCATCAGTGCAATTTTATAACTGAAAGACAGAGCAATGATAATATTATTATCACTTAAGAAGTGATACATTCAATGAAGACTAGACCTGGCCCAAACGGCTGGATGGCAGTCAAGGTGGACCTAGAAAAGGCGTATGACAGGCTTGAATGGACATTCATACATGACACACTCAGGAATGTAGGCATTGAGAGCAAGCTATGTGATCTTATTATGGCTTGTATAACATCACCATCCTTTTGGGTTCTATGGAACGGGGAAGCAACATCGCCTTTCAGATCTACTAGAGGAATACGGCAAGGGGACCCAATCTCTCCGTATATTTTTACTTTATGTATGGAGAGATTGAGTCACCTTATCAAGGATGCGATTAATGATGGTGAATGGGTTCCAATTCAACTTAATCGAGGTGGACCAAAGATCTCACATCTCTTCTTTGTAGATGACCTCATTCTTTTTAGAGAGGCTTCAGAAAGCCAAGTGCAAGGGATAATGAGTGTTCGCCGTTTAGCTTCCACAAGCGCACAGGTCGCAAGTAATAATTTAGTGAGTAAATGAGTGTCGATCCACAAGGACTATGACGAAAGTGAGTTAATTATTGTAACTATGTTATTAACTAGGTTGAATGAAATTATTTGAAATTGAGTATGTCAATTAAGGAAATTTGCTAAAGACAATAAGGTAAAACAAAGGTGATTGTAAAATTGATTTTACTTCAAGGTTTAAAGGCTTAGGATTACTTCTTCCTCATTGTATTTCATGAAACTATGCAATTGATTCACTTATACTAATTGTGTGAGTCCATATGCTAGTCAAAGATTCTAAGATCATCAATCAAGCTCTCTCAAGTCAAGATTGATTTTTAATCTTCATTACCAATATTCAATCTCTTGTCTATCATTAATGAAAATCATCTTTCCCAAAGCAATTCTTCATTAGACTATACTAAGTTGTTAAAGATATCTCTATTCTAACAACAAACAATCCATGTAATCCTTAAACTTCAAGTCTAGCATGATTTTTCTCAAGTTCTACAACCAAAATAACTCTCTCAAGCATCATTCAATTGAACTAAACTAATCATGTGGTGATCAAGCACAAGTTAGTAATTAAGCATAGAGAAAAATCAGCATATATTCTCAATAACTAGCAAAAGCAAGAAAATATAGTAGTTTTAATCCATACAATGAGTAGAAGTAATCCTAAATGAGAGTTTTAGCTATTCATAATCAATACAAACCAAAAAATCAACACAAAACTCATAACCATATCAGCAAATGGGAAGATAAGAGGAGAAAAACTAGAAAAAGAGAGGAAAATCTTGAGTTTCTCTAAGAATCTCCTCCAAGAAGCACCAAAATCATCCTCAAGCTCTTCAAGAAGCCTCCTTGTGGTTCTTGAGCTCTTCCTTGTGTAGAATTCCCTCATTTCGGTGCCCCCATTAGGTTAAATAGTAAGCTGCAGCTTCAATTTTTCAAAACGCACAGTTGTAGTATCGCAACTTTGCCTTCGCTTTGCTATAGCGAACCCACAGCATACGCGGTCAGAAGGGCCTATTTTTTATGTGTTTTCGCTTTTTCTTCGCTATAGCAAACCCACAGCGTACGCGGTCAGAAGGGCCTATTTTTTATGTGTTTTTGCTTTTGCTTCGCCATAGTGTAGCAAAAGCGACCGGGAGCACCTTCAAACTACTTGAATCTTCCTTTTTGGCTTTTGTTCTTTTTTTCTCCACCTCCAAGGATCCATGTAAGCTTCCATTTCTTGTCCTCATCCTCCTACAAAGAGAAGGATTTTATGAGCTTTCCAATTTTCTTCAATTTAATCTAAAACTCTATACATTTAGCTCAAAATTTGCACTTTTCAAAGTATTTTCATCATATCACATTTTCCTTCATATATATAAAGTTTATGCACAATTTTAGTTTAAAACCACAAATATATAAGAAAAATGTGATGAAATACAAGAATTTCCATAGAATAACAATGAGTTGTCTGAAGAGATTCTGTGTTGCGTCGGGACAGAAAATGAATAACAGCAAGACCAAAATGTGTTTTTCTAGGAATGTCCATGCATCTAGAGTGATAAGTTTGAGTAGGAGCATGGGTATCAAACTGACAAGTGATTTGGGGAAGTACTTGGGAATTCCTTTAATCCATAAGCGAGCTTCTAATATTCTTTTTTCACCAATCATGGAAAAAACACAAAAAGAAGCTCTTGGGATGGAAACAAGGGTGTTTAAACTTGGTAGGAAGGGTTACTCTTATCAGATCAGTTCTTATGGCATTACCCAGTTACCATATGCAGACGATGCTTCTTCCTAAAGGTTTATTAAAGGAGATAGAGCGAAAATGTAGGAGCTTCTTATGGGGAGAAACGGATGAAGAGAAGAAGCTCCACTTGATCTCCTGGGACTTTATTACGAGGAACAAGAAGGATGGAGGATTGGGAATTAGAGATCTCCACAAGCAGAATGAAGCATTTATTATGAAATTGTGTTGGCAAATACTCACTAAAAAAGATGTTCTGTGGACACAGGTGCTTAGAGCCAAATATAAATGTGGTCAAGAACACATGCCAAATATTTGCAAAAGGAAAGAGTCATCTGTTACATGGAGAGGATTATGTGCTGTGTGGGAAAAGTTCTGTAAGGGTGTGGGTGTCAAAATTGGAAATGGTTATCAGACTTCCTTTTGGTTTGAAAATTGGTCTGAGATCAACAAACCTTTAATTGAAGTAATTCCTAGATATGAAGCCTTTGCCGATAGAGAAGAAAAGGTAATAGATTATGTTGACCCTTGGGGTGAATGGGATATTCGTAAACTTAGTAAGTGGTTCCATCCTCAGGTCATTGATCGAATTGTATGTGCTCATCCTCCCTGAGAGGAGAGACGTGAGGATATTTTTTTATTGGAAATCATCCTTTGATGGCCAGTTTTCGATTAGTTCTGCATATCACTTTCTTTTTGCAAGTATCCATAATGTGGGGGAGACATTATGGAAGCAGCTGTGGAAATGGGCTATTCCTGAGAAGATTAAGTCTTTCATGTGGCTCGTTGCGCATAGGCGAGCTCATACAACCCAACTACGAGCTCAAAGAGGAATCAGTGTTTCTGTAAATTGTCCATTTGGATGCAGCCAAGAGGAAGACACAATGCACTTGTTAAGAAACTGTGTCAATGCTAAAGAACGATGGATTTTGGTTGTAAATCCAGCTATGTGGGATACTTTTTCTTCCTTGCAAGGTATAGAGTGGATAAAATGGAACCTCATGCACGAAAATGGGCTGCCTTATATGAATATATATGTTGGGCTATATGGGTCTCTAGATGCTCGAAATTATTCGGGGATGATATGGTAGGGGAATACAGAAACGCCAACTCAAGTCTATTCCGTGCTAGTTGGGATCAAGACCTCATCTCACATTGCCAATTCTACTCTTATCAGACATTACCACATATGAGTAAGGTGGTGAGACGATCAGGCTACATCAATCTAAAGGTAGATGGTTCAGTCTTGGATTCAGGGCATAGTGGATGTGGAGGTGTTATTCGAGGAGAGGAAGGAGAGTGGATTGGGGGATACATTTGCAAGTTGATTTCAATTCCCTCAACCATAGCAGAAATCATTGCCATAATTCAGGGACTTCATATTTGCTGGAACAAAGGATTCAGGAACGTTATACTATCTACTGACTCTATTGAAGCTATCGTCTTGTTAACGAGGGGTTGTGATTACAACCATCCTTTCTATGATATTGTTAGTGATGCCAGGATGTGGTTATCTAAAAGCTGGCAGGTGCTGATTTGTCATATACCTAGGGACAGCAATACTCTTGCAGACTATTTAGCTAAGTCTGCCCATAATATTGTGGGGAATTTTGTTTTTCTTGATTATCTACCACCTTCTCACCAGGAGATGCTCGATGATGAAGGATGATGATCCATTTTTAGGATCCTTGATTGTATTTCGCTTTAGGCGCTAGTGATTTCCAGTTTCTATTCAAAAAATAATAATAATAACTTACCGCCAACAATTTTAGCTGCTCATGAACAATTTTTACCAAAATGCTTCTTTTATTATCATTTCTAACATCAATAATATATACCACTTCGTCCAACTTGCTGGCATTCTAGTGCATTTTGCCAACAAGTTTACTTTTCTCTGATGTGTCTTTAGATTAATGTTGCTATGTATTAGATGCTCAAAACTGCCTCTATTCCTCTGAGTGTATCACATTTACTTTTTTCACACCACAAGAGACTCATGATTGTGAGAATCTTTAAGTAGGTCATTGTATTTGTGTAAGAGATCAGCTTCAAAGTGAAATCTGGAAATATTATTAAGTGGAACAAAGAGCTCAATTTGATCTTTGAGAAAGCTTCCTATGTAATATCCTAAAATTTGAGATTTGAGGCTAGAGAATAAGCCTAAATTAAGTGGACTGCTAAGCCCTAATTTAGTAGATGTCTCAAATCTATTCTCTAATGTCTCTTATATCTTTGGGCATTAAAGAAAATAAAATGGTTAATTTTGGAAGAAAGTGATTATGCTTATTGTGAAATCGCCTATGAGGCAGTAAGTTTGTCATATGATTTTGTATGACCAAATGATGATAAAAAAATTATGAAAATTTATAAGGTGAAAGTAGACATCTTAAGCTTTAATTTGATAGGTCATATGACTCAATTAAAGCTATATACAAAAAGATATGAATTTTTGAATTCAGTACAGAAAAATTGTGAAATTTCTGGAACAGTATACAAAGATTAAAATTATGGGAATTTTGTGATTCCATCTAGTAAAATGCTATATTTTTCCTTGAAACTAGACTCAATAAGGGTTCTATAGGCTTTAGAATCACTCCAATTCGATTTTTTTAGAATTAGTTATGATGTTTCAAAATTTGGGCAGAAATCTGCCAAAATTTCTGAATAATCTAAAAATAGGAAAATAAATAAGGGATATTTCAAAGTATTATAAAATAATTCTCCATCTCCTTCCTTCCTTCAAAACTGACGTGAAGTTCAGTTTTAGAGAAAGAGAAGAGTTGAGATTTTTAGAGAGAGAAGGAGAGGAAAAAGCTTGTAAAGGTAAATGATTTCTTCGGTAAATCGATTTCTAATGCGTATAACTCCGTTCCTAAGCTTCCTTTGCATATGATTTAAGGTTTGAAAGCTCATCTTTTGGTGTTTGAACAGCTAGGGTTCAGCCATATCAAGGGAGAGCTAGTGGGAGCTTGAGGTAACTTCCAAACTCTTGTATATTGACTATTTTGGCTGCTGTGGGCAATTTAATCAGTGAAATTTCACCGGATTGCCATTGGTTTTAATTTTTGAAAATGGGTTGGCCTAGGGGTTATGCTACCCAAATTGGTACTAAATGGTAGTTGTAACCTAATGGAATAGTCAATAAAATTGTTAGGAATAGAAAGAAACGTATTTACGGAGCCGAAACCGAAAAACCCTGATTTTTCTTGGAGTTCTTATAAATTTCAGCCAGCTCTAGATATGGGTCTTAGAGTTGGATTTTCAATGATTTGATGGTTCCATTGAGTTCAGGACCGAAAATTAGGTGGCGTTACAGTTGGTCACTTTTTCGGAAAAGGCCGAAAAAGCATAATTACGAAAACGCCCCTGAAACCCTTAAAGTGGGGCTGTCAAGGGTAATTTTGTAATTTGATATTGAATTTGATAATTCTGAGTCCAGAAATGGATTCCTTGGGTGGAAATTTGTTAGGATAGTCCAGGTTAGAATTTTGAGAAAAATACAGTTAGACCGGGTACGGAGGGGCCGAGCTAGGTCCCCGGGGGTATTTTAGTAATTTTTTCAATATAGCTTCATCTAGCCCCCCAGAAACACTATGGAAGTGTCTAAATGGTACATTTGGAATTGTAGGACCCAGTTGAGGGCCCAAGTTGCTGGCACGCAAATCGAGGAGAAAAGACTGAAGGTAGGGAACTTACCTCTCCTGCATGTATTTGATATTTGTGTTAATGTGTTGATACATGTTATTGCTTTGCTTGATTATGTAAGACATGTATGAATGATTTGAAGCTATGTTTCAATTTATGCTATGGCCAGAAGTATATTGTTCGAAGTATTAAGCTTATAGATTTGTCATTGTGTGAGCATGAGTTATGTGATGCAAGCATGTTATGCATTAAACATTTGTCGTACATGCATATTGGTATTGTTTTTCTACTGAGATTCTCTCGAATCTCACCCTCCCCTACCAACAATTTAGACAGGAGAAGACAGAAGATATGCTGAGAACAATGCAGAGAACCATATGTGGGGATTGCAGTGGTGGAACGAAGACGAGAAGATGTCTCTGTTTCACTAGGACGGGTTAGATACCCAAGTAGCCCTATGTGGCTACATTGATGGTAATGATCATATACGAACCCTTATAGGGAATTTATATAATCATGCACTTGTTTTCAGTATATTCATGTTATTCCTGGGTTGTCCACTGAACTGCGTATCGTTTTCCACGAATACTCTGAAAAAAAGATTAAAACAAGGTAAGGACATGACATCCTAAGGATTGGATTTAGGTCTCGCTGTTTGAGACCCAACGAATATAATTGCTGAGTGTGACTCCTCTCTTATGTCTCTTGCTCATTCATAGTAATATTATTCTGTGTCTACTCTATGCTTCATTTATTAAATTTCAGTGTTTTATTTTCAAAAATTTATCATTAACCAACTAAAGATCATCATGTGAGGTCACAAGTATCACCTATACATAGTAATTTAGCGTAAAACATTACAAGTTCTAAGGGAGAAAATTTTCTTTTTCATTAATTAAATTTTAATTGAGCAGCCAAGAAAATTTTGGCACAGGCGCATAGCACACCATCTTACAAAATTTTTATTCATTTTGAATTTTTTTACAGGAAGAATTATTATATATATGTAATGCCCCTACAAAAATTATTATGAGATAAGTAATTAATTTTTAGTTAACATTTTAATTATTGGTTGTAGATTTTTTTTTTTTTACAAAAGTAGATGGGTAGCTTGTTTGTGCATAAAATCGTTGTATACTCTACTGTCTTGAGTTTGAATTCCTAGATGCCAAAATGGTATTTTATTTTTAGTTATGAGAGCCAACAAAATAAATAAATTACTACAACTCGACGTGCCTTTAAAACGAAAAGGAAAAACAATTAATTAAAAGGAGGCATCAGGTACTGTTTCCTCGTGTAATACAGCCCATATTTTTGTGTTACTCCTTTTATTGTTATCTCAATGAAGTTTGATCTTTTGTTAAAAAAAGCTAGAAGAAGATATCGTTTGCTTTTTTTTTTCCAACGAAATAAAAAGAAAAGAGAGAGAGGGGATAGAAGTTTAAGGACCGACTCAAAAAAAAAAATTTCTCATATCATTCTTCCGGATATTTTTCTTGGTGGGGGGGCTGATGAACAGAGAAGAAAAGGGAGCGAGACAGCTTCCTAAGAGCTCCACAGGCAAGGCTCAATGCTCTTCCTAGTTTAGCTGCGTTGTCTTCTTCCCTTCTCTGGTGGTTGTGCGATCGAGTCTATGGTGTATGGTTACGGGTGGAGCTTCGTTTGTCGTTCTTCATCTCCTTCATCCTCCAGCGCAACCCCTCTCTGTGGTGTGTATGCTTGCTTATGCTACATCTCTTCTCTCCTCCTTCATGATATTTCTGTTGTGCCCTTTTTGAATGTGTGCAGAATGTTGTATTTCTCTCTTTGTTCTGTTGGGTAGGCGTAGATTGGGAAAATTATGGTTTTTGTTAATTGGTGCTTTGGTATCAAGGTTTAATTATTTAATAGAACATGGTTTATAGTTGGATTGTTTGATGGTTGGGAGCTGTGATTTTAAAGAAGAATATCCCAGGAGCTTGTTAAATTTAAATGCACATTGAGTGTTCGATAAAATGCCTAAAAGGAAGAGGCTTATTTGAACTATTGTTCATATATCATTTCCTGGTAAAGGAGAATTTAAATTCTGTTTGGAATTAGATGTTGTTTAAGATAGAATCAAAAAGCTCAGTTTCCTTAGGATAATGCAAACCTATTTATGTTCTGTATTGGGTCTTGACAAATGTGAGTTTTGATAGAAGGTGGGAAAAAAATAAAATGATAAATAAATACACTACATCAATGTATTAGTTAGACATTTGTTCTTATTAAATGTGTGCTATAAATACTTATAAAAGTTATGGGTTCTGTAGTGTGTTCTTTTAGGCACTTGCTGTTAATCAATGGAAATGGTTTATTTAAACTGATAAAAGTTTGGCTACCATATGTCATCTTGATTTTCTCAAGGATTCATTTAAAATGATGAGCAATGTTCATATGTGTTCCTATTTTACTTTACTGATCAAAATGCTTGACAGACAAAATGAAGCTATGCTAAAGTTAATATTTGATTATTTTAATTGAAATCCTCAATTGATTGTTTTTTCATTAATCTAATTCTATATGTATATATAATGTCTGTGAGAGGAAGTTGAAGATTTGGTTTTTGAATGTTTTCTAAAACTTTTATGTGTGTATTTTATTAGAGCACACTTTCATACATAAAAAAAATGAAAATGATTTCTTATAAAGCTGTGAACATTTTTTTTTATTAGATAAACTAGACACAGGGCGCCAGATTTGTTACTTACCTTCGTGGATTGTGTGTCCACACCTGTTATTCATGGCCTTTGGGTTGCGCCTGTTATTCATGGCCTCCAAGTTGTGCCTTTAATCATTTTGTGTTAGTTCATTTGGTGAAACAAGTTTGTTTTAAAAAAATGTTTTCAATATTATATGATAAGGATTTCTGTTTTTGAGTTTTTATTTAAGATTGAACTTATGAATATTTTAAACACTGGTTTGTTGTCTACATACACAAATATTTTTTATTTAACTTTCATAATATTATAACATTCTTTGTGGTCAATCAAATGACTCAATATTATCCTTTATAATGCCTCCTGTTATTTTTTAATTAAAAAAAGAAAGAAAATCTTGACCAACTCAAGAACAGACCAATTGTCAAGAAATGACGATGAAAACTGCTCCGAAAATAGTACTAATTTAGTTTGTTGCTTACAAACGAGAAACGAGAGAAACAGATTTGATAGAAGGAAGTAAACAGATTGAAAGCCCTGGAGAAAGAAAAGGATATCATCTTCACTTGAGAGCCCATTTGGATGGGTATGGCTTTTTTGGGCAGGCGGTAACAAGTCTTGATAAGATCGCCGAAAGATCATTATTTATAATCCAACAAAGAGATTCCTTTCCTGAGATTTTATTGATCCATTCTAACTTTTACAATATTTACTTATGCTGAATGCAATATTTGAAAAGAGAATAGGTTTTTGAAATATGCCCTTGTGTAATAAGGAATTTCTTGTCATCCATATGAAGTTAATGTCTTTATGTTCATCATTCTGCTATTTCTGAAGAATTGATTTCAACCAAACAGCCCGTTCGAAAGGGCAGAAGAGAAACAAGTGAGCCATGGATTCTTCACATTGGTAGCCAAATTAAACAAACATGTAATGATAAGGCAATGCAATGGACCATAAAACCTTTTAAAAAGGATCTTGATTCCTTTCCATAGCCAAGCCAAGATGATGAGTTGTAGGCACAGGTGGAAAAATTGCTTTTTAAACCGGGTAAAAATCGCTTTTTAGAGTAATTATAGATGAGGTTTTGATACAGCCTGTCTAAAATGTCTATTACTTTTTAGACCGAATAAACAACCGGTCTTAAAAATCACTTTTAAGACTGGTTACTTGAAGATTAGGTCTAAAACATCAGACCTTTTAGACCTAACTTAGCTATACCCAAGTATAAAAAGTGTAGTTCTGAAAACATTTTAAAAACCAATCTTAAAAGTTAATCCCTCTGATCCTAATTATAAGACAATGTTGACTTTTTTTTGGAGAAATTAAGAAAGTTAAATAAGTTACTTAATCATATCATATGTTACATATCCTTATATTATATATTAATTTATTAGTCAAAAAAATTAGTTTGAAGAAAAAAATATAAATATAAATATTCTAAAGTAATTTAGTTAGCTTCTTTAATTTCCCCAAAAAAGTCAATTTTTTTCTTATAATTAGGACTGGAAGTAGTATATTTTTTAGACCTCATATTTTATAAAATTGGTTATAAAAGTTATAATTTTTAGACCTCATTTTTTTAACATCTGGTCTAAATTTTTCTTTTGTTTACATGTCCCACCCTATTTCTTCTTCTAACCCACCATCAAAACCAGTACTGCACCTAAAAAAACTGGTGTATTCTTTCTTTCTTTTTTTGGAGGGATGAAAAATGATATTAAAGATAATATGATAACGTTTATAATACTTCAATCCTACAAATCATATAAAGAAATACTGCAACAATTGTTTGCAAAGAAATTAAAGGAACCCATTGATAAAATAACCGCGATGGCAATCAGTAAGCCCACACTAAAAGTAATAAACATTTTATTTTTTAATTACTTTTAATGCAGAAAATATATTTACACCTGTTATAGAGAGAACTGATTTAGAAAATATATTATACACTTTTTCAATTATTTTTATCTTTGTAGACTGATTGTTCAGAAATTTGGTCTAAATAATATCTTTTAAACCTTATATTAAGGGAATTGGTCTCAAAAGCTCTTTATAATTACAAAACTGCCATCGATCATACCTTTTAGACCTTATCCTCTATAACCGGTCTAAAATACATATTTTGTACTAGTGAAGGTTTCTTGACGATTGGATTTTCTTAATAAATCTACATACTCTCTCTGCTCCACAAAATAGGTCATTTCTTTTTGGGTAAAGGTGCATCCAGCACCCCAAACTATTTTTGGAGGTGCAATCAGCACCCTAAAGTATTTAAGGGTGCAATCAGCACCCTAAACTATTTTTTGGGGTGCAATCAGCACCCTAAAGTATTTAAGGGTGCAATCAGCACCCTAAACTATTTTTGGAGGTGCAATCAGTACCCTAATGTATCAAAAATGGAACAATTATACCCTTTCACTAACAGAATACAAACTTCGTTTGCTAAAGTTCAAATTTTTGGAGGTGCAATTGCTCTATTTTTACTACATTAGAGGCAAAATTGCAGCCTTAAATACTGAAAGAAAATAGTGTGTTAGCAAACGGAGTTAATATTCTGTTAGTGAAATGGTGTAATTGTTCTATTTATAATACATTAGAGTACTGATTGCATCTTCAAAAATAGTTTAGGGTGCTGATTGCACCCTTAAATACTCTAGGGTGCTGATTGCACCCCAAAAAATAGTTTAGGGTGCTGATTGCACCCAAAAAATAGTTTAGGGTGCTGATTGCACCCCAAAAAATAGTTTAGGGTGCTGATTGCACCCAAAAAATAGTTTAGGGTGCTAATTGCACCCTTAAATACTTTAGGGTGTTGATTGCACCTCCAAAAATAGTTCGGGGTGCTGGATGCACCTTTACCCTTTCTTTTTTTGACTATAAAGGGCATGAGTTGAACCTAAAAGGGGGGAGTGACCTAAGGACCACCTAATGACCATCACACCACCATGCGTTGGTCAATATATTGGCCATTTTTAGAAGAATAGCTTGATCCATAATATAAGTTACTTGCAAAATAATTAATGTTCATTTGTCAATTTTGCCGTTGTAATTAATGTATAAAGATGGCTCCTTTTATTTTTTCTCTCTTTCAAGATCTCATTTAATATGGGTACAGTTGGAAACTTTTTACAATTTTAGATAAATTTAACGTGTTATCTACAATTTTTTGGTTCAAATAAATTAGTTGAAGTAGATTATATATTGTGGATTGGAGGAAATATCTCCTTTTTAAGTGCATCAATAATCACACTTTTGCCTAACTTTTGAAAACACAAATTTCATGAGTGAGGAGAAACTATGAAATAAACCTATATTAAAACTAAAATTTGATATAAACAAGTGTTCTTCTACTTCAAGGATCAAAATGGGCTCTAGAATTATTTATCTCCCTTATATTTCATAATACTCAAATAACCTCCTCTCATAAATGCTCTTATATATATATATATATATATATATATAGTGTGTGTGTAGGATTCAAAAAGTACTTGTGAAAGCTCTCTCAAGTCAAAAACAAATGTTTAATTTCATAAATTACTCAATCTCTTGTTACAATTAATGAAATCCAAATTTTAAGCACCAATCCTAATGTGACTAGGCAAGGTTGACAAGAATATCTCTATCTAGCCAACAAAATCATCCATTCATCATACAAAATTCAAATTCTTACACAATTTTACCCATATTCTACACTTAACCTAGGCCTCTCAAGCATCAATCGAATGAATAAAAATATCTAAATGGTGATCAAGCACTTAGAAGCATTAGGCAAAGAGTAAAATAATCACATATATATCATTAATCACTAAAAGAAAGGAGTAATTAAGAGTTAATCGATACAATAATTCAAAATAATCCTGGAATCAAAACTTTAGTTATACATGTTCAAGAAACCCATAAGAAAGTACACCGATATCAGCACAAATATTGAACAAGAGAGAAGGATAGGAGAATGGAAAATAATAACCAAGATATGAAGCCAGAATCTCTTCCAAACATTAAACTCCAACTCAATCTCCAGCAAAATCCATGCCCTAGCAGACCAAAGAGCTCCCAAGAATACCCAAGAAGTCAAGAATGTCGGCTGAGAAGAAGTGGGATGGTATTTATACTGAAAATCCTAAAATTTTTGGGTCTAGTGGAGCAGAGCATTTTGCTGTCTGCAAAAAGAGCCTAGACTCTCCTTCTAGTACCTAGGCGCTCTTCCTCTATGTCCCTATTTCACACGATGGCAGTCTGGGCACTCATTCTAGTGCCTGGACACTGCAGATCTCTGTTTTGGTTTTCCACAATGATGGCCTAGGCGCTAATGCTCTCTATCTTGAATCTCTATTTCTTTCATATGGTCGTGGCTCAGGCATTGATTCTAGCGCCTAGGCTCTCTGGATCTCTATCTTTCCTTCTCCATTGTCACGGCCTAGGCACTAAGAGCAAGGCCCAGGCCCTCCTCTATTCTGTTTCAATGTTTTTTGCTCATTGCTGAATTGATTTTCCCATGCTTCTCTCATCAATAACGGGTGTGTTTGTTTTGACGATGGGATGAGTAACTTATTTTTACTTAAACTTATGGAATCTTAAGATTGGAAAAAAGTTAGATTGGTAAAATGATGAGTGTTTGGATTAGCGATTGGATAAGTAACTTAAAGTAACTTATGTAAAAGTTAGGATGTTTGGTTTGACTTTTGCATAAGTAACTTTTATATTAATTAAGAGAAAAAAATTGAAAAAATTATGAAAAATGAAAAAATGAAGGGATAATTGTGAAAAAAAGTCTTCATTAGCAACTTAATTGCCAATGAGACTTGGGAAGATATCTACACACGGAGAGATTTTTTCACAATTTTCTCAAAAATTAATTTTGAAAATTTGGTAATGGTACAATTTTAATAAAATTATATCAAACTCTAATTTAAATTGGTACACTCCAAAAGTCTTTTCTAGTGTGCACCTCAAGCTTAAATCTTATAAATTATATCAAACTCTAATTTAAATATTAAATCCTAACTCATATTTTCACATAGCTCAAAATCTAACAAAATAAACCAATTAAAATCTCAATAATACCTCCAATAATCCAAATAAATTATTTAAACTAAATTTAATGGGTAAAAACACCATATAGAAACTAATTTATGACATGTTTATAAAAATAAATTGATTATAAAATCATAAAACAACTGAATAATAAATTTAAACTGATTAAAATTAATTATTAATTATTCTCTACATTTCTACAGTCATATATTGACAAAACTCAAAACTTGCCTAAACTCTTATCCCAAAGTATTTTCTAATTAGCAGAAGATTACTATCTAAAGAAAGAGAAAATTATTTAGAACATTTTTTATAAAAGAAGCTTTGTGATTAGAAGTGATTTTGAGTATCTCATTTATCCCAAAAATATGAAAATACTCCTCCAAACAGATTCCATCGCTCCCATAAGCTTCAATTCAGAGCTTATATCCATCGGCACTTTTTTTAACTTTTTTCTGCTGAACCATCGCCCAAACAAACATGAAGAAAATGCCAAATCACTGTAGAGTGCCGATTGCGTCTTTGAATCGGCCGATTGGGCTTCCTATCGGGCAAACAAACACGCTGATCTCCTACCAAGCATTGCAAAGTGGCTATAATCACTTGATCATTGTATCAAAATATTCCTACAAAGAAATAGCATTAAAATTATAAAAAGCTACTATCAAAATATGCATACTTGTGTCATGATGTGCAACTAAAAGCTAAATGTACATTTTCCTTTCTTGAGTATCCAAATGTATCAAAGATTGTACAAAAGTCGAGGAAAATGTGCTGAAATGACATGAAATCTTAGATGTTAACACATGCAAACATTGATAGATAAAATGGAAAATCATTATGAGGTCCCAAGGAAAGAATATAGTTTAAAATGAGTTTCAATGCCAAGTAAGTATCATTAACCTTTTATTATTTCCTACACAAGAACTTTTCATTATACTAGATTTTTTTTATGATTACACTACTTTCTTGGAATAATTCTCCCTAATAAAATTAAAATAACGTTGAAGTATCAAAGTGTATGAATCAATTGGCAAAAAGTAACAACACATACAGTGATGCAATTTCAAACTTTTACCATACATTAAGCCACAGCCACGGGTTGAACATACGAGAAAGTCAGCGACAAAGCTGAATGACCCCGGCAGTTACACTGCTGCTAGAGGACATGCTCCAGTTTGGTCATAGTAGCTTCTAAAATTTTTCTTCTTCTCAATACATCCGTAGACACAATTGATTATTATCTGATGAAAAACATATTGGTTTGCGAAATGACCAAACAAAACACAATAGAAATGGCTAATTTGAAAAATACATTGTTTTAATTATATTTTTGGGCGTGTTTGGTTTAGCGGAGGTTACGTTAGGTGAGGTTTATTTAAATTAAGTTAGGGGAGGTTATAATTTTGTTTGGTTCAAGAAGAGGGGAGAGGAGGTTTGATATCTTGTTTGGTTCAGAAAGGAAGATGGGGAGAATTAATTATAAGTGGACAAAATCACCATTTTCTCTTTATCTATATATTTCCGTTCTTCTTTTACAATTTTATTTATTAATAATTATTATTTATTAAATTATTAATAAAATTCTAACTCAACCATCATGAAAAATAAAAGTGAAACAAATTTAATAAACCTGATTGAATTGGAAATCATAGTCATGAACAAATTTATTATTTCCATTTTTTATAAAAAAAAACTTATTACTCCAATTACTTCCATTCTAAGATATTGGGTAACAAAAAATATTAACCGAATTTTTAATAGTTATTGATGCCCAATTAATTGATAAAAACAACACCAGATAATTCCATTAATGCTGTGGAATTTGAAAAGAAAAAAGGAAATGATTTTCACTCCCTGTCACGAACTGAAATTCAGAAAAAAAGAATCATCTTCCACATGAAGACATTTGTTAAATCACCCAGTTTGGTGAAAAAAGGAATCATCTGTCCATCTTTACACAAACCTTGAATTATGATGCAATCACCCTGTTTGGAGAAAATTGCTGTTTCACATCTGAGAAAAATTTTACTTGCATATTTACAATAGCAACGAGATGAGCAGTATTTTCATTGTCCTTCTTGCACAGGATTTTCTTAAACAAAAGCTGGGCAGTCTTTAGACCAAGATCAGCACTAAAATTATTCCTTGTCCTTCTTGCACAGGATTTTCTTAAACCAAAGCAACAAAAGAAGTTGGAAATTCTGGAAAACTTGTGAAAAGAAAATAACAGAATGCCAATACACACCAAATCCAACATTTCCCAAGAAAACAATCCAAAGCATATAAACCGCTAGTAATCAAAATGAAGAAGGCAGAAGTCCTGTAGCCTAGTGCACACCATTGAAGCAAAAATTATTAAAATAATTTTTTTTAACTGCCTTATTTGTTTCGATTTTTTCAGTAGTCGTATTTGATCTTTAATGGCATGAAGAACGCTTGATTCAGTATACTCTGACTAATTTTACCATCGCAACTGAGCAACACAGCTTTCACAAAAAGTTCTAGGACAAGTTGAATTTATACTAGATGCTCACAGCTGTAATTTTTATCAATAATTACAGCTCCGAACATAAGAACTGAGAGAGAAGAAACAAGAAAGATTGAAGTCACGATGCTCGAGGAGCCGGAGCAGGAGGCGGCGGCGGCAGGAGTAGCCGCGTGAGGAGACGATGCGGAATGGGAGAAATGGACGAATACCAGAGGGAAAAAGGGTTTACAGCGTGAAGGGTAGTGTTGGAATATTTAAAAATTGCCATGGGCAATTTAATCATAATAGGACAGAAATTTTCTCCCACCTAAAAAAAACCCTAAATTTAGAGGTTTCACAAAGTGGGAGAGGTGACCACTAAATGACAAAAAACTCCCCCACCCCTCACCTCCCCTACTTCCAACCAAACACACATTTTTTATCTTCAACCCTCCCCTACCTTCACTTAACTTAAATAAACCTCCAACCAAATAAAACTTTTAAGTCATTCCGTCACTAATTCTTTATCCATTGTTATGTACACATATAATTTTCTAAATAGGGTTAAAATACATTAAACCTAACGTTCATGGATAAAAAAAAGTACATTTGTCCAAAAAAAATGGATAAAAAAAAGTACAACTGCACTGATTTTAAAGAATATAATTCTGTTTTAAATTTTTTCACTATGTTTTTGGAGTGTATTATAACAGCTCCAGGAATATTATGGGATATTATATTAATGTTAGGATATTATATTAACTATGTATATATTATACTATTTTAATGTTTAATATTAGGCATATTTATTTAATTTAATTATATTAAAGAAGTTAGTTAAATTAGTTAATATGATATATATTTTATAAAACACCTTAGTCATCTTTTTTAATCTTCTCCTTCCTTTCCTCCTTAATTACTGTCGAGGAACCATCATAAACAGTAAATTAGAAAAAGTTTAATAAATATGAAAAGATTGTCCAATATATCTTATATTAAATATCAAAAAGAATTTTTACAAAGAATTACCTTTTAATTGAGCAGGAGGTACACCTGACCACGAATCATGGCAGTGGGAGGTGGGGGATCACTCGATTGAAGATATTAATGTGTAGTCTCAAATTCTATGAAGTCGCCGTCGTTAAAAAAATATCAAAATCATAGTATTCATTTTTTTCAATATTATCTGTGTAACACCTTAAATTTTATATTCACTAAATATATTATAATTTTAAATTTATAAAATATTAATCCAAAGAGTCTAAAACATCAATATAGGAAGTCAAAGATTGAAAGATGACTTATGGTGTTCAGAGGCGCGTTGCAGCAGGACATGTGAATGGGGCTATAAGAGATTTGACTACGAATGAAAAAGATACCCTCAGAAAAAGATAAAATATGAAAATATAATTAATTGTAGGATGGAGCATCCTACAAACGACAATTATTATGCAACCGACGCTAAAATCAATTTGACAAAGAAACTAATCTAGATGAATGAAAATATTCGCCTGTTTTTTTCCTTATAATAGCTTTATAAAAATGCTTACCAGAACAAGATTTGGGAAGAAAAAAATTTTGAAAAAACATCTGTTTAGATTATTGTTTTAAAAAAAACCATATTTGATAACAAAAAAAATATAAAAACTTGTTTAAAATAATTGTTCTTAAATTCAACTTCGAGAACACCGAGCAGACTAGAGAGTGGAGACGACCTATAGACAATGACTTGATAATGGCAAGTTTCAGTCTGAGAGGTGAGAGCTCAAGCCAAAAAAGAACATGGAAGGAAAATATGGTTCTCCACTTGCTAGTTACTACCCAATTTTACAGAAAAAAAAAAAGAACAAAAAATAAGAAAACATATACAAGATACTCTTATTTTTTTTTATTTTTTTAAAACAGATTATCATTTTTTTTAACAAAACACTTAACTAAAACTTAATTCACAAACAATTTTTTGTTATAAACATAATTTTTTAAAATAGGAATTCAAACCAAGTCATAATGTTCATATTTTAGTCTCTAACTATGCTTATTGTCAATCATACTTTGTTTAATACAAAATTTAAAAGTGAAAAAATAAAAAAGAATTGAAAAAAAGGAGATGAAAAAAATAGAAATAAAATAGTACTTGAATTATCTCTTTTCTTGTTTTCTTAAATTGAAAAAAAAAAAGGATTTCTTGACCTGCTTAAGTTATGCCCTACAAATTAAGGGGGTTTTTTTTTTGGGATGAGAGATTTTAAGGGGAGGAAAAGTAAGTGAAGAGAAAAATTTTTATGAGTTGGATTTTAAAAAAATTAGAAAAATGAGGTTACAAAATTTTAATAAAAAGAATATATAAAATAAAATAATAAAAAAAATTAATCAAAGAATTTTAATCCCGCTTCTCTCTTTTTTTTTAAGTGAAACTTAAAATTTTTTCCCTCTATTCACTTTTCTTTCCTTCCCCTCACACCAAACAAGCCCTAAGAAACTAAAGAAAGAGATCATTCATTTTGTAAATATTTATGTTATACATACTTGAAAAATTATTTTATAGGTACATATACTTTTTCTCAATTTTTAATTTGGTATCAATGTATTTTTCTCTTTTAATAAAATCATGTAATTTTGTCTCGTTAACACCGTTAACTCATGTAACTTTACTCTATTAACACCTTTAGTTCACGTAAAAGATTTAACTGTGCTAACAGAGCGAAGTTAAGGATATAATTAAATCTACAGTTTTAGATTGTATGTTGTATGAGATGAGTGAGAAGTTGAAAGAAAAACAAGAAATGTAGCGTGTAAAAGACGGTTCCCATTGCGAGCACTCATACTTTTGAGAATTGAGTGTGGTCATCGGCTCATCGCACACATACTCTTGTAACTAAGAGAGAGACGAAGAAAGACCTTTGAATTTACAACAAAGAGAGAAAGTAAGAAAAAGCGTTTTTTTTTTTGGTCAAAAAAGAAAAAGAGTTTTTTTTTTGGTCAAAAAAGAAAAAGAGCTTTGAAAGACAGAAAATAGTGCTTCACCTTATCTTTTCTTTTCGTACTCTCTCCTCTTTAATTACAACTATCCATATAATCAAGAGGGAAAGATAGAAAAAGAATTTTGAATTTATAAAATTTTAAATTAGATGTTTTCATGAAAATGAGTATTATTTGGGGACATGATGTCACAACTTCGTGCGTTCCGGCGAAGCTTTCTTTAGACCATTGCAAAAGTTAAAGTAAAACAGGAATCTTGTGCTTTATTGCTTTTCTTTAAGGTACACTTATCTGAATTTCGGAATTCTTATTTTGTTTTAATTTGTCTGAAAAAATGATTATCTAATTTTACATCATTTTCAAAAGCCACACAGAATTGCGTGACAGTGAGACTCCCCTAATAATTTACAAATCAAATTTAATAATTCATGTTTACAAGTAAAACTTTTATATTTACAAGTTAAGTTGTGTTACTTATAAATCAAATATATAAGATTTATAAAAAAAAGGTAAAATTTTCAAGACTTTCTGTATTTAAATACAGAAAGTTAAGAGAAAATGCTAAATGATTTAATTTTTTCACTTGATTTCTACCCAACACAACTTAACCTTTTTTACCTCTGTTTCTCCTTCTGCTCGAGTTCACTGTATCTCTGCCCTATATTGTCTTATTTTCATGAGCATTATTCGGAGCATTCAAAGTATCCCGGTTCGGTTTCAGACATTTTGATGCCGGAAATTTCCCATCTTGGACGGGATAGGGATCTATTAGAATTGGGATCGGAACCGAGATCACCCTTGAGATCCCAGTCCTAGTCCCGGTTTTTTTTTTAAAATTTTTTTATCTTATAAATTAAGTTATTTATATTTTTTTACCCCATAAGTTAAATTATCATTTGACAATATGTGTATCGTATCTTTAGTTAGAATTAAACTGTATATAGCATGATACTAATTCTAATTATATAATGTATAAATGCAATAACGAAGATGATAATGGTGATCATAATGATAATAATAAAATGTTATTCTTCAATTTTAGATCAATTTATGTGATTATTATGGCTTTATTAGACATTAAATGATCACTTTAAACACTAAATTATAAAAAATTTAACTAATATGATAATATTTTTAAATTTATTTTTAAAAAAAATCAGAATTTTTAGGTTTGATCCCAATCCCAAAATTACTGAAACCAGTACCAAACTGGGATCAAGATACAATTTACATCCTAACAAAAAACCGTGATCATCAGGAACTAGAATTGAGGGATCCTAATCCCGATCCCGACCCGGATTTTAAACACCCCAAAGTATTCTTTGGGGACATTTGTTGTCCCTACTACTTACTTTAGCGAGGCTGCCTTTGGAGTTTGGACCATCTTCAATAGTTGAAGTCAAACAGGATTCTCTTGCTTTTTTACTTTTCTTTAAGGAACAATTCCTTAAAATTTCAGAATTCTCATTTTTCTTTAAATTGCCTGAAAAATCGATTGTCTTTTATATCATTTTCAACGGTTACATGAAATTGTGTGAAAGTGAGACTCCACTAATAATTTACAAATCATATTTAATAAATATGTTTACAAGTAAAACTTTTCCAAAATTTTTCTGTTTTTAATTTGTTTTTACGTGAGATATGTATCCGGCGCAATGGTAAGCGGCTAACGCTCCCAAACACAAGTTCGATCCTTGGAAATGCACTTATAGGTAGAAGGCAGTACCCATCTTAACAAAAAAGTGCTACAGGATGCGTTCCATATTACCTCGGCTCCGGATCAGTCAGTTGCTCAGATTTACCTGGTTCAGTTGAGAAGGTCAAGATCCAGAAAAAACGCCAGATACAGGGGTTGGGGGGTGGGGAGGCCCTAATGCCCTTGTTCACAAAAAAAAAAAACAGAGAGAGGGAGATCTGTACATAATTTTCTCAAGAAATAATGAGGAAAATAGAAAGCAAGGTAGATAAGGTGAAAAAAAGGGAAAATTTTAAATAAATACCACTTAAATTTTAAAATTTTAAATCAGTGATTTTCTAAAAAACTGAGATGTCAATTATTATACTCTTTTTATCAATCTCATTACTCTTATAATCAATAAAATTAAGGATTGTGAAGTTCAATTAATATTTACTTAGATTCCTTTAAAAAAAATCAAAAAAAAAAAGAAAAAAAAGAAGAAGACGACAGATGAAAGAGACTTGGTTGCCCGTGTACTGTTGGAACGGGTACAACCTTGAGTGTGACTCTTCTCTTATCTCTCCAACTCATTCACAGAAATATTACTTTGTTTATAATCAGTACTTCATTTATTAAATTTCAGTATTTTATTTTTAAAATTTTATTATCATTCAATTTACCCTCTGCTGAATTATCATTCACTTTCATTACTTAAATTCATTTGATGCTATTCCAATCTTATTAGTAACCTTCGTCACTGTTTTTGGATGGGGTGGAAAATTACATAGCAAAGCGTGTTTTTCTCCCTAATATTATTTTCTTCCTATTTTCTTCTTATCACTTTTCGCTTCGTCCAAATATATCTAAATATACATAATCCCTTATTTATAAAAAAAATTCTCTCAACTAGAGTTGATCCTATATGAGTAAAAATTTGTCATTATCTAAAAATTAAATGTATTTTGTTTTATTTTTACCTCAATTAATTACACATCCTAACATTTTTTTTCAATCATTTTCTCTCACACACATAATCTTCATAAATAATGTTATATTTGAAAGATTTTCAACTCTTTTATACTTATTATTTTTAACTGATTTTTACTAATAGTTAGACTTACATTTATTCAGATTGTTGTTGCTTATAATTAAGTGTAAATTTTCTTTAACACAAGAAACCAAAGATTGAAAGATGACTATAAGAGACCCTCAGGGTTTATTTGGGTTATTGGTGGCAAAAGTGATTTTTTTAATTTAATTTTTATAAATTTAAGATAGGATAAAATTCAGATCGTAAATATAATTTGTGTTGAGATTGACGATAATAGTAATAACTTCTTTTTTAAAAGAAAAATCAAACTTTTAAACTTCTCCTCACAAACTATTTTAAAAAAAGAAAAGTCCAGTTAACAAAGCACCAATTCAAACACCTTAATTTTCAAAAGAAAAAAAACAGACACCACCAGTACTTTTTATTTTTTAAAAAAAAGAGGGACCCCCAAAGAAGCTCTAAGTTTTACCGACAACGTCACGTTGCAGCAGGACATGTGAACGTGGCTATGAAGATAAGAGTACGAATGAAAAGGATAGCATCAGAAATAGAGAAGATATGAAATAAAATTTAAAATAAAATACAGCTACTGTTCAAATTACGTATCAATTAAACGGGTGAATGTAATTAAATGAGTTTCGTATTTCTGAAGGTCAGTTAGGGAATGTAGTTCAGCATATGTGGCCCTGAAAACGAAAAAGAAAGAGCACTGTAATAAAGTTTCCAACCGAGTTCACGACCGATGCTCACAAAAAAGTCTGTTCATATGATCTGGCTCCTTAAAATTTTCAAGCCAAGCAGAATCAATCAACTCAATTTAATTGTGGAAGCTTATGATCTGGTATGGGGTATGTTTGGTTGAGCGATTCGATTGCTTATAAGTTACTTTTTAATAGTGATTTACGGTATACGAAGTAAGTATGTGAGAGGAGTTGTGTCTCGATTTACGTAAAAAGCAACTTATAAATTTTTATAAGCTCAAACAAACATGCTTATGAACATCAAAAACCCTCCTTAGTCCTTCATCTTCTGATCACTGTTTCTATTTATTATTTATATATAATTACTTTAAGAGTCTGTGTGCGATGAACACTCAATTCTCAAAGTAAGAGTGCTAGCAATGGGAGCGGTCTCATACGCACACTAGATTTCTTACTTGTTTTTCTTTCAACTTCTCACTCATCTCATACAAAATACAATACTTGTTTTATTTTTCTTTTTAATTATAAAAATTTTAAGTAGACGTCACTCGCGTCCTGAGAACTCATTAGAATTAGGATACACACACATCACAAAGTTAATGTAAAACAAAATTTTGAAAT
Organism: Inga leiocalycina; assembly: GCA_963242795.1. NCBI lineage: Eukaryota > Viridiplantae > Streptophyta > Magnoliopsida > Fabales > Fabaceae > Inga > Inga leiocalycina. Next base: position 35,988,101 of record OY725326.1, read on the forward strand.
TTCAATTTTAAGTACTTGTCACTTTTTGAAAAAAGTAAAAATGATAAGATTGCTTTTTGACTTTTTGGGAGTTGGAATGTGCAGGGCGTGTTTTCGGGTCTGAAAGACTGAAACATCTTTTCTAAATATTGAGTGTGACTCCCAACTTGCAAGTTCCAACTTAGTTGACGACTCAATCTCTCTCATCATTTGCTCATCGCACTGCAATTTTGTTCCTCCCTCTCTTGAAAATTTACAAGCCAAGACTGAAAATGCAAGTTCATCACAGGTAAGAAGCAATATCTCTATCCTGATCGTCTCATTTTTTTTTCCTACTTTATTGTTTCAGATGTCTTTTTCCCCTTCTTTTAACATTTTTCTATTTGTTTTTCCTTTCATAAGCATCTATCTCTCATATCTCTCAATTTCCAAAGTATGAGTAGCTTGTTAGTTGCTAATATAATTGCTGCTGTCATTTGTAGACTACATTTTTTCTTCTTTCTTTCACCTTTGTATCGATCTGCTAGAGAAAAAAAAAATAAATGGGGCCAAAAAAACCTGATATCAGAGCAAGAAAGATGAACCAAAACAATTGATCTTTCTTATTTTAATCTGGATAGGGAAAAAAAATCATTCTTGATTATATCTTCACGAAAGATTAAGTACGTAAGATGCTTCAATTCTTGTCATCGCAGTGCAATTCTGTTCTTCTCACTCTTAAGCCAACACTGAAACTGCAATTGAGCTCATCACAGGTATGAGAATGTTAAATGAGAAGTTAAGATGATGATGATGGTGATGATCCTATCTGATCTGAATAGTTACATATTAATATTTCCAGCCCTGTTGACAACTGAAGCTCATGAGAAGTCTGTTCATCTACTCAAATTCTGAGAAGAAACTCATCTGGTATGTGAACATCAAAACCTCGTTAATTTATCTTTCATTTTTCTGATCATCATCAGTGTTTTCTATTTGTTATACATTCTACTTACTTGAGTCTATCGGATGGAGAGGAAAGTAGAGGTAGAGACTTTCGAAAAGGTTTACTATTTTGAGTTTTCTATTAAAGTGTTCTTTAATTTTCTCATTAATTCATTTTCTTCTCATCCAAATATGGAGTAAAAGTCTGTCTAGGGGGTGCAATGGGAGCAGTCACTTACAGAGTTCATTTCTTGTTTTTATTTCAACTTCACAATGATCTGATGGAAATACAATCTGAAACAGTACATTTAGTTACTTTAGTGTTCAAAAATAGATGGGAGAAGTTTTGATCTCATAGCAAGAAAGCTTATCAGACATGAAAAGTTACTTTAGTCTTTTATTTTTTGATCAGTCTTTCCTATTTGTTACACTTAGATAATATAAATAGTCCAATATAAGGTTAAGTTGTGCACCAAAATTTGGACGGTTCATACTAGATTAGATCTATCAATTTTAATTTGTTTTCCTTTTTTTCCAAAAATTATTTTAATATATACAGATTTTAAAACAGTACATTTAATAGCATCAAATTTTTTTTTTTTTTTGCCAACTAATAGCATCAATTGATCTTTCTTCTTTTTCATATTCTATGTCATTAAATTTACCTTTCAGGTTGTTGTTACATATTTGAAGATGAAGCAGGAAAAGATTGATATGCCGTATCTTCATGGAATAAAGTTTTGACTTCGAAGCGGTATGTACCTGTGTTGGAAAGTGAAATGGTGCAATTCGATAAAAAAGATATCTTATTAATCAAACAATCCACTTCATCAATTTATTAATTAGTGCATAAATAACTAAATATCCTGAGTTTTAAAAATATTTAGCTAAATAATAGATTAAATGATAAAAGTACATATTCATAAACTTTATGCAAAGATTCATTTTAGTCCATTAAAATTAAAAAGCATGTTGTCATTCTCTTAACTCTAACATTGCTAGCCTAAAATGCTAATTTTTTGTTGTTGTAAGAATGAGTTATTTTAAAAATTACATTTAATATGTCAGCATCTAAGAGAGTTTTTTTTTTTTTAAAACAATGTCATCATTTTTTGTTAACGGTGTTGGGGGTATAAAGAACCAAAAAGGTACTATTTTTTTTTTATATTTCCATTCTCTTGGATAAAAGACAAAGATCATTAAAAATTGTAAGGAACATAAAGGTGATTCCAATTTCAATTTTCCTATGAGTTACGAGGCCCTAATTTATCATTTTTTAAATAAAAAAGAAATGATACAAATATTCTTTTATATATATATATATATATATTCTTATCCTTCAGATGAAATCTTTTCCGTTCTCCTTTTCAAAGAAAGTTTCTCCTGTGACAAGTGACAACGAAGAAAACGGGGCACTTCTTCGCCAGCACATCTTTTAAATACACCAAACCCTCTAATCTTCTCATTAACTTTGTTTCTCAAACAAGCCATCTCCGCACCTGACAAAACATACAAACAGAAGCTCTAGCTTCAATCACCGATCGACGCCGATGACTCGTCAGAGAATGCCTTTGATATTGAAGATTAAAAGCCTCACATGCCCCCCAAAAAAAAAAAAATTAAAACCCCAAAACTATATCTTTCATGAATAATCTCTATAAATTTTGAAAATAGAATGTATATTTACAAAATTTTAATAAAAATATTTGGTCGCATTATTCCTATACAGCATCAGTTATAAAAAATAAATGATTTTAAGTATTTGAGATTTGATTATTGGTAATAACTAAACTTAGGACATGGTTTCTATCCTTTATCCTTATCATCCACTTCTCCTCTACCCATATCCACCTTTAGATTGAAATTTGAACGGTTCAAATTTAATGTTTTATAAAATAATTTTATAAAATATTATTAAGGAAAAAAAACAAGAAAATACCACTTGTATTTAAATTTCAAAATAAGTGATTTTCTATTAAAATGAGTTGTTAATTGTTATACTCTTATAGTCAATATCAATACTCTTGTAGGCAACAAATGAGATTAACAAATGGGATTTTGAAATTCAAATGATGTTTTTTTATCTTTGTCCCTTTTTTTAATTGCAATTTTAAATTATTATCGCTAAAATTTAGCAATTTCAATTTATTTATGTAGTTATTTTTTAATAATTTGGTATTTTATTAGTAATTTTATAAAACAATGAATCTAAACAACTCAAATTTCAATCTTTAAGATGGAGATGGGTGGGTAGTGGAGGGGAAGTGGATAGTAAGGGTAAGGAAGCAAAGTCCTTAGTACTATCATTGTTAAATTCCTATTGGGGATTTATTAAATTTATCCTCGATGGAAGCTTTTTTTTTTTTTAATAATAATTTAAATTATCTTAAATACTTATTATTCTGATATATTTCACTGATAACTATAATTATAAGTAGTTATTGTGAAGGAATAATATAATGAATATGTATATTGTTTTCTCGTATATTTCGACTAGAGTAATATTGTAATTATTTAATAGTTTTTCTCGGCATTAGGAGTCGCTCTTGCGCACTCGTTTTTCATGTCACTTTTGAGAATGACATCGAAAGATAATTAAATTTTCAGACATATAATGTCAAAAAAAAAAAAAACCTGAAATTTTGAAGAAATGTTATACCTTTATGAAAAGTGATGAAAATCAAAAGATTTCTTTTCTCACTTTAAACTTGAGAAATTTCTTAAAAGAAAACGCTTAACAAGGGTCCATTGGAATTGTTAAGAGAGAGCCCGGTAACTTCGAAGTTCCAACCGAGTTGACGACTCAGGCTCATGAAAAGTATGGTCATTATATTTGGAATTTTATCAAATGATATGAAAATGAAAATATCTTTTTCTTTGCCTCTGTTTAGTCTTTCATATATCTTCTGATAAATGTTTTCTATTAGACTTAGAGAGAGAGAGAGAGAGAGAGAGGAACGCTATAATTTCAAACGGAGTTTATGGGTGAAGCTCATGAAAAGCGTGATTATCTGATTGCAGTGGAATTCTGTTCATCTCGTTCTTAAAAATTTGGAAGCCAAGAATCATCAACTTAATTGTGGTATGAAAATCCAAACCTCTTTTGTCTTTTTCTCCCTTTTATTTTGCCAACTTTTGTCTTTCATTTGTTATATTTACAATTTTCAAATTATGAGTAGCTTGTTGGTTGTGCTGTGGGAATTAGAGAGTTGTCCCTCATAGAGTACATTCGTTGTGAATTAACTAATTGAAGAGTAGATCTCAGTTGGTTCTAAATATATATAAGATATATTTTTTATATTTGTTAATCTTTTCTTAATTTACCTCTATCGATACTCCCGGATATTCTTAGAAAAAAAAAACATGTCATATTAAATAACTTAACTAATTTTCTTAACCTAATCAACTCATCTGACAGAGAATACAATCTAAAACTGTAGGTTTAGATCAAACAAGCCTGGGAAAAAAATGATTTAGATCAAACAAGGCCTTAGTTTTTTTTTTGGTCTATCAAGGCCTTAGTCCAATTAACATTGATCTTTAACAACACCGTAACAGAATATTGATCTTTCTTATTTTTCATATTCTACATCATGAAATTTACCTTTCAAATTTTTTGTTACCTTGTTGTCCGAGAGAACAAGGTTTATTATTATAATCAATTCACTCCATGAATTAATTAATTCGTTCTTGAATATCTTGACTTTTACAAAAAAAATATAGCTTAAACATAAATAACAAATTAAAAGCTGTTTCTATCCAATCATACTTTCTTTCTTTTCATATTTGTTAGGGTTAAGGTAAGTGCATCAAGCACCTTAAAATATTTTTTCATATGTCTTCATTATTCTAAAATATTTTGTAGTACATCCAGCGTCCTAAAGAATTTTTTTTTGTGTACATACACCTAACATTTTAAAATATTTTTTTAGATGCATCAAGCACCCTGATGTGTTTTTTAAGTGTATTCAACACCTTAAATTACCTGAATTGTTAAGTATATAATTGCACAAAAATATAATTTAGGGTGATAGATATATCTGAAAAAAAATACTTTACGATACTGGATATTTTAGACCACGGCAAAATACTTCAAAGCACTTCAACCCTATTTTTTTTTTGTAATATATTGTTTTTTGTAAAATGTGTAATTATTTCTCTACTATACTGTATGTTTCTATAAATATTTTGATCACTTTTATATATTGGGGGTTCCGAGTGCACCATGAGAATATGTAAACAATCCCCCTTTTACATCCTCTTTGCTCTTTCATATGTTTTGACAGTGCAATTGGCCACCGTGAGGTGTGCCAGGGGAAATATTATACTAACATACTTTTCAAATATCACGTTATTTATATTCTTTTTAAATAGAAATATTTTTATATTAGACAAATTAATATTAAAATATTTTTATATTATCTCTCCAAAAAAATTATTTAATTAATACTTTTCAAATATTATGTTCTTTTGCACATGCTTATAAAAAGAGTCCAAATCACATAATTAAGTTAAATATATTTTATATGAACATACATACGTACATAATTTTATTAAATTATATTTTTTCCATTCTCCGTTGACATTTTTACATTTTTTATTAAAAAACTGTCAAAATGTGTAATTATTATCCTACTATATTATATCTTTCCATATTTTGGTTGCTTTTATTAGGAGGACCAAGCGTCCTATGAAAATATTAGCTTGTTTGAGATAGCTTATTTATAGTTTATACATGTTTTTTAGATAAATCAAGATAAAATTCCTCTCACATATTTACTATGTATACCGTAAATCACAATTGAAAAGCTGCTTTTGAAGGCTTCAATTGCTATTTCAAACAATCTTTTGCATTCTTTTTCACATCTTTTGTTTTAGTTTACATTTTGTTTTCTATTTTTTTTAATTGACGTGAGTATGTGAATGTAATTATAACCTTGGAGTATGCAACAAGTTTTTAAGAATGGCATTTGAAATAAGTTCAAATACCATTCGATTTATGAAAATTATATACTCCTGAAATAATTTCGGCAAAGGGGTTAACATATGAATACAAATTTATTCCTGCGGTAACTTGTTTAACATGTTTACTTATTCAGTTAATATTGTTTCACGATGGAAATAATGAAAATTTTGTCAAAATGATAGTTTGATCTTTTCTTTTTAATTATAAAAGGTTTAAGTTGACGTCACTTGCATCCTAAGGGTAAGAACTCATCAAAATCACATCCAACAATAAATGAATTATTTACCACTCTGGTCCTATTTATAAATCCTTTTTTATTAAAAAATTTGGTTCTATTTATAAATCCAGTTTCATGTAGTAAATGCGTTTTGTACTTTTTTATCCATATTAATTGCAACAAATAAAAAGAATTTATTCATGTTGATTTTTAAAACCAATCATAGATAAGGACGAAATTGAAAATTTAGTCCATAGTTAATGAGTTAACTAACTCTTCTTGATATATTAGAATTAATTAAAAATGATTTATAAATAGGATCAGAGTGGTATGTCGACAATGTAATTTTATCTCACACTTTTATAAATTGTGAAGGGTAAATTGCATTTATTTTAAAAAAAATTGAAGTCATGTATAAATAATTTCTTCACATTAAAAAATTAACAGTATTTTTTTAAAAAATTTAAAATTATATAGATAACTCTGCAATTCCATATAAATTAATAATTTATTTGGTTCTACATATAAGACCCAGTTAATTTTTTTATAAGATTAATGAAGCTAATTAAATTAATTCAAAGTATTTACATTTATCTTTTTTTCCTCCAAACTAATTTATCTGATTTATAAATTGATATATAATTTAATCATATACAATATACGATATAATTAAATAATTTATTTAGCTTCCTTAATTTCTTTTTAAAAAGAGTCAACTAAATCTTATATTTAAAACTACAGAGAGGTAGTATGTTATTTTTTTTTTTTGGTTGTCCACCCGGTTCACCGGAGCTTTGCCCCGATTATATCCGGATCTGACCCGCGTCGCGCACTTGGCTATGGTGGGAGAGTCTCCCAATAGGAATTTTCTGTATACACAAGGCCCGAACCCGAGACCTTGCTTAAGCGGAACCAAGCTGCTTACCATTTTGGACCAACTCCCATTGGTAGGTAGTATGTTATTTGATGGACTGATGAAGTTGACCATATATCTTTTTTATACGTTTCACAAAGTTGATGTAAAACAAAAAATTCTGAAATTACCTGTCACTTTTTTGAAAAGTAAAAATGCTAAGCTTGCTTTTTAACATTTGAATGTTGGAATAAGGACGGTGTGCTTTGGGGTCCAAAGAAGCGGAGAATGTTCAAAGTCTGAAACATCTTATCTACGTACTGTCACTCCCAACAATTCCAAGAGTTCCAACTTAGTTGACGATCGACTCAATCTTCTCACTATTTAAAATCTACAAGCCAAGACTGAAAGTGCAAGTTCATCACAGGTATGAAGCAATATCCCTCTCCTGAATCAGAGTTTCATTTTTTCTCACCTGGCCTTATTCTTTCAAATGTTTCTTTTTCTGTGTTTTTACAATTGATCTATTTGTTTTTAATTTCCATACATACATAAGCGTCTATCCGTGATATCTCTCAATTCTCAAAGTGTTATTTGCAAATAATTGCTGCTGTCATTTGCAGACTACATTTTTTTGTTATTTCTTTCACCTTTACATCGATCTGCTAGGAAAATATAGAATCATAAAACACTAACTTTTGTTACTACTCTAATATCTGAACATAGCTGGGGCCAAAAGGACTGAATATCAGCGCAAGAAAACTGAAACAAAGACAATATAATTGATCTTTCTTATTTTACTATGGATAGGAAAAAAATATCATTTGTTTTCATCTTGATGATATCTTCATGAAAGATTGAGTAGGTAAGCTACTTCAATTCTTCAAAATGAAATTTTGAGTTAATCGTTTGATGATGGTGAATGTCTCTCCTTTCAGGTTGTTATTAATATTAAATGGCAGAGGTGGGAGTGTGGTTAGCAGAAAAACTTGCTGAATATTTGGTGGATCCAACTTCACAACAGCTACAATATTTGTTCCGTGTTGGCAAAATCACCAGAAGCGTTGAGATCATAAAGGAGGATCTGATACTCAAGCAAGGGAGGGTGCAAGAACGTGTTCAGAAGGCCACTAACAGGACTGACAGGATTGATGATGATGTTATAAAGTGGAAGAAGGACGTGGAGAGCGTCATGGAAGAGGTGGAGAAATTGTTGGAAGAGCTAAGGGACAACAATGGCTACCTTAGAGGGTGGTGTCCTACTTGGAGGAGATATTGTCTTTGCAAAAAGTTGGCTGAGACAACCAGGAGGATGATTGATCTAAGCACAAAGGTTGATCTCTTCAATACATTTTCACATGATGTTGATGTTCCCGATATAGACTATCACATTTCTAAAGATTTTACGTTCTTCAAGTCAACTGAATTGGCATTTGGTGAACTATTGGAGGCATTGCAAGAAGATAATAACTCTATGATTGGGTTGTGGGGTATGGGCGGTTCAGGGAAAACCACATTGGTAAAGCAAGTAGGAAAGAAAGCCAAAGAATTAAAGCTATTTGACAAAGTTATAATCACAACAGTTTCCCAAACACCAGATATACGGAAGATTCAAGGAGAATTTGCAGACTTGTTGGGACTTGAGTTGAAGCAAGAAACTGAAGAGGGAAGAGCAAGAAGAATTGCAATGAGATTACAAAGTCCGAAGGAACGAATTCTGATTATTTTGGATGATGTGTGGGCTATGTTGAACCTCGAGAATATAGGGAATCCCTTTGGTGATGAAGGTCCAAAAAACTGCAAAGTTATTCTTACCACACGCCGTGAAGAAGTATGTACCTTGATGGATTGCCAAAAAGCTATTCCATTGGGTCTGCTTACAAAAGATGAAGCTTGGGATCTGTTTCAAGCTCACGCTAAGGTTGATGATGCTGCTGAAGAAACTAAGGCACGAGAGATTGCTATGGAATGTAAGGGCCTACCCATTGCAATTGTAGCTGTGGGATCTTGCTTGAAAGGAAAAGGAATTGATGAGATGGATGTAATGTTGTATAAGTTGAGGAATGCAAAGCCAGTAATCAATGAGGTGGATAAAGGAGTGAGGAGTGCTTTTTCTTGTCTTGAATTAAGCTACGATTATTTGTCAACCTCAGAAGCCAAGCTGCTGCTGTTAATGTGTGCTATGTTTCCTGAAGATCATAACATTGATGTTGAACATCTTTTCAGATATGGAGTGGGGTTAGGCCTATTTAGAGACGTAGATTCATCATTTGAAATAGCAAGGAGCCAAGTTAGAGCAACTATAAATTATCTCATTAACTCCTCATTGTTACTGCATTCTCCCAAGTTAAAAAAATATGTGACAATGCATGATGTGGTTCGTGATTTTGCTTTATGGAAAGCATCTAAAGAGGATCATACCATTATGGTAAATCGTACTAAAGAATTGAACGAATTGATTGCTAATGAAGGGGTGAAAAATTTCTATGCCTTATCTTTATGGTATGACAACAATGAATTAGTTCAATTTCCTTCTCAATTTGTTGCACCAAAGCTTGAGTTCCTATTGTTACATTCAAGAAGACCCTTGGATGTATCACATGCAACATTTGAAGGCATTAAAGGACTCAAGGCTTTGATTATCGATTGCAGAAGATTTTGGGGTAGGATTGAAGTACAACCTCAATCACTCCAACACTTGTCTAATCTTCGAACTTTGCAGTTGCGATCTTGGGATTTACATGACATCTCTTTTGTGGTAAGCCTTAAAGAACTTGAAATTCTTGACTTGCAAGGTAGTAAATTTGAAAAAATGCCAAATGGAATTGAAAACTTAAACAAGCTGGAGTTGTTAGATTTGTCACATTGTATGATAGATAAATGTTGTTATGAAGTAATAGGGAGGTGTTTGCAGTTAGAAGAGTTGTATGTTTCCAAGCACTTGACACACTCAAAAAATGTAAATTGCTATGAATACTTTGTGGGCCCTATTGCTTTGAAGAAATTGAGAAGGTATAAGTTAGAAATTGGGGAGCCTAGCAGACATGCATCATTTCAAAATGAAGGCATCAGATCTTTACGCTTGAGTCAGTTAAATATGTCTATGTTAGGTGCAAGAATCAAGGATCTTGCACAAAGAGCAATTGCAATTCAATTTTATGAGCTTGAGGGAGGTAGTAAATGTTTTATGCCTAATATTGTCCAAGCTGTAGGAGGCATGAATGAGTTAACTAAACTCTCTCTTCGGAAGTGTTCAGAGATAGAATGCATTACTGACAAAACCATTCCTCATGAAAATGTGGTTGTGTCCAGATTGGATGAGTTAGTGCTAAGAGATATGGATAATCTTAGACAACTATGTCGTGGTCCTTCTCCTCATGGCTTGTTCCAAAAGCTGGAAAGACTAATTATATTCAATTGCCATAAATTGCTCCACATATTTCCTGCTGATTGCAACTTAGGCAATCTTAAGTGTCTCAATATTTCCGAGTGTCCGATGTTGACATCTCTTTTCCATGTCTCTGCGGCTTGCACTCTGTTATCTTTAGAGGTTGGTGCTGCATGTGAAGAACAACCAATGCATGACCAAGATGAGACTCAGATTGTGTTTCCTCTTTTGGAATATCTCCTCCTAGAAAAACTTCCAAAACTTGTGGGAATTTGCTCAGAGGGTTATCATCCAGTGTGGCCATCTATGAAGGAAATAAAATGGATAGACTGTCCAAAACTGGTACGCATTTGCTCTCTCTACCTTATTTTGATTTTCAAAAAATATTAAAAAAATGCTAAAGTTTCTTATATGTTGAAAAAATATCTTTGTTCACATGATTAAACTTTTTTTATTGTATGCAGATAGCAAATAGTGTTCATGTGAATACATATTGAGAGATGATCAAGTCATTTAAGAATGAAATTAGAATATCTAAAGTGATGCGTCATTCTTTCTGAAAATTTGAATCTAACTTTGCTTTTGGTTTTGTTTCGAAGTGCTTCGCATTATGAAAATAAGAAATGCAATTATAGGTGGCAAATTTTGGTTTGGAAGTGCTCCGTGTAAGAGTCAAATTTTATTGTGAAAAATTATTAAAATTATAATTGAAATAAGGGACTAAATGATAATGAATTGATTTCTATACATACAATAGCAAAGATCCTAAATAGAATTTGGGCTCTGCGTCTTGACTTGCATTCTCTGTTTTGATTCATCGCCATCGTGGTTGCAAAATATTTCAATGCATAAATAATCTAGCAATTAAATTTTGTTATTTTGTATTTTAATCATTCAATTTCTTTATCATTTCTAGTGCCCACAATAAATATTGACTTGATTGATAACTCCGTTGTCTTATTTATGCATATGGTTGATTTTTATTTGTTTAATTTACCAAAAATTGATAGACAAGTCTATGCAAGAAATAATACATGTCCATAAAGAATTTCAATTTATTCCGATTTATCAATTTTTAGGAAATTTGTTGATGGTTCTGGTTTTCTTTTGCAGGAATTGAAGGGCCATCAATTGAGGAATGAAGTGTGCAAGCCATTGGCAGCTATAGAAGAGATTGAACTTAATAACTGTGGAGTAGAATCCATTTTTTACCATCAGACTGGCATAGAAGAACAAATTCCAAAATTTCAATACCTTAAAGAATTAACTTTGGAAAATTGTGCAAGATTGAAATTTGTGTTTTCTGCTCATGTGTGTCAAAGTCTTCCAGAGTTAACCTCTTTAACCATATCAGACTGTGAGGAGTTGGAGACAATTTTTTTGTGGAATGAAGAGACTCAGAATAATCTATCCATCACTGAATCTTGTCTGCTGAAATTGCGCCGTTTGGAAATCTCCCAGTGCAACAAGCTTAAATACGTTTTCATGATCAGTGCTGCCACCTCAATGCTTCCACAACTAAGCACTCTAACCGTTTCAGATTGTTCTCAAATGAAAGAAATTTTTAAGTGCTCAAATATTGAAGATCATGACATTAACAGTAATGGAAGGGAGATTACGTTCCCAAACATGGAACATATGGTACTTTATAACTTGCCAAGACTTATTGATAGACACCAAGGGTTTAAGTTGCACACAAGCGAGATTCCCCATGTTGTGATTTATAGCTGCCCAAAACTTATTGCAATTGAGAAAGCAACAATGGATTGCAATAAAAAGGTAAGTTGTGTTTCTCGATGCTCCTTTTCCATACTGCATATCTCAAGTTTCATCTAGTATGTAAAGATTTTCGTTAATTTGACATCTTTCTTTTCATGATCTTTCCATAGAACTTATAATGTTCAACCCCCCAACCTTTTGCTTCTCTCTGTTAAATGCAGGGACATTATTGGCATTTCACTTTTGGTGATGATGGACAAGAAGAAACCAACGATTTGGAAAGGATGAGATCAGAACAACAAATGCTAGGAGGTTTTGTTCCCACACAACTTTTGAGCTTCCAACATCTTCATTCTTTACAAGTAGCTAATAGCAAAAAGTTGAAGTTTTTATTCTCCATGAGTACTATTGTCCAAAACAGCCTTCCCCAATTGAATTCCTTAGGCTTATATAATTGTGAGGAATTGGAGATGATTTTTGGACATAGTGGTGAAGATGATGCCAACTACGATGACACAATTGTGCTTTCAAGCTTGAGGAAGATATGGCTAAGAAATTTGCCAAATTTCAAGAGTGTTTGTCAAGTAGGGTTGCAGATTCAGGTAGAGCTGAGTGACATCAGCATATGCAACTGCCCCAAATTTGTTGATTCAAGTTTGGGATGGGCTCTTCAACAATTGGGAACATTATCGGTATGAATGAATAGTTTATACAATGTTGATAATTAGAGTCTTCAAAATTAGATGGGATAATTGTTTGTGTGGTGATTCACAAATTACTTTAATAAAAAGATATTTTTTTAGTAAACTAAATTGATCAAAAGATTATTATTATTATTATTTTTCCTGTTGTTATGAATCTGCCAAATATTCGTGGGAAAACATGTAGATTGTGATCACCAAAGATATATGAGAAGAGAGTGTTTTTGAGATGGGTGTGGATGATTTGTGTGGTCTTCTCTCTTTGGTCCCATTCTTGGGAATTTCTCTTTCTTTCTTCCCTCTTCATCGTTATCAGCTGCCTCTGTTTTCCATCAAGTATGCTTAATCTGAATGCGATTCCATTTCCATAAGAGTTGTCATATCTGGATTGAATATTAATACATACCTGTTATTTCCTTGTGCTGACATCTCTTTGATTCAGTTCATTAAATTACACCTGTAATCATACATTGATATATAATCATTTGCATATCCTTAAAGAGTTTGATTGGTATAATCTTTCAATGTGTCTAATTTTTTTTCTTCTTTTTAAATCCAAGTTTAAAATGCATTTTCCACTAAATTTGATTGATTTTAATAAATTTCAGTTGTTTTTGTTTAATTGAAATTGAAGTTGCCACAGGTTTCAACAGAGGATTCAAATTTTCAAACTTCATCAAGAGCAGAGAAATTGCGTTTGGCGAATTCAATGAACCTCACATCCGTATGGGAGGGTCCCACTTTCATCATCTTCCAAAATCTTAAGCGGTTAGATGTGTTTGAATGTAGAAAATTGAAGTGTATATTGCCAAGCACTGTCATGAGAAGCCTACCGTGTTTGAGGCATCTAAAGATTTATGAATGTGAAGAGTTGGAGGAAGTGATGTCATCAGAAGAAGAAGAAGAGCATAATCGCTTTCCAAATCATTCATTGTGCTTTCCAAGACTTAGGTATCTCGAAGTTATGAGATGCAGGAAGTTAAAATGGCTTTTTCCCTCTTTGCCCTCTACTCTACTTCTTCCACAGTTGAAATGGCTGAGGATTAAAAATTGCTCTCAAGTAAAGGGACTTTTTAATTGCGAACCTGAAATCCACAAGGAAGGCTTCTACAACAACTTACTTCCAAAGCTAATATCTCTTACAGTTGAGGATTGCCCCATCTTCTCCGAAACAACGCTTGCTGCTCTTCAAAGGTGCATGCACATTTATGCTATCCAAACCCACCCATATTTGACTATATATAGATCCTTCTATTTATTTATTTTAAATTTTGAATTTATTTAAAGGGAGAAAATTACCACTCACCAGGCAAGTTTGCCAGAGTTAATTGAATTATAAGTATTTATCATCCCCATAATGCAAATTTATAATTGAAAAAATATTTAACACTATCTATTGCTCTAATATATAACACAAACTTGTAGATGGAACAATGAATGTTTAGTCATGGGCCGCAATTCTCCCTTACCATATTCTCTTTCCGCTAAATTGATTTTGATATTCTCATTTTTCTCATATTTGTCCAGTTGGCAGGGACAAAACTCTGAGGGTCTCACAGTTGATGATTATGGTTATCATTATGCTTTTTATGACTATGACCTCAACGACAACGACGACTATAATGATGATGATCGTGCCAAAAAGAGAAGAAAACTCGTATAGGCCCTAGCTTGTGAGATTGTGTCAGCCTCTAGTTATTAAGTATGAAGGAGTTGCAAATGTGTGATATTTCGCCTACAATGTTTATAACTTCATTCAATAATTAAATAATACCTCCGAATAGATGAAAATATGTATATAAAATAAAGTTGACGTAGCAGAGAATATGAATCAAATTGGCAAAAGAAATGACTCATGAAAGCAACAACACATACAGGGATGCAGCTTGTATCGCATATTAAGAATGATTAAAGTGTGTTTGGATTAGTTTTGGAGGATAGCTTCTAAATAAGAAATAATAAAAATGATTTTATAGAATAGATTCTGAAAAAAAAATGATTTTGATAAAATGATAGTGTTCGGATATTGGGATCAGAATTACTTTTTTCATGATCAAATTACTAAAAATGACATTAGATTTTGTAATAATTATATATAAATAATAAGATTATATTTTATGTATTATTTAACATTAAATTTCTTAATAAATACCAAAAATGAAATAAATTTATCTACGAAATTAAAATTATAACATTAATCAATTATATAACATAAAAAAATAGATCAAACATATATATATATATATATATATATATATATATATATATATATATATATATATTAATAAATTGTGTAATAAAAAATAGATGCCCTTCTCCCGCGACTATTGTATCTTAAGTTGTTGACATGTTAATGAAATCACTGGAATATTATTCAGAATACTCCATCTCTCTACTTCTTTTCTCTTAATCCTTCTCGCCTTCTCCTTCAATCCTCTTTTTTGCTTCTTCCCAATTCTAAATTCCTAAAAAACCTAAGATTCATATTACATTTAGTCATTCCATCAAATATAAATCAGTGCAAAGATAGAAAGAAAAGAAATTCTTCCATACTTTTAGCCACAAAGTCCACCTGGACTACGATCAGTAGGACTCGATTAGTTTGGGATTTGATAGAGGTCCTAATGAGTTTAATTCATGCAAAAATGCATACTCACAACAATGATGCTCCTTATTGCACAAAAGGATGCAATGAGTTTTCTATAAACGTAAAAATCCCACATCCAACGTCGCCACAATTTGATTAAACTAAGAACCAATGACAGATTAAAATCAAAAGGGAAATTTCCACCCTAAATTCATTCAATTCTACCATTGATCACAAACTGAAGGTAAGGAAGTCAAAAGCAGCATCAATGATCACAAAACCGCCAAAAATCCAAGTCACATCTCACTTGAAGATCAAGAAGAGAAGCGTATGACTGACGCCGTGCGGGATTAAACGCACGAAGCAGAATTCCAATACCAACTCGGATGCCATAAGAAAGCAAGAAGCTCTGGTAGAGATTACTTATGGCGTGGTCGGGACTATGATAGCAGGGAGGGCAATCAAGGTGGTGTTGATGGTGAAATTGAGCAGTAGCAAGGCGCTGACGACGCTACAGCTCCTCAATTGCGTCACGGAGGCTCTCCTCTGCCTCGCGAAGGCGTCGCTCGACGTTGGAATTGTCCTGGAGCGGCAGCGAGGGAGGAGAGGATATGGTCATATTGGAAGCAATATTGTGGCATCTGAAAGCGTTTTGGGAATTAAGGAGAGAGAGAAATGAAGCTAAAGTTGCATAACACAGGAAATTTGCCTATGTTAGCGAGAGACTCACACACACCACCGGCACCGTCGACCTTCTCCGATCGCCAACAAACTACCACCACCCACCACCTTCACCGGATCGGCCGAAGATCAGCACGAAATTGGGAAGCTTCGCTCACGACTAGGAAAAGGAGAAACAAGACGAGAGAAGACAGAGGAAAGAGACATGACAAAGCTTGGACAAGAGAAAAAAGACAAGACGAGAGAGAGAGGAAAGACACAAGGAAAACAGACGGACAAAACTCAAGAGAGAGGAGGAGGGAGGCGAAAAGGAGAAAATTCGACTTTTACAAAGAGTGTGTTTGGATTAGCTTTTTTTAATAGCTTCTGGAGAAAAAATGGAGAATAGCTTTTGGAGAATAGATTATAAGAAGAATAGATTATGAGAAAAAAGTGATTTTGATAAAATGAGAGTGTTTGGATGTTTTGATCAGAATAGCTTTTTTCATGGTCAAATTACTAAAAAGGACATTAACTTTTGTGATAATTACATATAAAGAATAAAATTATATTTTATGTATTATTTAAGGGTTAATGTCAAATTTAACAGCCAAGTTTTTCCTGAAGAACGTCTGGTACAAATAAATTTTGGAAAATGGAAAATAACAATAAACAATTAACAAGGATGTAAATTTAACAAAACCGTTAAATTTGACCTAACGGAGTTAAATTATAAGAAAAGAAAACATCTAACGGTATTAAAAATGATACATCTTAACCCATTATTTAATATTAAATTTCATAATTAATACCAAAAATAAAATAATTTTGTCTATATGTAATGCTAATTAATTTAACTAATTTTTTTAATATAATTAAATTAGATAAATAAGTCTTAAATAGGATAAGAGGGAGTATTAAAATTTTAAAATTTAAAAAAAAAAGATAAAGAAAAAACGTTGAAATTCAAAAAAATAAAAAAGATGAGAGAGAGTGTGTGACATGGGGCCCACAAACAGAAAAAGAACCAATGAGATTGAGATGATGGGGCCCACAAAGTTGAAAAAGTAAGAAAAAGTGGATTATACCCAAACCATGGTTTTGGACACCAAAACCATGGTTTGGGGGTCAAAATGGATTATTTGAGATGAGAGGGTGTTTGGATGTTTTTTCAGAAAACCATGGTTTGGGTCCAAAATCACTTTTTTTAAGTGAATCCAAACACCCTCAAAATCGGGGAAAAAAGTGATTATCAGCTTTTATCATATATTTGGGTACATTTTTGTAAAATCATGGTTTTGAAGTCAAAAGTATTTTATTTTATTTTATCCAAACACACACTTAAGCATATAAGGAAGCCGAGGACTAGGGGTGGAAATAAGCATGGTTAGGCCAAGCTTTTGCCTTAACAGGCCTGACCTGTTAAGGCACAAACTGGCTTGAGCCTGACATGTGGCCTGTTGAAGGCCAATTTTTAGGCCTAGGCCTGGCCTGAAGCCTGTTAAGGAGGCCTGAATTTTTAAAATTTTTTAAGCAAATTGACAGGCCTACAGGCCACATTGCAAAACAGGCTAACAGGCCACAGGCTGAAAACAAGGCTCCTTAATAGGCCTTCTTAAACAGGCTGAAAACAGGCTAAAACTTAGAGGCTCAGACGAAATTATCCTTTAACCCTTATCTGATTTTTTTAAAAATATTTTTACAGGCTCAGGCCGGCCTGACAGGCCTAACAGGCCTGTCAATAGGCCTTGGCCTGTCCTATTAAGCAAAACAGGCTTTTGTTTTGGTCTTGGCCTGGCCTTTTAACCTGACAGCCTAGGCCAATCACAGGCCAGGCTATAGGCCCCTGACAGGCTGCCTAGCCTATTTCCACCCCTACCGAGGACGGATGTGAACCGCTCCAACAATTTCTAATTACTAGTATTTTCTTTTTATTATATTCTCAGGTCATCCCCTTAATAAATCTTTATCCATTGCTATATATACGTATATAATTTTATAAATAGGATTAAAATACATCAATCTTAATGTTGACCGCTAAACAAGAGTACAATTGCACACATTTTGAAGAATTATGTGTTAAATTATTTCACAATTTTTTTAGTGTCCATGGCTGCTCCACTAATATTAAGGGATATTATATTAACTATGTGTACTATATTTCCAAATAATTACCTTTTTAATTGCGAGGGATCTCCTTCCTCACAAGGAATCATGGCAGCAGGAGGTTGGGGAGTATACAATTGAAGAGAGAAAGAAAGATGAGACTTGGAAGAAAATATATGCATTGTCCAATACCAGTGCTTCCAAGTTGCACACTAACTAAAAAGAACATTATACCAGAAAAAATTAGAAAATTAGGAAGAATTGATTATGTTAAATCAAATATCTGCAAGCAAATATATATATATATATATATATATATATATATATATATATATATATATATATATATATATATATATATATATATATATATATATATATATATATATATATATATTTGTGATATATGTATGCACGTATTTAAGTAAACATGCATGGGGCAATGCTTATACACTAAATTTGACTATTTGTGCAAGTGAAATATTGGCTTAACTATAAGTTATTAAAAGAAGCTTCTAATAATATATAGTTATGAATCAATTTTATAAATCATAATTCAATCAAATCTATTTTATAAATTAATTTCATCTAAAATTTATTATTCTCACTCCCACCACTAATCATGATACACACTGATGGATCAAAGGAAAATGTACCTTAAAACATTAAATTTAAATTTGAAAAAGTAAAGGAAAATGCACCATTCATTGGTGCATCTTTTATGTCTTTGATTTTTCATTTGTATGTATAAGCATATTTGGTATCTGATTGAACCATATTTTTATATGAATTTTCCATTATTAATTTGGGTGGTTAATGTATTTTCTGGGACATTATTGCATTATTAAGCATTAATTTTGGTTAGGGACAATTATTTTGAATTGATGGGAATTAGGGGCAAAAAGGTTAAAATTCATAATTATTATATTTTATATTGTCTCTTGAACTTTTGATACTACCTTGTGTTTAATTTTGTATTGTAGGTATTAAAGAAGGAAATTAAGGATTTTTTTGAGGTTCAATTTAATTATTTTGGGTAATTTGGGCTAAGTGGAAAGAAGGGCCTATCTCAGTTTTCTGTTTAATGGGCTTAAAAAAAGGGAGGACAGGCCCAAAATCTAAGCCCAGATCTGACCCCAAAAGAAAAAAAAAAGAGAAGCAAGAACAGAAGCAAGGCCCAAAAGAGACAGAAACGAGCTGGGCTGGTCTGGAGGAAGACAGATCCGAAGAAAGAAGACCAGAACGCAGAGGCAGTGTGGACCGAGTCTGGGAATTCAGAAAAAAAAACAGAGAGAGAGAGAGAGAACGTGAGCTGAGAAGAGGGGGAGCAGCTGAATAGGAGTCAAGCCCAACATGCACAACCCAAGAAGGAATAACGCAGACACATAGACCTGATTAACAGAGATCGAGAGGGGGGCGCCGCGAGGGAAGGGAAGAGAGATACCGGAGAAGGAGAAGAGCGCCGCACAGGGGAGCTGCGAACCCTAGAGTGAGACGCTGAGAAAAAAGAAAAGGAACAGAGCCAGAACAGCAGAGAGTGTGGAGCCACGGACAGAAGAAAATGAACCAGAACCAGCACCGTTGGTAACCATTATCAGTGAACTTCTTGGGCCTCTGCACCGTCACCTTCCTTCTCTAACCACAGATTCCGGCAACTCTCTCATTTCTTAATTTCTCCATCGCCTTCTTCTTCACTGCTGAACCACCGTCATCATCATCACATCATTTCTTTCACCTCCATTACAGTCCACCTCTTCTGCACTATACCATCATCATCTTCACACCCCTCCACTGTCAATAACCACCAATGACACCACCATCTCTCTTTTCATCATTTCAGATTCAGCCTTCAATATTTCCCCTGTTTTTCCATGTGACAGTGCCTTGCTATTCAGTTTGAACCGACAAGAACCCATGAGCTCTTCTTTGCTTCTTCAGTCTTCAATTTCCATGGGTTTTTGGTGCTTGGAACACGCTATGGTTGCAGTGGCTATGAGTGGCTGATTTTTCATTGAGCCTTGGTGGTAGATAAGGTGGCTAGAGCTTCAAGGTTCTATAGGGGGAGTTCACTATTTTCCATTAGCTCAATTTTATACATTATGTCTTGTGGATTAATTTTGCATTGATATATGTATATTTTGGAGACTTAGATGAGTGATAATTTGTCTAAAATGGATTATCTTGTATTTAATTTGGTATTGATGCATTTGAATTTTATTGGATTTATTTTCCTATTAGATTAATGAAGTTATACATTCTATGTGATATCTAGATTGTGTGATGGATTTAATTTAATTTGAATGTCGCGATTGTGCTTCCAATTAAGAGGAACCAAGTGCATTAATTCATTTTCAATACGCATCAAGTGGGTTTTTAACAATTTGCCTAAGAGGTGACTAAGAATGCGATTATAGGACTAGTCATTTATTAGGTAGATTGGACCTAATGCGATTGCTTAGGGTTTTTAATTTGACTTGATGCAAAAATAACTCCCAAATTATTTTAAAGAAGCTAGGAAAGCCACCAAATTTGCCACCAAGGTTCATTTTATCATATTATCCCTTTTTAATCCAAATCATTTCTTTATTATTTTCCAAAATACAAAAAAAAAAAAAGGATTAGCTTTATTTTCATAAATTTTAATTTTTAGAAAAAACCAATTTCAAAAACCCTTTTCTAACCATGTTTATAGCACTTAGTTTTTCCTAGGTTAGTCAAAATAAATGGCTCCTTGATAAGAGAACGATCCCGAGTTGTTTGCACTATATTGCATTTAATTCGTGGTAAATTGTGATTTGACCCCGAGGCGGCTAAGGTTGTGTCAAATCAGGATCACTTATTTTTGGACAATAAGTCCTTATTACGTAAGTCGAGATAAAACTTCTCTCACATACTTACCTCGTATACTGTAAATCACAATTTATAAACACTTATAGGTTAAAAATAAGCTATCCCAAATGAATACTATATAACTTATGCTTTTGCTTTTGAAACTGAACCCATGATTGAATTTGCATATACCTCAAAGTGTATATTTCAGCTTGATGTTTTCATGGATATTCTTTCTGATTTATCTATAATTCGTTCACATTATGTTGGTGCATATATTAGGGGCAGTAACTCTCTCTAGTACTAATTTATTGCATCAAGTTCTTTCCTCATTAAAAAAGGAACATAAATGTCGTCAGATTCTCATGTTTTGATGATTATAAAATTTAAAGATTGTTTTGCAAAGATAAAAGCGTTTTAGTTGACTAAAAGAATGAGGCGAAAGAATCAAATCAATCTACAATTAAAAGATGGGAAAATTGTATTTAGCTCCCGAATAAGAGAAAATATGATAAAATAGTCCATTGAAATGTCAAAATTGCATTTAAGTCTCATGGGATATTTTTGCAATAAATTCCAATTCCAAACCTATCAATGGACGCTTATAGATTTGCCAGTGGATACTCATGAACTTGTTAGTGGAATTGAAATTCATTACAAAAAAGTCCCACAGGACTTAAATGTAATTTTAAGATTTTAAAGGACTATTTTATCATATTTTCTCTTATCCGGAACCATATACAATGTTCCCTTAAAAGATTGTAGAGCTACAAAGATATATCTTATAGTCTAGAAATTTTTCATTGAAAGTAGTTAAGAGATTTATTACAGAATAATTAAATCTAAAAGGTTTTTAGATAAAATGGTTTTCTTAAAGTTAAGCTTTCATAACTTAATCACATCTGGTTTTCAAATTCATTCTAGTGACAACTGTTGATGTTCATAAAGATTTGTTGACAAGTTATTGAGTTTATCAACAAGAGCTTTTTGTCAGGAAAAAAAAATTGATAATCTCTTGTTTTTGTCTATAATCCCTACTCTGTTTTGCTCTGTTCTTTTTTTTTTTTCCACAAAATAACTTACTGACAACAATTTTAGCTGCTTATGAACAATGTTTACCAAAATGCTTCTTTAATTATCATTTCTAACATCAATAATATATACCGCTTCGTCCAACTTGCTGGCATTCTCGTGCATTTTGCCAACAAGTTACTTTTCTTTGATTGGTCTATAGATTAATGTTGCTTTGTATTGGATGCTCAAAACTACCTCTCTTCTTCTGAGTGTATCACATTTACTTTTTTCACACCACAAGAGACTCACCATTGTGAGAATCTTTAAGTAGGTCATTGTATTACATTGTGTAAGAGATCAGCTTGCAAGTGAAATCTGGAAATATTGTTGAGTGGCACAAAGAGCTCAATTTAATCTTTGGGAAAACTTCCTAAGGATTGGATTTAGGTCTCGTTGTTTGACACTGAACCAATATAATTGCTGAGTGTGACTCCTCTCTTATCTCTCTTGCTCATCCATAGTAATATTACTCTGTTTCTACTCTGTGCTTTATTTATTAAATTTCAGGGTTTTATTTTCAAAAATTTATCATCAACCAATTAAAGAACATCATGTGAAGTCACAAGTATCACCTCTACATATTAATTTTGCGTAAAACATCATAATTTCTAAGGGATATTCATTAATTAAATTTTAATTTCACAGCCAAGAAAATTTGGCATAGGCGCATAGCACACCACCTTACAAAATTCTTATTCATTTTGAATTTATTTACAGGAAGAATTATTATATATAGGAAAGGGACACATTCACAAATTAATTATTTACAAGGCCCTGAAATTTAGGACTCATGCATGCTGCTGTAATTGATATAAAAATTTGGGATAAGTACAAAATGAAACGGTTTTCAGACATGCTGCATGTTTTCCTGATATTTGTTGTTTAATATCATTGTAAATTGATTTTGACACTCTAATTTTTTGTCATTTATATAGGAGGAAGGGAAAAAGAAAAACAGATGCATAAACCTTAGCTTGTGAGATTGTGCCAGCCTCCTATTATTAAGTATGAAGAAGTTGCAATTTGTGATAACTGGCCTACAATATTTATAACTTCAAATATTGGTTCATTTGTATTATTTTTATTTAAACACTTTGGTTTGTTGTCCACATGCACAAATATTTTTTATTTAACTTTGATAATAGTATAACATTCTTTATGGTCAATCAAACGCCTCAATATTATCCTTTATAATTCCTCCTTTTATTTTTAATTAAAAAAAGAAAAAAAAATCTTGACCAACTTGAACAAACCAATTGTCAAAATGTGAAGAGTTGGAGGAAATAATGTCATGAGAAGAAGAGCATAATCACTTTTCAAATGAATCCTTTAATTCATCATTATGCTCCCCACAACTCCTTGATCTTAAAGTAAAGAGATGCAGGAAGTTGAAATGGCTCTTCCCTTCTCTGCTCTCTACTCAACCTCTTCCACAGTTGAAATGGCTGAGGATTGAAGAGTGCTCTCAACTAAAGGGACTTTTTAATTGCGAACCTGAAATTCATGAGGAAGGCTTCTACAACAACTTACTTCCAAAGCTAGAATGTCTTGCAATTGAGGATTGGCCCATGTTCTTTGAAACCACACTTGCTGCTCTTCAAAGGTACGCACATTTATATATACTATCTACACCTACTCATATTTGACTGTAGATCGTTGCTCTTTCTCTCTCTCTCTTTGGGAATTGGGAAAATTCTAAAAAACTACATTGAAAGTAGGAAAAGGACAATTCAGTACATTGAAAATGGGAAAGGACAATTCAAGCGGGTGTCAGACAGGCGGAGAAATCTTTCCTTTTGAAATCTCGGCCAAATGACGAAAATGCCCTTCATCCCTCAGTCAAAATAACAATAGGAGTTGTTAATGGCGAGATAGGTGTTGTTATTGGCCCTGAAATTTGTTAATTGTGAAAGAAGAAATTGGAGTTGTTAATTAAGAGATGAGTGTTATTATTGGCCCTGAAACTTATTAAGTGTGAGAAGAAATTGGAGT
Source organism: Inga leiocalycina (assembly GCA_963242795.1). Taxonomy (NCBI): domain Eukaryota; kingdom Viridiplantae; phylum Streptophyta; class Magnoliopsida; order Fabales; family Fabaceae; genus Inga; species Inga leiocalycina. The sequence goes on from OY725326.1 coordinate 36,012,096, forward strand.
TGTTAATATTGAATCAGGAGTTGTTAATTAAGAGATCGGTATTGTTATTGGCCCTGAAACTTATAAAGTGTGAAAGAAGAAATTGGAGTTGTTAATGTCGAATCAAGAGTTGTTAATTAAGGGATATGTGTTGTTATTCCGAAGTGAAGGAAGAAATTGGAGTTGTTAATGTTGAATCTGGAGTTTTTAATTAAGAGATCGGTGTTGTTATTGGCCCTAAAACTTGTTTAGTGTGAAAGAAGAAATTGGAGTTGTTAATGTCGAATCCGGAGTAGTTAATTAAGATATTGGTGTTGTTATTGGCCCTGAAACTTGTTAATTGTCAAAGAAGAATTGAAGTTGTTAATGACAAATCCGGAGTTGTTAATTACGAGGATCATGTTATTATTCTAAAGTGGGGGGATGGAGGGCTGATAGAGCTAAATATTTACATATCTTTTAGTAATTAACCTTAGGCTTTTGTGGGATTTGATTAACTATTTTGGGCATAATTAGGTATTAATATGAGATTTGAGTGCAAAGGTAATTTGGAAATTAAATTGGCTAAATTGATTTATTTTAAATAATATTTGTTATTCCTATTATTAACTAATTGTGAACATATGATATTACCTTTATGCATCTCATGAATGTAGGTGATGACATGGTATATTGGAGCTTAATGGAGGATAAAGATGGAATTAAAGGAGAGTATATGTGCAGATTTTATCTCCTAGTTTTCTGATTTTAATATGCTTGAGAAAGGAATTAGGCATTGTTTGGTGGCTTGAGTTTCTTGGCTTTAGGATCTCTCAAGTTTTTACCCATCTCCAAACAAGGCCTTGTGCCTTATGCTCACCAGAAAACAGGTCACACAAAAGGAGGGAAGGGATCACGTTTTTTGGCACTACGGGATCTCATCGCTGGTGGACACTCATTTTTTCTCCATTTTTTTCGTTTTCTCTCCACTTCCACAGGCGACGGTCTTTCCTTCTCTTTCCACTTTCCATCGATATTGTTCCCTGTTTTCTCTGTTTTTTTTATCTGCAATGAAGATGACAGTCAAGAGGTCTAGAGGAGCTGAATTTCAAATCATGAACGGCTAGGCTTTTTTCGTTCGATGGTGATGGTGAAGCTAACCTGAGTCCTTGAGCATCTAGGGGAGTTCTTTGTATCTTAATTTCATCTTCCACTCTATGTATATGCAGATTATGATTCAAGGTTGCTAAAGTTTATGATTTGTGTATATGGTTAAGGATTTAATCGGTTGATGTAATCTGGATGATGATACTTGTGCTAGATTTGTACTCATGAATTGCAATTGGACTATAACACTCTTTTGTTATTCAATTGCTTTCCTCTATTCTCTTAAGATCAATTGTTTGCTAGGTTTCTAGGAATTAATTGGTGGTAGAGAGGATCTTTTATGAATATATTATAAGCTAAGTATTGATTAGTAAGGGTTCTTACTAGTCATTGTGCTTAGTTAAGAGAAGAACATAGAATTAAAATTGGACAAGGATGGTTAGTTGATTCAATCACTTAGGACATTCATCTCTTGCATTTACACCCACTCACTCACTTTATAATAGCTCTTTAGTTTAATTAGATAGATGAAACTCACATCCCATACTCTTAGGTTAATTTGTTATTTACACTAGATTACTTAGAAACTAAATATAGGCTCAACGTAGAAATCGACCTAGGTTAGTTGCCCTATATTGAATTTAGCTTAGTTTTATTTGACCAAGATTTCAAAAGGACATATTCCTTTGTCTGTCTGACACTCGTCTGAATTATCCTTTTCCTATTTCCAATGTTGTTTTTTGGAATTTTCCCTTGGGAATTTCTTTTCTTTTGTTTTTTTTTACGAAAAGATGTAATTTGGTTTTGGAACAACTAGATGATGAAACGTGTTTTCACACATGCATGCTGCACGTATTCTCTTCAGATTTATTGCTGACTCTGGTAAATGTCTATTGTTGTATATCGATTTTGAGAGTGTCATATTCCTCTTATTTGTAATTGTACAGGCCTGCCAGATGAGAAGATAAATGCAGTGCTACTACGCTTTATGAAATAGTGTTAAAGCATCCATTTTAAATTCCAGAGTCGGACGAGAAGATTGTCATATTCCTCTTATTTGTAATTAATGTAATCAATATTCCAGAAGGGATTCATTTGTATCATTTTTATTTAATTACTTTGGTTTTTGTTCCCCACATGAACAAATGACACTTTCTCAAGTTTCCATTAACGCCTGTGCCTATTATATATGAACATTATTCACTTTCAATGCAATTTTTCTTATGGTGATATATCTATTTTTATAAATAGTTTGTATTTTTTGCTTTACTTTTTGCAATGAAACAGTCTTACTTTTTTGTTTGCTTTGAAGAATTAAAAAGTCGAAACGATAAACAAAAATGATGTATGAAATAACAAGTCAATGCCTTTCCCAATTCAATGAATCAAATGGTGTTTGCAGGAGTATTAATTAAATGCCATTCTTTAATCATGAGGGCATAGTGACCGAGAGAATTACTGCAAGTGCTACGTACTCAAGTGTGCTACCTAGGTCGGGGTTTTGCCTCAGAGACCCTCTTCGTTTTGATGTAGGACTATTTATTTTATTTAATTGGATTAAGGAAATTATTTAAATTAGTTAATATGATGTATTTTTTTCTACCACATCCAAATTATGTTCTTAAATTCTCTCTATATCTATCTTGATTTTTTTAGGGAGCATCAATAGAGATAAATCAGAAAAAAAAAAAATTAACCAATATAGAAACTAGGCATTGCATTTAGGACTAAGATTAATTCCCTAATTAAGTCTTATATTAAGGACCGGAGGGATTTTTTTTTTAAAAAAAATGTTTAGCCCTTTATTATTAAATTTTTTACTTTTCAAATTTACAAACGGTATAAAAAAAACTTATATACTCTTAGAGTATCACATCATCTACACTCTCTTAAAAATCAAAATTCAACTGTAGACTAATTCTAATCCCAATTGTCCTGTCACCCTTTATTTTTTTGGGAAAATGACAATGAAACCCCAAGGACTAAAGAAAATACCAGTGAAGTCCCTGCGAAAAAAAATAACAACTCGTTAAACGTGTATTACAACTCAACATGTTATAAAAATGATTCAACAAGTTGTCATTTTTTTCACAGAGACTTTACTGGTATTTTGTTCGGTTTTTGGGACCTTATTGTCATTCTTCCTATTTTTTCGCTGAAAAGGAAAGGCCCTCCCACTAGCCCCACGCGCACCTTCCTCAAACTCCCAGTCTCAATCACCCCTCCTCCTTAGGAAGGAGTGAAGGACAGAAGCGCTATGGTAGATGTACTCATTTTTATACCATCGCATGAGTATTCTTCATGTTTCTTCACTAGTAAGGAAAACGATCATTTTGTGGAAGTTCATTTATGAATTTGGTCAAAAGTAAGAGGCAAATAAAGTAAAGTTGTTCAAGTAGAAAATCCGTCTTAGTTAAAAACTGAAGGTGAGTACACATAATTTATTATTTACTTTGCTAACAATTCTTGCAGTGCTTACACCAGCAAAATAAATTAGAGACAATGTCCATAGCATCCATTATTTCCGCAAATTTGCATCAGCCACCAAAATCTCAAACAAAATCATAAAAGAGGGGATAGGCCATACCATATTGAGGAGAGCAAAACCAACATCAGCTTTAACTCGCATTGTTGTTTATTGGTTTAGAAGCACCTCAATCTCCATTATATTTGAGTTCCACCAACTCAGATATAGGCACTTTGTAAGAACAATGTGACATGAAACTTTTAAATCCTTCGCTAAAATTTAAGACAAACGTCGTTCAATAAAAATATCAAATCTTAGGCGTCACAGAGAATACAAGTTCCGATTCGCTTATGACATGAACCAAAAGATTAATTTTGACAGGCTTTTTGTTCTTGGTCAAAAACTATAGACTTGGGAGATAAATAGTATTTTACCACTTATGTAGAACAAAATGTTAAAAAAAATACATTTATTTAATAATTTGAAGACTTTTCAAAATCAAAAACATATCGGCTAAATTATATAAAATTTCTTAAAATCGCAAACTATGAGCAAATGAGTAGGCATATTTAAAGAGAAAATTGCTTTACATAAATATACAGTATAATTTCTTTATAAGCAATTTCAGTCATGTATGTATGGAATCATAATAATCAGTGTCTAAGCTCATCTTCATGATGAAATCATTGCAAAAAAAAAAAAAAACGATTCCAGAGTCTAACACATACATACATGTATCTATGGCATAACATAAGTGGGGGAAAAGTGTAAAATATAGGTAATTGGAGGTCTCAATTTATTAAAACAATCTTCCACAGTTACTTCAAACATGCCAACATTTACAAATAAAAGTAAAATGAATTGAACATCACTCATGAAAGAAACACATACAGCGACTCAATTTCAAATTTGTCCCATAGATTAAGCGACAGAGGAAGTAGTCTGACCAAGGATTGAACATCTGACAAAGGCAAGACAATGGTGAATGACTCCGGCAGGCACAATGCCACTAGAAGACAAGCTCTGGTACGGTAGTGGTAGCTTCTAGAATTTTTCTTCTTCTCAATACATCCGTCGAAACCATCGATCATATCTGATGGAGAAGATATCTGTTTGTCAAATGACCAAACAAAACCCAATCTTTAAACAATTGAGATAATATTTGGAAAAATCATTTTATTTATTATATTTTTAGGTCATTCCCTTAATAATTCTTAATCCATTTTTATATATACAAATATAATTTCATAGGTAGGGTTAAAGTACATTTAACTTAATGTTGACAGTTAAATAAGAGTACAATTGCACAAGTTTTGAAGAATTATGTGTTACACTTCTCCCATAATTTTTTTTAGTGTTCACAGCTGCTCCAGGAATATTATGGGACAAACATATACTTTAACTCTGTGTTATAATAATTTTAGGATATTATATTAACCATGTATATTATATTTCCTCTTGGCAAAAAAAAAAATGCATATAATATTTCCGAGTAAATTACCTCTTTGATTGAAAGGGATCTACTTCCCCATCAGGAAGCGTGCAACCGGGACCGCTCATATGAAAAAATTGACGTGTAGTCTCAAATTCTATGAAGTCTTCATCGTCAGAGTCAAAATCATCAGAATCATAGTCTTAACTTTCTTCAACATTATCTGCAGAATTTATAATCCAATTTACAACAAATGCAAGGCGGGTTAAAAAAGGCAGGGGAGGAAGCAACATGCGGCCAATGCAGTCTTTAGTTTATCTAATAAAAACATCATTACAAAGATATAAATCAAATAAGTGTTTGGCACAAATAACATTGTTGAGTTCTTTCTCTCTCCACCTCTCCCATTCTTAAAATTAGTCCAAATATGCATTGTCTTGCTATAAAAAGAGTTGAATGCGAAGATAAATATCTGAAAAGATAAAATGCAAGCAAGGACAAAGCATAATATGCAAGGCTGCAACTTGAAATGTCAGGTTGAATCAAGTGTTGAACATGAGACAGCTCTATTCTTTGAAATACCGGAGCTTCAAATTTGTACATTAATTAAAAAGGACATTACACTAGAAAGAAAATGGTAAATTAGAGAGAATTAATTATGTTAAATCAAATATGGGCATGTGTGAAAATAGTCTACATACTGGCATGTTAGTCTATAATATATATGCACGTACGTACCTCTGTTTTGGAACATGGGGCAATGCTTAACTTCGAAAACCCTTAAAGACAAGAACTTTAACAGAGAGGGAACACTTGCACAAATGAGAGTGATTTTGGGCAGGTCTTTAAGTGCAAGATATTTGGGATTTGGAAGCAGGTTATTGTTGGACTCTTGCTCATAGATTTCAAGTTCACAACTAAAAACTTGCTCTAGTTGAGAGCACCCTTTTATTTCCAGATGTTCCAACTTTGCAAGATCTCCATTATGGGGTAAAAGAGAAGATACATTTCAACTTGATGCATCCATAGACTTCAAGCTTGTGAAGTTTTGGCAAGCTCAAGGAAGAATTTGAGGATGGATTTTGAAAGTGATCATTTTCTGATATGATTTCCTCCAACTCTTCACATTCTTTGATGTACAGATACATTAAACAAGAAAGGCTTTTGACCACAGTGCAAGGGAAGATAGACTTCAATTTTCTGCATCTAAACACATTTAACCAGAAAAGATTTTGGAAGCTGATTAAAGTGGGACCCTCCCATAAAGTAGTCATGAGGTTAGCTGAATGCCTCAAAGCCAGAGAATGTACTTTTGAGATCATGATCGTCCCTTTTTCTTCATTGCCATGAAACTGTTTTTCCACACACTCCTCGGTTTGGAAATCTTCACTCCTCTAGAATCCTGGGGACACTGAAGTTTCAATTAGAAAAGGAAACAACAATAATACACACATTGCAAATGGACATGCAACATGCAACTATGCAAGCGTTCCAGGCAAATATCAGAATATGCTTCATCATATTAAAATATTTAGGTACAACTATAATTTCTTTGTCAGAACTTTGATATGGTTGTACATGAAATGTTGTTAGGAATGTCTGTAATATATATTAAAAAGACATGAAGTGAAGTTGCAATATATCCACATTTTCATCTTTTAAAAGTGCTACAAAATTAGATGAAAATCCATTTGAGTCCTACATGCATGAGTATTTTTCTTTCTTCTCTTCTCTCTCTCTCTCTGTTTTTTTTTGGTTCTATGTCCTTCCATCTCTGTGTAACTCGTAACTTCCTTATTTTATTTATACAGTTGCAACTAGCAACATTATATACATAAGATTCTAATCAACATGTAATTTATTCTCATTTAGAAGATTTAGTAAAAATGGTCAAGAGAATATTGACAAGTACCATCGATTTCCATTGTTGAAGCGACACCATTTGAGTTGATCCTAAAATTGGATTGAGAAACTTAGGGCATTTGCATATGTTGATGCTGCTGAGCTGCATTGCTTCAAACCGCAATCCTTGGCAAATACTGATAAAATTTGGCAAATTTCTGAGCTTTAACTGTGTCAATTTTGGAAGCACAATTTTCTCTCCATTGTTGCCCTCGTATTCCCTTCCATCACATATTGATGTTTCTTCACCAACATGTTCACCAAATACAAATTTCAACTGAGGTGCTAAACTTAGGGATAGAGATTTCAGTTGTACAAACCCTTGAACACAAAAGCTTGGGAAAATAGATTCTAATTGGTTACAATCCCAAACGGATAGAATTTCCCATTTTGAGAATCTCGGATCCTCCCCTATATCAACACAATCCTCTCCCTCAATTACATGCTTCAATTCATGTCCCCGAACGCGTAATAACAATCAAAATTGGAAAAGTCAAGAAATCATGCATTCCACTTGATTGTTATTACGCGTTCGGGGACATGATGTCCCTACTACTCGCTTTCCAATTCCTTTAGATCAAATTTAAAAGTTAAAGTAAAAACAAAAAGAAAAAGAATCAGACGATCTTTACTTTCCTTAGATACACCGGCTCTTCTCATGCCTCTGTTATTCGCCGCTGCGAAACAATCGTGCCCAAAATAACCCCATCGGGTCGGAAGAAGTCATGATCCGCAACGAGCTCCACCAAATCCCCGTACACCTCCATCTCCCACATCTTCATCAGGGCCGACCCGCTCGAGAACGGCTCCGGCACAATCGACTCCGTCGCGTTGAAGCTCACCGCGTTCTGCATCAACTGGTAGTACAACATCTCGTCACCATTTGTCATCGGTATGCCCCTGAACCCGGCCCAGCCGCGGAAATCGTCACGCATAGGATCTGGTTTAGGAGTTCGAGTCGCCGAGTCAACTCGGCCATGTGAAGCACGAGGTAGCCTTATTTCATTGCCAATACTTAGAGCTGGGAATCAGGGCCAGCCCGGCCCTACAGGGCTGGCCCTTGACGGGTCAGGGCCTAACAGGGCTGGCCCTAAAGGGCTTAGGGTCAGAAAAATTGCAATTTTTCAAGGCCCGGCCCGCAGGGCCGAGAAATCCTTTTCACAATATTTAACTATTTTTCCTGCGTATTTTCCCCAGAGAGATATAATTAGTAAATAACAATGATTAAAGTTCTAATTTAATACATAAATGTTGTCAACATTAAGGTTTAAATAACACGTCTCTTACAACAAACAAACACAGTTACTAATGTATAATCAAAGGTAAAATCATGTCCATAAATAACTCATACAAAGGCCAAAGTATAAGAAGGCAAGAAGCTAAATACTCTAACCTCTAACCAACATGAGTATGACAACTATCATTTTCACCTTCTTCGCCACTATCATCAATTTCAATGACATTCGATTGTGTTTCACTTTGAGCAGTAGGTTCAAGTAGTCAAATAATTACAACTTTCATAAAAAATCATACTCTATTAGGCAGAATAGTATATAATATGATTTTAGTCTAAATAAGCAGAACAATATACTCAAAAATCACAATATGATTCAATTAGACAAAACAATATATTCAAAAATCATACTCTATACAATATGAGGACATAGTGATATATAAATTCAATAAGGTAATTCAAAAATGTAACATGGTTCATTTCCAAGTAAAAAAATAAAAAATAAACGGGCCTAAAGGGCCGGCCCGAGGCCCTCCAGGGCCGGCCCTTTTAAGCCCGAGGCCCTATAGGGCCGGCCCTTTTAGGCCCGACTTCCTTTTGAGGCTGTAATTTACAAGCCCGGCCCTTGAAGGGCCAGGGCCTAAAAGGGCCGGCCCGACGGGCTCGGCCCGTTTTCCCGGCTCTACCAATACTTGGATCTAGAGCTGGGAAAACGGGCCGGCTCTTCACGGGTTCGGGCCTAAACGGATCGCCCCGTTTCCTAAAAAGTACTATATTTTTGAAGCCTGCGGCCCTATAAGGTTGGCCCTTCACGGGCTCGGGCCTAAACTCATTTTAATTCAAAATTTTTTTTTTAAAGTTTTACAATTTATTTATTATTTTGCTTTAAATTGGTATACATTATTTTTAAAACTCATAAATTTTTAGTTAAAATAATCATCTAATGTCCAAATTAGCATTTTTTTTTAAGTTTAAATGAATAAAACATTGTAGAAAATAAAATAAATCAAACCAATTAATAAGTGTTTGCCTGTTATTAATACTCTATTAGGAACTTAGGTGTCTCTTATATTGATAATTTGATATAATGATATTATATTTATTAATTTATTTTAAAAAAATATTAAACGGGCCTAAAAGGGCCGACCCGCAGGGCTTCAGGGCTGGCCCTACAGGGCCGGCCCTTTTAGGCCCGCTTCCATTTTCAGCCTCTAAATCATAGGCCCGGCCCTTGACGGGCTCGGGCCTAAACGGGCCGGCTTGACGGGCTCGGCCCGAATTCCCGACTCTACTTGGATCCTTACAATGCCGCCACTATGTCTTTAATTATTATTTACATTATAACTGTCTCTTAATAGAAACATTCTAACATCGATGGCAAAAAAAAAAAGAAAATAAAAATAAAGAAACATTCTAATATCTATGATTAATAGGGATAGTTTTTAAAAAAACTTATAAATTTAGTTATTTGAGGAATAAAGTGAATTAAACTCTTATATTTAAAATGTCTTTATTCTCTTTAAAAACATTATTTTGTTTCATATAGAGGTAAACAAGAAAGACACTAGTAGAAGAATGACTTTTTAGACCGGTTCTGTATTAGGTCTTGATACAGCAGGTCTAAAAAGTCTGTTATTTTTTAGACCGGTTGTTATAACCGGTCTTAAAAGTCAAACTTTTAAGACCGGTTGTACTCACAACCGGTCTAAAAACTCCACATTTAAGCCACAACCGGTCTTAAATATTAGACATTTAAGACCGGTTGTGGGAACAACCGGTCTTAAAGCTTAATTTTTTTTTAAAAAAAACGTCCCTTTTATTATATGTACACGCACAGAATGCTCCAATTTTAAACAGCAGTACATAACAATCACTCATTTCAATTTCAAAATTCAAAATCACCAGGCAGTACAGTCATATATTGATGATTCATTTGCAATTAGACAGTAAGGATGACCAAATGACAGCAGTAAAAGTCCCAGAAAACTGAAACCCAATATAGGAATAATGTAAAAGTCCCTCTAATTGCCTCTTCTATAGGAAGACACAGAAATTGGAGGCATACACAATACCTTCAACCCCCTCACTAGCTCTAGAATTACTTAAGCCTCAAGAACATGCTTCCCTGTTTATAACATTTAAAGCTTACTTGGAGATACTTATGAAATACATAATAATCAAATAGTGCTTATATGCGATTTGATCCATTGACATCCATCTTGTAAACAAAAAAAGGGACAAACTAACAAATGCCAAATACAGCTAGAAACATCTGTCATTAAATATCTACATTCATATTCATAATCAGAGATAAAACATCTCATAAAGGTCTTCAAGCTTCACAAAAGGACATAATAATCTAACCTAATATGGGTACATTTTTACAATAATGTACAATGAACTTTGGATTAAAAAACTCACTATTTTTGTAATAGCTCATGGATGAATTCAGCACAACATGTGCGAATGAAATCAATATCTTCTTCAGGAAAGGGATCAGCAAGATCAAACATCTGTAACACCAAAACTAAACGAAACATTGACTTAGTAACTTAAAAACAATAAAGTAAAACAAAAGTTCTGAAATATAAATTTACCTCTTGAGTAAAATCAGTCGTGCCTAGAGTGATAATATTGTAAATGTGTCTCAAAACATAAAAACCACATAAGTTGGACCCCTTTGGTTGCCGACGGCTCTGAGAAAAAACATGATATCATTAAAACAAATATAAAGGCATGTCTTATTACATTCTTTAAACAAATGTTAATCCATATGTACTAACCTTTGGCATGATCCATGTAGGGTCCTTTAAATCACGAACATGCTTACCACAAGCACTGTGTAGGAATGTCCGCATAGACCTATGATCATCACAATGACAAAGGTTATTGGTTTTACACAAATTCCATAAACTTTGCATACAAAAGGTAAGAATGCAAGAAAACTAACGAATTCATGGTCTTTTTCAAATCATTCCCTGGTTTGAAGTTGAGGGAACATAAGAGGATGACAGTGTAACTACTCTTGCATAGAAGAAGCAACTGCCAATGATCACTGAAAAAAACAGAAGAATATTAAGCAAACATAAAACATTATATAAATTATAAAATATCAATTTGTTTCTTACCTATGCACATATGGAGCCAAGAAACACTCGGTTCCAGTTTCACTAAGCCTCTGTGACAAGTATGTATGTCTAGTAACAGCAGTGGTCCCTTTCTCTTGGATGTGATGGGGGCATAAGAATCCAAATTTTTCGCTTTTGCCAGAGGAGACCAACCTACGATACATGTACCTACAATAACGCAAGCACATAAATAAAAGGTAAACGGTGAAACTTTTAAAATATTTACTTTGAATTGCAGAAGCTACTTATATTAAGAACAGTTGGACAATCCCAATCGTAAGATTTTGTCCAGGAGCTACCAGGGACATCAAATCATCCCTCTCAAGATAGCATGTCACTCCTGACTGTCCAACAACTGAATCCGTAGGCCACTCTCTTGTTTTGAAGGATGTATCATATGCCATCAGAATCACTTGCTGCATGATATTCAATGGAGGCTGTGAAACTTCTTGCTGAGTGAAGGGAGCTGGACTTGGTGGGGCTTTGATCGGACTATCCTCGGCTTGACCAGAAACAAGGTTCGTTGGCCACAAGATGAATGTGCCCAAGACATTGCTAACGATCTTGAATTCATCAGAAGGGATAGGGACAGGTGCATCCGCAATAATCACCTCATCAACTGACACCCGGACTTGATCACCTTCCATTTGTCGGTGGTGGACAGTTGATCCCAGGTTATGCACACTACCCCGTGCAACTAACCGTCTCAGAGGATCCTCGACAAAAAGATCACAAAGCTCAGTAATTTGCGGGTTAGGACCCTCTGATGACTGCCCGATGTTGCAACAACTACCTTTAGTGCTCTGCTTATTAGGATCAATTGATTGTGGCTGGGGAGCACTGGTATCTTGTCTTGAGCTCATAAACACTATCATTTCCTCTTTCATCTTGCTCAACCGGGTCTCTAATAGTGCATCAAAAGATGCTTCAGCCTCGGCCTTTGCTTCTGCTCTTGTAATGGCCAACATAGTCTCCAATTCCTCCCTAGTCACGATGTTTGCGGAATGGTGTACGGGGGCTCCAAAGTAATCCCGTATCCCTACCCCTCCTCCAACTCCCCTGACACGGCCTGGATGCTCGTGTTTGCCAGTAACAACTGTGAGGATGTCATTCCTGCCCTTCGACTTAAAAGAGCCCTCAGCTTGTTGTTTTCTAAGTTCATCCTGTAACATAATACAAAATAACAAACATAAGTAATAATGTACGTTTCTTATGTAATTAATTACAATAACGATATATACTTACAATTCTTTCACCAACTATACGAGATTGTTCACTCGTATAAGTCCCACTCCTCTTTTGGTGGGCAAATTGCCATTTTTCTTCTCGACGAATCGGAGATGGCGGAGAAAGAAGAACAGAAGGATCGGATTGAGATGCTTCTTCCAATCTCTTCCGTTTGGCCGCTAACAAGTCTCTTTCAGCCTTCGCATAACCCCCACGAGACATTGTATGAGGGCAATCATTCTTTCTACCACTCTCTTGTGCTTTTTGCCTTTTTGCCTGCGAATAAGAAATGATATAAAAGGAAAGTGTTATAATCAATTAAGATAATTGCTAAGTAAATAAAATGAAAAATAAGTCAACTAACCAAAGATTCAGGAGTAGTCCGAAGCCTAACAAATTCTTGCCAAGTCGCTTGATCAAGAAATGTATACGTGCTGCACGGATTAGGACGAGGCTGACCATCTTTCACCTCAATATGAATGTAATTGTTGGTCAGACTTGTCTTAAACTTGCTCTAGCGCTCATAACAATACGTCATCGTCTTGTTGTACAAGATCTCACTCTGAGGAACGTCGTAGGTGAGCTGAAATGCATGCATTGAAGGAGTAAGTGACAAATGAAGTGACATTTGATAATAATTAATTACATACAGAAGAGAATTGTATACCTGAATAGTGTCCCAAATATGCTGCTTCACCTTTGGATCGACATTTCTCCACTCCTCTATCAAGATGCTCGGCTTGTTACGTGCAAGGAGGCCAACGAAACTCCTATATCGTTGTGCATTAGGCCCGATTGGTTTCCAATGTCTATCAAACTCAATCGGTATCTTTTGGCCTGCACTCCGACTGAGGGAAACATCTATCAACCGTGTGGCACGTCTACCCCTCCGTACAGACTGGCTACTGCGCTCACTATGACCCTGGCTCGGAGCATTGCTAGGCTCACCCTGGTTAACACTAGCTGGCTGACTCTGCTGAGCACTAGGTGGCTGACTCAGAGGTGGAGGAGGTGGCTGATCCTCTGCACTAGGACGCTGGGGATCCGTCATTTGCCTGTAACGACAATAAAGAAAGATAAATCTTAAGCTATGTCATGTGAAGACTATATCGATAAAATAACTAAACATATTCTTCAGATAATAATCATAATCATAATTACTTTAGTTAGTTAAGGTCAAAGTAATATCATAAAGAGATATCCTCCCATATTCCCTCGTGATGATCATTTCTTGTGCCGTGCGCATTATCTGCTTCATCTTCTTCGTTCAGTTCTGGTAGACCCCTGGAAAAAGAAGGAGTCTCAAGAAGATCATAATTTGAGTGACTTTTCTCGTCAATATCAACGACCCTTTTTCCTTGGAGAGCTACAGACCACAGATTATTTGCCTGATCAGTGATATAGAACACCTATTGCGCCTGATCTGCCATAATGAAAGGTTCATCTCCAAAACTTCTACTATTTAGATCTACTAATGTAAATCCTAACCTATCGATCTTCACACCATTATTGACATCAACCCACTTGCATTTGAAAATGGGAAATCTAATTTTAACATAGTCAACCACCCAAATCTCTTCAATCACCCCATAATAAGGTATGGCAGCCAATGTAGGGTTCTTATCTTTCGAACTAGAGAAGTGCATAGATTCAGCCACTAATACAACACCACTGTTCTGGACGGTGCTCTTATCATCTAGGGACTTCGTGTAAAAGGTATAACCATTGATCACAAATGAAGTCCAACTTATGACATCAACTTCAGGACCACGTGCTAACCAATTTATTGTATCAGAAACACATTTTACTCCGTCAACCTTTTGTTTGAACCAATGTGCGAAAGTTCTGTTATGCTCCCTGATTAACCTTTGTTCGCTCATTCGACTATTTTGTTTCCGTACAATTTCTTTATGGGCATTCATGTAATATTGAACTTCATCAACATTGTTCAAGATGTACAGGTGGACTTGTTGCAATTCATCAGCATTTATGCTCTTTACTATTGCCCCACGTCTACCCCCTTCTTGATCATGATGTTTAGGAAGGCCAATATGTCGTACATTTGACAAATAATGTTGACAAAATTCCATAGCTTCTTCAGAAACATATTTTTGAACAATAGATGCTTCAGGCCGATTGGGGTTCTTCACATACCCTTTTAGTATTTTCATAGTTCTTTCGATCGGGTACATCCACCGGAAATAGATAGGGCCACACAACTTTATCTCCCTCACTAGATGAACAACCAAGTGTACCATGATATCAAAAAAGGATGGAAGAAAAAGCTTCTCAAGCTGGCATAAGATCATGTATCCTTCATTTTCCAATTCCTCCAATCTTTCCGTGTCAATGACTTTACAACAAATGGCATTGAAGAAGAAACAAAGTCTAGTCAATATGTGTTGAAGATCATATTCGGCAATGCCTCGAATAGCTACTGGAAGTAGTTGTTGCATTAAGACATGACAATCATGAGACTTTAGCCCTATTAACTTCAAGTCTTTCATCGATACAAGCTTTTTAAAATTTGAACAATACCCTGAGGGAACTTTAGCGCCATGTAAACACTCACAAAAGCTTCTTTTCTCAACCTTAGACAAAGTATGAGCAGCTGGAGGACAAAAAGTTCTATTACTGTATGGCCTTGGATGTAAATCTTCTTGTATTCCCATTTCTTGCAAGTCTAATCTTGCCTTCACGCCATCCTTAGAACTTCCCTGTATGTTGAGCAGTGTCCCAACAATACTATCACATACATTCTTCTCCACATGCATGAGATCAATACAGTGTCTGACCTCAAGATTGCACCAATATGGAAGATCGAAGAAGACGAACCTTTTTTTCCATATATTTTTCTCATTTCTACTCTTTGATGACTTACCAAACATAGTATTGATATTTTTCACCTTTTCATAAATTTTCTCCCCAGTCAATGCCTCTGGGGCATCTTCAAACTCTTGGCCACCGAAAAAAGCTTTTTTTAATCTACGATAAGGGTGGCTTTGTCTTAGAAATCGCCTATGCCCAAGGTAAACCGTCTTTCTTCCATGTTGCAGTTGATGGTAGCATATGCCTTCTTCACATATCGGACAAGCTTTATGGCCTTTAACGCTATATCCTGACAAGTTCCCATATGCAGGGAAGTCATTTATAGTACAAAAGATCATTGCTCGCATATTAAAAGTTTCCTTCTTGTTTGCATAAAAAACATCAACACCTTTATCCCACAACTCTTTCAAATCTTCGATCAAGGGTTCTAGGTAAACATCTATGTAATTTCCGGGTTGCTTTGGTCCCAAAATCAACATAGACAACATAATGTACTTTCGTTTCATACATAACAAAGGAGATAAGTTGTAAATTACCAACAGAACAGGCCATGAACTATGTATACTGCTTAGGCTACCATAAGGATTCATACCATCTGTGCTAAGCCCAAGCCTGAGATTCCTAGGTTCTTCACCGAAGGTAGGAAATAATTGATCGATTTTTTTCCATTGAGAAGAATCAGCTGGATGTCGCAGCTTTCCATCAGAAATCCGCTCATCTGCATGCCATCTCAACTTTTTGGCATCAATTTCATTAGCAAACAGGCGCTTGAACCTTGGAATGATTGGAAGATACCACAACACTTTTGCAGGGCCCTTATTTGATTTATACCTCGGACTTTCACATATCGGACATTGCTCCTTCTCTTCATGATCTTTTCTATACAATATGCAATCATTAGGGCAAGCATGGATCTTTTTATACTTCATCCCTAATGGACACAGTATTTTCTTAGCGTCATAGTATCGATAAGGCAACACATTATCATCAGGAAGCATATCTTTAAAGGCCTCAAGCGTTTCTGAAAAACTCTTGTCGCTCCATCCATGCCGTGCTTTCAAGTTTACCAATTTCAGTACAGCATTCAGCAATTGGTATTTTTTACACCCCGGGTACAACGGCTTCTCAGCATCACTGCACATATTACCATATGCATGTGATTGTTCAAAAGCCTCTTCTCCTACATCACGAATAATGTCCTCTATCCGATCATCCATATCCGTGTCATTATCATCACAAGTCACTTCCCCATGTTGAGATGCACTTGGCATTTCTAATTGTTTACCATGCCATACCCATACTATATACGTCTTACAAAACCCTTCACAAATTAAATGTGTATATATATCTGCAGCACTTAATCGCTTCTTATTCAAACATTTTACACAAGGGCAATAAAACATCCCACTATCATCATCGGCATTTCTTTTTGCAAAGTCTAAAAAACCCTTGACCCCAACATCATATTCAACACTCGTCCGTTTAGCTTGTATCCAACTACGATCCATATATTCTAACACCTTTTTTTTGTTTTGTACTTTTTCCCTGGAAAAGGTAGGAGAATGATGAGAGCATGCAATCATTACACCCAAGTACATAGTGTAACTAGAAGTAAACAAAGAATATCGTGATTTAGAGTAGCGTGTGAGGAAAAAATGGAATGAGGGAAAGTGGAATGGAGAAGGAGTGAGGGAATGAGGAATGGAGGTGGAAAGAGGAAGGAAAGAATGCGCGTTCGTCAGAGAAAGTGACTTGGATATATATTCTTTTAATGTCTAACGCCTGCACACGCTAGATCCATTATTATATTGTTTGTCCCTGGATATATTTTTTAGGGTGACTTTGGTCCTTCGACTAATAATATCCAAGCAATACCATTGGAAACCAATAGAAGGTAACTAGTTAAACAAAGCAAAAAGAACTATAAGTGGAGGGATTTATGTTGAGGCTCAGTACTGGTGATGTTCTGAGTGCTGAAATTTGGGGTTGCCTTATGGGCATGAAAAGAGTTTGGGATGGGGGGTTCAGAGAAGTGTTGATTAGGTGCGACTCCTACGAGGTTATCGACCTACTTCAAAATGAGATCCCAGATATGCATGAAAAATGGCAGCTACTTACAGAGATTAAAGCAATGTTGGAACGGAGCTAGAATGTAGAGTTCCAATATATTGACAGAGACAACAATAGTATGGCAGACTCGTTAGCCAAACGAGCACTGAGTTCTTCTCATGGCCTTTAAATTATATATATATATATCTATGCTTCAATTTTCTACCTATCTTTCTGGATTTCAACAGCAGAAAACTGTACTGCAGCAACCAAACTCTATTTTCTAGTTTCACCGTTTCTTGAGCACATCAAAGAAGGGAAAAAAAAAATCTCTCTTCCAATTACACATCAGGATGTCAAAGGAAATTGAAAACTTCAAAAATTCAGCACACACGAGGAACATAATTCCACAGCATACATAGATTGCAAAGCTCAACCGTAAAGCTAGTACCACATCATTCAAAGAATTTCATGGCTCACTCACTTGAATCAAGCAAAATAAAGTGATCAAACACTCATTCACCATTGTGCCAAATCATATGACAATATGCAACTCTTCAAGCCAAGTCATTATGCTGAAAGCAAGGTTACAAAAGGCCACAAAATGACTTATATATTCTAGAACTTGTTAGAACATACAAAAGGCCATAGTTGGACTATGGAATTTACTGACAGTACGTACAAGAATGGTAGATGAAGCATCTATTTGGGTTCTTACATCTTCTATTTACTTTAGCATCTTCTGGTTCTAGGATATTCTTTTACAGAGTCAGAGACTATAGACCAATGGGTTATTTTATATGATTCCAAAAAGAAGGAACAAAATAATTTGATTCAAATGGTAACCAAAAGTTGTATTTAAAGCCTACCATGCCTTATCCTTCTTATTGAAAGGCAAGGAATGAATGTAATATGCAGATTCTTTGACAAGAAAATAATTCTATTTCAATTCCCACATACACATATACATATATATCACCTTTTTCTCAATCAAAATCATCTCTTCTTCCTCGTTAGGTGACCCAGTATCTATACATGAATCCACTCCCAAAAGGAAAATATTCCAGAGAGAGATAATGGGATAGATAAATGAGAGAAAGAGAGTAGGAAAAATAAAAGTGAAACAAAGAGATAAGATTTTACAACAATCTAATAAGCAAGCATCAAGCTTTTTCATTCTCACCCATGAAAGA
Source organism: Inga leiocalycina (assembly GCA_963242795.1). Lineage (NCBI taxonomy): Eukaryota > Viridiplantae > Streptophyta > Magnoliopsida > Fabales > Fabaceae > Inga > Inga leiocalycina. Next base: position 36,030,622 of record OY725326.1, read on the forward strand.
TTCTAACTTTTTGGCCTTACATCTTTCATATATTTTATATGTACAGAGATCCATCCATCTCAACCTCAAAGCCAACCAAAAGCTACAAAAACCAATATGAAAAACTTTAATTTACTACTAAAAGCAACAGATTAAATTATGATGCTGTGATTGGCTTAGGATGAATTTAATCAAACATCAGTAGAACACTGAGCCCCCTGGTTTGAACTGAGAGTACCAGAAGAAGAAGGTCCAAAGCCAACGAATGAAACACAATTAACATTAAACCTGGAACGACCAGACACCCAAGTTCCCACCTTCCATCGAAGTTTCCCATTAACCTTGACATTCACAAATACTTTGCATATGCGAATCCTAACCATAATTGCAACTCTAACCTAGCCAAACCCATCCCAAAATAGAGAAAGGCAAGATCTTTAGCTCATAAAAGAAACACACAAACATACTAGAAAGCACAGGTGGCTAAAGACATGAAGACAGTAAAACAGGGGAGCTTACCAACTGCTTCTAAGCTGTGATGACAGTTGCTGGCGGTGCTGGAAATAGAGCCAGATCTGCGATGGTGGCGGCCCAGAAAGAGATTGACGGAGGCGGAGGGATAGAGAAAGAGGGCGTCGGTGATGATGGGAGCTTGAGTTACGGTGGAATGGAAGGGAAAAGACGGTGGAGATGGAGTGGAAGACGGATTTGGGAGGTGAGAGATAGGTTGACGGTGGGGTTAATGGTGTTGAGAGTGAGACTGGAGTCGATTTCAGAAATGGATCAGATGGCGCGCACGGGAGCTGGGTTGAAATTTGGGGAAAGTTTTAAGACCAGTTAAGTAGATTAACTAGTCTAAAATGAAGTTTTTAAGACCGGTTGTTAGAGAACTGGTCTTAAAAAGCTTTCATTTTAGACCGGTTCTCTAGTAACCAGTCTTAAAAAGATTAATTTTTAGACCGGTTATTAAGACCGGTTATTATAATAACCAGTCTAAAAATTAATCTTTTAAGACCGGTTAGTGTACAACCGGTCTAAATTGTATTTTTTAGACCGGTTATTATAATAACCGGTCTCCCAAATTCTTTATAATTACGTAAATGCCACCGCGCATTTCTTTTAGACCTCATTTACTACAACCGGTTTAAATGTGCCGGTCTAAATCACCTTTTTTGTACTAGTAAGAGATTCTTACTCAATATTTGTATCAATTTTCTTTAAATATCTATTTATGTGCATTGTGGTGAAACAATATGAATGCACATTTAAACTTTTTAAGATAAAATATGTTTGGCTCATGACCAAAAGTCAATTTTGTCGAGAGAATTTTGTTGGCTAGTATAAGTGCTACAATATGCAAGATCAAATATGCCAACACTAAAATAGAAAGTTTGTTCTCGTAAGTATTGATCTAGGTATTTATGGAGGCTTCAATGAATGATCTCTGAATTATATAATATGGGAATTGCGCACTTAACATAATAATTTTTTTAAACATTCTTGCAAACTTCAGGTTATAAATTAATAGTAATCTCACATGTAACCATCTTATAGATACATCTATCAAATTTATTGAATACTTGTATGGTTTACATACTATTTCAATGGGTCCACATAATTCTTTTTTATATATTTCTAGAAATACAGAAATCCATTGCTAATCATGACCAATGATATGCTCATAATCAATTTTATTTGAGAACAAGAAGCATATATCAATTAGCGAATTATATAATATGTTGTCTATTCATGAAGAATCTTCTGGTTCCTTAATGGATATCAATACATAATTTTTTACAATTTGTTGTATCATATATATGACTCGGATGATCAAACAAATTATGCCAACAATAAATTTATTTGGATCAGTAAACTTCTGATTTACTGTAACATGTTTCTTAACCAACAATAGACTTTTCAATTTTCATTACATATTTGATTCAAAACCTTAATTTGACATTCATTTTAGGGAGGTCAATAGGCTTTGTGATGAAGTACATAAGTAGAGATTTTCAATATTTACTCAAACTTGTTTTCTAACAATTTCTTTTTAATATTAACTTACACTTGTATTCTATCAATCTTTCCCTCAAATGAGTCATATAAATATACTTTCCTTTTTATTGTATTTAAAAAACAATGACATGTATATAATAGATCAATAACTTGCACTTGGAAACGTAAATGCTTCATAGTTCACATACAATCATGGATTTTTAATCCAATTGGGCTATCCCTTTCCTACCCTTTAAAAAATTGAAGCTCTTATGTAAATTCATGGGTAATAAATTTTCATGATCAATTCTTCTTCTGCCTCAGAAAAAAAAATGTATATTATATTAGTTCTTTACACTAGTGGAAAAATCACTTTTAAGACCGGTTAAAAATGATATTTTAGACCGGTTCTGAATGAGATCTTGATACAGCCGGTCTTAAAAGTCTGCTACTTTTTAGACCGATTAAGGAACCGATCTTAAAAAAAAGTTTTAAAACTAGTTATTTATAAAACCGATCTTAAAATAATTATATTTAGACCGGTTATCGAAGAAACCAGTGTAAAAAGTTTGAATATTTAGACCGGTTTTAAAAAACCGGTCTTAAAGTAATACTTTTAAGATCGGTTTTTTAGACAACCGGTTTTAAATGTACTTTTTAAACCGATTGTGGAAATAACCGGCCTAAAAAGGTGATTTTTTTAAAAAATTGTTTCCATTTAAAACATTTACCTAGCAAGTCATTTCCCCTGTTAAAACATTTCACTCAGCAAGCAGCTATTTCAACGACATCCAAATAAATTCTTCTCTTACACATTATAACAAACATCTTATGCAGATCAACATTTTCCTTCAGTTTCCAACCGAGCAAATCACAAGGAATTCACTAAGTTCAACTTCTACAATAAGGATTTAGGTTTTTAAGAAAGAGTCTTTAGACAATAAGGTGAAAGGAGCAACTTTTACTTCACATTTCCTAAAGATATGGTTGTAAAAGGGGCCTGGAAGATATGTTCATATCTTTGGTTCGGTTTCTTATTTGGCTCTAAAAGTTTGGTTACTTTTGGTAATGAATGGAATAGAGAGCATCATTGTTAACTACATGCAAAACCACATTGAAAAAATTAATATAAGAATAATAAACTTCCCTAACAAATACATCACAAGACTAAAACTATGCCAATAGAAACCACAATGATCAAGTTACTTGCACCTCAGACTAAAAATACAATTTCACCTAGAGCTAAATATTGACAAGCCAACTAAGTATATACAATATGATACCTTAACCATAGAAGAGGACAGATAAGAAGGCTCACAACATATAGCTTCACTATCCACAGCCTAACTGGAACACTTCATGGATGCTCTATAGGCCAGGCACAAGCTTGTATCACATGCAACTGCCAGGATTTCACCTATAAACATTACTCAAGCGGATCATCTTGAGTGGCTTCAGAATCTATATCCATCAGATTATTATTATCTTGAGTGGCTTCAGAATCTCCATCCTCCTCAATATCATCATTACCTTTAGTTAATGCATCAGATGCCGATACACTTTTTGATTTAACCATCATTGCCAGTGTTTTTGTAGCTTGAGTATCTGAATCACACCGAGTACCACCTTTTCCTCTCTCTTGATCACAATCATTCATAGAACCTTCATTTTCCTTCATATCCTTTATTTTCCTATGACGACATCCAAAAAAGTAGTTTTATATATATCAATAACAATATACATAATTCAAATATAGTTAATGATAATTATTTTAGCTAACTAACCTTCAAAGTAATTTTATAAAGCGATATCCTCTCATATCCCTTCATGATGATCGTTTCTTATTCTGTGTTCATTGTCTGCTTCATCTTCTTTATTCAATTCTGGTAGACCCCTAGAAAAAGAAGGAGTCTCAAGAAGATTATTCATTGAATGACTTTTCTGATTAATGTCAACGACCTTTTTTCTTTGGAGAGCTACAGACCACATTTTATTTGCCTGATCAGTAATATAGAACACTTGTTTTGCTTGATATGCCATAATAAAAGGTTCATCTCCAAAACTTCTATTAATCAGATCAATTAATGTAAATCCCAACTGATCAATTATCACACCATTTTTGACATCAACCCACTTGCATTTAAAAATGGGAAATTTAATTTTAACATAATCAACCACTCAAATCTCTTCAAAACCCCATAATAAGGTATTGCTGCCAGTCTAGGGTTCTTATCTTTTGAACTAGAAAAGTGCATAGATTCGCCACTAACATAACCCCATTGTTCTGGATGGTGCTCCTATCATCAAGGGACTTCGTGTAAAACATATAACCATTGATCACAAATGAAGTCAAAGTTATGACATCAACCTTAAGACCACGTGCTAACCATTTAATTGTATCAGAAATAAATTATTCTCCATCAACCTTTTGTTTGAACCAATGTGCAAAAGTTTTGTTATGCTCCCTAATTAATCTTTGTTTGGTCATTCGACTATTTTCTTTCTGGACAATTTCTTTATGAGCATTAATGTAATCTTGAACTTCATCAACATTATTCAAGATATACAAGTGGACTTGTTGCAATTCATCAGGATCAACACTCTTTACTGTAGCCCTGTGTTTACCCCCTTCTTCATCATGACATTCAGGAAGCCCAATATGTCTTACATTTGACAGGTTATCTTGACAAAACTCTATGGCTTCTTCAGAAACATATTTTTGAACAATAGATGCTTCAAGCCGATTTGCATTCTTCACATACCCTTTTAGGAATTTCATAGTTCTTTCAATTGGGTACATCCATCTAAATAGATAGGGCCACACAACTTTATCTCCCTTACTAGATGAACAATTAGATGTACCATGATATCAAAAAAAAGAAGGAAGAATAAGCTTTTCAAGTTGACACAAGATCATATATCCTTCATTTTCCAGTTCATCTAATCATTCTGTCTCAGTGACTTTACTATAAATAGCATTGAAGAAGAAATAAAGTCTAGTCAAAATATGTTGAAGATCATATTTAGCAACGCCTCGAATAGCTACTGGGAGTAGTTGTTGTATTAAGACATGACAATCATGAGACTTTAGCCCTACTAACTTCAAGTCTTTCATCGACACAAGCTTCCTAAAATTTGAAGAATACCCTGAAGCAACTTTGATGCCATGTAAATACTCACAAAAGCTTCTTTTCTCATCCTTAGACAAAGTATGAGCAGTTGGAGGATAAAAAGTTCTCTTACCATATGGATTTGGATGCAAGTCTTCTCGTATCCCCATTTCTTGCAAATCTAATCTTGCCTTCATGCCATCCTTAGAACTACCTTGTATGTTAAGCAGTGTCCCAACAATACTATCACATACGTTTTTCTCCACATACATGAAATTAATACAGTGTCTCACATCAAAATTGGGCCAATATGGAAGATTGAAGAAGACATACCTCTTTTTCCATTTATTTTTTTCATTACTATTCTTTGTAGTCTTACCAAAGATAACATTGATATTTTTCACCTTTTCATAATCTTGCTTCCCATTCAATGCCTTCAGAGCATCTTCAAACTCTTGTCCACAAAAAAAAAGCTTTCTTTAATCTATGATATAGGTGGCCCCGTCTAAGAAATCTCCTATGGCCAAGATAAACTGTCTTTCTTCTATATTGAAGTTGATGGTATCATGTTCCTTCTTCATAAATCGGACATGCTTTATGGCTTTTAACATTATATCCTGACAAGTTTCCATATGCAGGGAAGTCATTTATAGTACAAAAGATCATGGCTTGCATTTTAAAAACCTCCTTCTTGTTCACATCAAAAACATCAACACCTTCATCCCATAACTCTTTCAAGTTTTCGATCAAGGGTTTTAAGTAAACATATATGTCATTTTCCAGGTTGTTTTGGTCCCAAAATCAACATAGACAACATGATGTACTTTTGTTTCATGCATAACGGAGGAGATAAGTTGTAAATTACAAATAGAACAAGCCATGAACTATGTATACTGCTTAGGCTACCAAAATGATTCATGCCATTCATGTTAAACCTAAGCCTAAGGTTCCTAGGTTCTTCACCGAAGGTAGGAAATAATTGATCGATTTTCTTCCATTGAGAAGAATCAGCTGGATGTCAAAGCTTTCCATCAGATATCCTCTCATCCACGTGCCATCTCAAATTTTTTGCATCGTTTTCATTAGCAAACAAGCGCTTGAACCTTGGTATGATTAGAATATACCACAACACTTTTACAGGGGTGTTGTTTGATTTGTACCTCGAGGTTTCACATATCGGATATTGTTGTTCCTCTTCATACTCTTTTCTATACAATATACAATCATTAGGGCATGCATGAATCTTTTTATACTTCATCCCTAGTGGACATAGTATTTTCTTAGTATCATAGTATCGAAAAGGCAACACATTATCATCTAGAAGCATGTCATTAAAAGCCCCAAGCGTTTCTGAAAAGCTCTTGTCGCTCCATCCATGTTGTGCTTTCAAGCTTACCAATTTCAATATTGCTTTTAACAATTGGTATTTTTGACACCCCGGGTACAACGATACTCAGCATTACTGCATGTATTACTATATACATGTGATTGCTTAAAAGCCTCTTCTCCTATATCACGAATAATATCCTCTATCCGATCATCCATATCCGTATCATTATCATCAAAGGCCACTTCCCCTTGTTGAGATGAACTTGGTATTTCTAATTTTTCACCATGCCATACCTATACTGTATAACTCTTACAAAATCTTTCACAAATTAAATGTGTATATATATCTGCAGCACTTAGTCACTTCTCATTCAAATATACTACATAAGAGCAATAAAACTTCCCACTACCATCATCGGCATTTCTTCTAGCGAAGTCTAAAAAACCCCTCACCCTATTGTCATATTCAACACTTATTCGCTTAGCTTTTACCAACTATGATACATATATATCTCAACACTTGTAGCACCCCATATCCAACAGCAAAAGGATATACAGAAAAACAACAACCATAGAGTTTTAGAGATTTCAAAGAATTTTAACATGCACCATTTGAAACTAGTATTGTTTCAACAAACCAATAACACCGACAATCACACTAAATTAAAATAGAACTTAAACTAGTATTACTCCAAGCCAAATATCACAAGTTAGAGCATCTTATTTACTTTTGGTCCAAAACAAGAAAAATGTATATAGTAATAAAGTCATCACATAGTTTTCCCTTTCACCTTAATTACTTTTTTCTGTAATTATTTTGTGTTTAACTATATTCTCAAAGTTAATATTGTTGAGAATAAGAAAATACAAGCTAAAAGTTAAGGGCTTTAATTAACAGAACACTAACCCGATTGAAGACCAAGGAGTGAGCTTCTACCCAAAGTCACAGTGGCGTCGACTGAAGTTAAAATGAAGTCCTCAATTCACAACATTGACAAAGGGAAGTCACGGCAATGGAGAATGGTCACTACGGAGAATAGAGGTGGCGGCGGAGGAGAGTGGCGATGATCAAAGAACAGCGACGAGGAGCACAGCAACGATAGTGGTAATGATGGAGGAGTTCAGAACAAGCAAGGATAGAGCTCACAGAGAAATGACGACAAGAGAAGAAATGGTTCAGAGCGCGGGAGTAAAAATACGAGAAAAACGCTCACCTTTTAGACCGATTTTCCATAAAAACTGATCTTAAAAGGGTGAAAAAAAAATAATTTTTAAAATTTTCATCTTTAAGACCGATTTTTATGAAAACCGGTCGTAAAGTTTTTATCTTTAACACCGGTTATTATTACTAATTGGTCTTAAAAGCGTCAAATTCTTAATTTTTTAAATATTCTGATATTTTTAGACCAGTTTTATTTATAACAAGTGTAAATAATCTTTTTAAGACCGGTTGTTTGGAGAACCGGTCTTAGAAATTCTATATAATTATACAACTGCAACCGATCAAATTTTAAAGACCTTTTCTGCTATAACCGGTTTAAATGTGACGATCTAAAGGGAATTTTGTACTAGTGTTAGGAACTATATCAATTTTATTACATATAAGTTCTTCAAGAACTAGCATATATTATTACATTTCTATATAACTTCGATACTCATCAATAATAATACACTTCAATTTGATTTTTTTAATGCATATCCAAAGTATATCTTTCATCACATAAAGAAATATGAAGAGATTCATGATCAAAATACATAAAGATCACATTGTAATTATTTGTGGTGTTTTAGGGCTAAACTTAATTTGAGACGAATGTAAATACAAATACATTATAATATAAAATAATGAATAATTATAATAGTTATAATTGTATTTCAAATTTTTTCAATTATTTAAGCATCCATAAATTTTTCTTGCACTATATATATATATATATATATATATATATATATATATATATATATATATATATATAATTTACAAAAATGATTTTGTCCAACAAATTAAAATTAATATCAACAATTCATAATGAATTTTCTCATTAAATAAATTCTCATTCTCTAGATTCAAATGTAACATATACAATTTTTTTCCCAACAAATGTCACTTAAAACTAATTTGATTTCAATATGTATGATATAATATAATTTATCATATCATAACTAATGTATGTAACTTACACATATCATATGAGAATGCTAGGGAGTAGAAGAAATAACAAGATAAGCAATTAGGAGGGTAGATAATTTCTTATCAATGCCAAAATAAAATCAAAATTGTAAAGTATTTGTATGCCTTCCAATAATGAAATGTTTAGGAACTAAGAAAGAACTACACATACGTTAGGTAACATAATAGTGCTCAAGAGAAGAAAAGAAATGAAAGACAAAACTAAAATAAAAAGTAGAGCAAAAAAAAAAAGTTGCTTCATGTTAAGGCATATAAACGTTGAGTGTTTGATGGGATATATATGTAGCAACAAAGAAGCACAAATCTCAAAAAAAAAAAACATAGGCATATGTGGAGCTTGATATGTGAAACTCCGTTAATATATAAATAATATTCACATACACCATATACTTAAGTTTACAAATAAATTGTGCATAAGAAAATTAAACAATTTAATTGGGGGTTATACAAAAAAAAAACCTTCAATTCAAGAGTTATAAGGTGTAATGACATTAACCATGAGATGAAATCCAAAGATCATGGAATTATGAACATCAACACATAAATTTGCAAATAAACTGGCATTATATATTAAAATTTTAAAATGACCAATAATTATTATTTTTTGTATATGTGATTTTATATATCACTCATGAACATTATTTATGTCGCAATATTTTTTTGTTCAAAGATTTATGTCACAATATTAAATCCTTATAATAATGTCTCTCACAAATTAATCTTTATGCAATAATAAAAAATTAAACATCAGATAGCATTCTGGGCTTACAATTATTTCTTTTATCTTTACAATAAATTTGGACATCTTTTTCCACAACTCGTTGCGTTCTTCTCATAACATCTCAGGATCTTTTTTCTTTCTTTCTTTCTTTTTTTTGGGTTTCACAAACATTTTGGCCTTTATATTTGTCTACATGGCTTCTAGCCATCTTGCAATATATATAATATTATTTTGATGATGATAAAAACATTATTTTTCAACGATCATGGCAAGGCAAAACATTATTGACTTTCAATTGCCAATTTTCACATTGCAATATGGTCATAATCATTATTATTCTCATATATATGTTTTGTGCTTTGATTTCAATTGCACAATATCTATTTGGTCTTCAAGACAACCAAAAAATCTTTCAAAGCTACAAGCCCCTTTTTTGTCATTTGATGCTTAAACTTTGAGTCTTTAGGGCTTCATATGTAACAATCAGATCATCAAAGTGCTAAAATTTTCTTATCACGTCATTTATTGAACCAATAGTGTTTTTTTCTACAAAATTAAGAGTCATTATAAAAGTGATGTGACTTCTGATCATCCAATCACAAAATGAAGAGTATTATAGCTACCAGCTATTCAATGAAATCAAAATAATATAGTAACAAAATAAATAAATTTAATTTAATTTAAATTCATAATATAAACTCATGAAAAGGTGGTGCTCGGTATATGCTTACCTTCATTGATGACTAATCTAGGAAGGTATGGGTTTATTTTATAGGGAAAAAAAAGAGTGATGTGCTTGTGACTTTTAAGCAAAGGATGGCTTTAGTTGAAAAACAAGGAGGCAAGAAGATTAAATGCCTTCACACTTCTAATGGGCTAGAATTTTGTGATGGTGATTTCAACATATTCTGTAAAGATGAAGGCATTGTTAGGCATCTTACAATCAGAGACACTCCACAACGAAATGGTGTTGTTGGGTGGATGAATATAACTTTATTGGGAAAAGTTCGTTGCATGCTATCTAATTCTGGCTTATCCAATGATTTTTAAGATAAACTCATAATCATATAAAATCATATATAATACTATCAATTATATAAACAACACACACATATTCAACTTAAAACTTCATGAAGGTTAAAATAGTATAAATGGCGTCATTAGCTAAGCACCAAATTATAAATAAAAGAAACATAAAACAACATAAAATGATGTAGATAGTAACAGAATAACAACATAATATAAAACAAAGAAAAGAAAAAATAGAACAGCATAGTTCAATAGATATAAACCAACAACATAAACTATATATAATATATATTTCGGTTATAGTTTTGTGAAAATGATAATAAGTAACAATTAAGATAACATAAAAATAGATAACAAAAAAAGAGATAACAATGGGAAACATAAAAATAGATCATGTAAAATAAAATAAAAAATATAATATGGAATAACAAATAACAAAATAAAAAAATAGAAAGGTATAATAACATAAAGAACATAAAATAGTACCATATGAGATGAACAACATAATAAATATTTATATATAACAAACAATATCTGTAACCCCCGTCCTTATGAAGACCGTAATTAGTGTTTAAACACGTTTAATAAATAAATGAGAGATCAAGGATAATTAAAACTTTTTACAAAACCTATAAAATAAGATCTCCGTTCATTTTTAAATAAAATCATTTGGTCTATTCGGTTTGTTATATACACAATATCAGAGTGCTATCGAAATTTTCGACATTCACCCGGGATAATATCATAAATCCAAGAGTTTTACAGGGCTTCATTGCCCATCTCATTTTCCCATACTAGGGATTACATAACAATACGATTATATGGTCCACAATATATATACACAATTGTCTATAATGATAACCGAAAACCAAAAGCTAAGACTACCGCTGGCAATCCTAATCGCCGTTGTTCACTTGCTTGTCCCTTGACTCGCTTGCCCTGGCTAAAAAATTGTTAATTGGAAAAAGTGAGATTCAAAATAATCCCAGTAGCAACATTTCATATATATGATGTATAATTAAACAAAGCATGTAAGCACATATCATAATGTAGCAATATCCGTATTCAAAGTTGGGCTAACCACCACTTACCCAATCAGTAATATTCAAGGTTTATTGTCATGCCTCGTAATCCCACCACCCCACAGGCACAGTCCTCCACAATGGGTTGATCCCCCATGTGGCCGCAGGTCACAACTCACAAAGATTCAAGGTTTATTATCATGCCCCGTAATCCCATAGCCCCATAGGCACGGTCCTCCACCATGGGTTGATCCCCCTATGTGGCCGCAGGTCACAACTCACAAGGATTTAAGGTTAGGCTACCCGCCAGTATCCAATTGATCATTCAATGATAAATACAAACAAACAATGCATTAAACATGATATAGGAGAAAATTTCACTACCTTGGTCTTTCTATTCCTGTTCAGGCATAGGCCTTCTACGCTCCGGGTAAATATCAAATCCTATAGTCATAATTAAGGACAACTGGTTATCACTTATCCCAATACTCAAAAAATGTTTTAAAAGCCGGACCGGATGTAGAGCCGGAAAGTTTAGCAGGTCAAGGTTCAACCGGTTGGACCGGTTGAGCCGTTTAGCTAGACTGGTAACGTAATAATTAAATTTAAAAATATATATATATTACAATAATTAGTCATTAGTCTAACTTCATATGAAGTTAGTAAAGTCACAAAACACAATTTAAAAACCTCATCAATTGTCACCTATCAAGATAAATGCTTAAAATATGCACCACTCAAGGGTTATACAAATCTGATTATGTTAATATGTTCTTCTGGTATAAAATTATTAAAATAAAATAACTCAATTAATATGTTCTTCTTTTTTTAAACAATTCTAAACATGTACATCTAACTCTAAGATATATTTGAAGCACATATTCTACTGCCCAGCAAATATATATATATATATATATATATATATATATATATATATATATATATATATATATATATATATATATATATATATATGAAATATATTAACCTTTTTAAAATAACAAACAAGATGATGTAGATTTATGAGCCATGAGCCATTTGAGAAGAATGAGAACATATTTATCATTTAAGAATAAAAAGATGCACATAATACAGATATGAGATTAAACAATATAAACCTGTGTTTTTCTATATTAAGCTTCTTCTTTTTTTTCTTTGCAAACTTTCTAGTTTCCAACATCAAAACTAAAAAAAAATTCTGGGGTTTTTTTTTTGTAAAGTGAGTTATTGGGCCGGCCGGTTCTTAAAAACCCGTTCCAGGTTCTGGCCCAATAATGGTTCCCAGCCCAAAAATGGTTCAAAAACGGTCCAAAATGGTCTCATAAGGAAAACGACTCAACGTAGTAACCTGGCCCGCCCTCTTAACCAGCTGACGGTCCAACCGGTCAGACCGTCCAGTCCGGTCCGGTCCGGTTCTTAAACCCATGTACTCAAATGACTCCAGAACACTTAGATTTGGTTATCATTGAAGTCCCTTAGGTGGCTACTAGAAGTCCAAATAAATGCCTAAAGGGTTAGGAAGTACTATCTCAAAAACCACCTTACGATAAAGAAAAGTTCTAATTTTTGGGTGCTGGCTGCGGCTAAAAACATATATGAAACTTTTGGGCTACGGCCAAGGATTTTTGGCTATGGCCAAAATCAGGTCAAAGAGTTTTTGGCTGCGGCCAAGAGTGTTCTGGCTACGGCCAAAAGTAGGTCGGAAGCTTTTGGGTTGTGGCTAGGAAAATTTTCAGTTTCTTGTCTGAACTTCCAAAAATCATAACTAATTCTAGAAAATTCGAAATGGGATGATTCCAAAGCCAATGGAAAGATATTTAAGTTCTATTTATAGGACAAATATGAATAATTGTTGTCTATACCCACAAAGATACAGAATTCAACAATTCTCCTTGCTGTTCCAGAATTGATCCCAGTTTCGACATCAAACTTTGGAAATTCATAACTTTTAGCACACACAACGAAATGACCTCCATAATGTATCAAAGTAAATCTTGACATGTCTACTATTATACTGAAAAGTTTGAGAATTTTTTGTCACTATTTACCCATTCAAAACGTTCATGCAAACTGACTTCCTACACAAGGTTTTACTTAATAGAATTTTCCAATTTTCAACATGTGTTTCTAATGGTTCCAAAATTCATATCTAACACTACTCCCATATAATTTTTCACTAGGAACACAATGGCAACCTCAAAATGACCAAAATCACAACCCATTGACATGTTCTACTTTGGGACACCTGTCAACATAAAACCCCCAAAGTTGCCAAATTCCACATTCAAGACTCCAAACTATTTTCATTGTTCAAATGACTCAACCAAACATCATTTCCATCACAACACATCATGCAATCCTCACACTCCATAATACACAAAAATCAGGACAAAATTCCAGAAAAATCAATACTCAACCAACAACCATAATATATATATATATATATGAAAAGGGAGCTATCACTCACCTCTTTCACTTTCCCAAACTTGTTTCTTGATTCTTCAATTTCCAACTTTTCTCAAACACAAAGACACATCCTCTTGAAATTCTAAAACCATAGGATGAAAGCTCTTCACAAGAGGAACAACTTTAAAGAAAAGAGTTTGAGCATTTGAGGTCAAAATCTTACCTTAATCTCAAGCTTCTATTTTCTCTTTCTTCCTTCAACTTGAACGAAAATGGAGAAAGCAAGAGAGAGAAAATGAGATGATGAAGATGGGATCAAAATTTCTGCCCCCTTGCCCATACCATATGCATGAGAGGGGGGGGGAGAGGAAATAAAAAAAAATGCTTATTTGACTTTTCCATAAACTCTCTCTTCATCCAAAGGTGCCACATGTCATAATCTCCTTATTTCTCAACAAATAAGTAACCACATGGTTACACTAACTACTCCATTAGCCATTTAGTCACACTCCTCATTTCTCTTAGTTAGTAATTAACTTCTTCATTAATCACTGACTAATTGACCGATAATTTTCATTCTTTCAATTTCTCCACTGATTATGGCATCTTAAATTAAATTTCCATATAACACATAATTAAATTTTTTTTCCTTTTTCCATACGCCATTTACCCTTATTTTAGCTCCAAAAATTACCTTGTCACATCATTATGCTAAAATATAGGGTGTTGGGCATTTTCAATAATTAATCCGGGTCTAAAATCAACTTTAATTCACAAAATTATTCTCAATAAATGCAATTAGCCCTTAATCAAAATTTGGGGCATTACAATATCACTATAAGAAAATAACAAAATTAAAATGTATAGAAAGAACAACATAATAATAATTATAATAATAACAATAAAGGTATAGGAAATTAAGATTACACATGACAATTGGGTAAGGGGATAATTAAGTAAATAGAATCTAATATGGAATATTAATGTACCACAAAGAGAGTAGAAGAAATAGAAATCTAGATTATAAGCCTTCAGGGTGAACTCGTGCTGATAACATCTTATAAAAATGAGAAAAATACAAGAGATTGAAGGTGAGAGAAATGAATATGTTATAAAAATGAGAAACATACAAGAGATTGAATGTGAGAGAAATGGAGAGGACAAGAGAAAGTAGGAGGAGAAATGAGGGTGGTTCTCATTCATCCTAATGCTTATAATCACTTAGTGCATATAGACTATGTATAGACCACAAGTCCTTTAATTACATTTCAAGAATTACACAAGAGAATAAATCTACATAATTGGGAAATATGTTACATTGGGAAGTTATATATGTGTATTAATCATAAGAAACTCTCCGGAGGCTATTCATTTGTAGGTTATATTGATTTAATTAGAGAACCTTAAAAGACACTCTTCGAAGGCTATGAACATCCACCTAAATATGACAATATTTATAACAATACCAAATGGCTAATAGGAATTTAAATACATCATGGGAAAAAATTGGTTGATAGCCACGAAGCAATAGAATGCAAAAGGACTTGGGAAAAAAAATCCTTTTAAGGACATTCAAATTTTAAATGTAACTTCATTTTTTTTATAATTAAAGCCCATACTATTATGTCTTTTCATTAAAGGAAAATTATGTTATGTTGGAATCAATTTTTTTCTTGATCAATCATGGATAATTATGTTTTATAGGAATGAGTTGTTGGATTTTTTTATTTGAGGTAAATTTTTGTAATGTTGTAAATATTGTATGAGTGAATGTCTATAATCCCTCACTCTTAGGATTTCATTTTGTGATTAATAGCCATAACCTCCAATGCTTTCATATAGTAGATTCCTATGTTTATGACATTGTGACTTTTGGAAGGGTTTGAGGCCTATAAGTAGAGACTTGACACAAAGTGTTGAACATACGTGGAAATGCTATATAAATGAGAGTTCTTTTTCACTCTTCATCTCTACAATTCTCTCTTGTTTTTTTCATCCCCTCATCTCATCTCTTTATTTTACTTATTTTTATAACATATTATCAACATGAAGCTCTAATGAAGGTATATTTTTCCCATTGTTGGCTTAACAATTTCCCCTACCTTCTTTTACTATATATCTATTTGATTTATCATGAATAATTGTTACGAGTGTAGATGATCAATTAAATAGTGCAAGTATACACTGTTGTAATCAAGTAATATAAAAGTGAGTAGAGTATCGTTCCCATGAGGATTGATCACTAAGTACCAAAATGGGTAATTTTAATTCTATTTAGTCAATCAATTAGTTGGTGATTAAGAGTACCAATAAAAGAAAAATAATTAAATATGAGTGCAGATGATATGAAAACAAATATGAGAAAAAGCCCTAGGGATTAGATTTCACTTAACAAATTCTGGATTGAATCACTTATCTATTCTAGCCCAATTTATTCTACATGATTGATAGTCGAGTTTCCCTCATTTAATTACTAGCCTCTTCCAAGGTCAAGCAATTCTATAATTAATTGATAATCCAATATATTCCTATATGAATTTAAGCAATTAATAATGCATTAAAATTTATGGAACTCAATAAGACTACACAACTCATATGAATTTATTCCTATTTCACATGCAAGTCATGGTTTTAATTATAGGATCTACACACATGCATCTCCTTCCGGTCTCAACATGCATATTGAAATCATTCAAAAGGTGGCCAATCAAATGAAAGCATTAAGAACAATAATTAAAACTCAATCATGAAGGAGAAATTAAAACTAGATTTAATAAGTTAAGATTCAATACGTCATCACCCTAGGAAAAAGAAAATTTAGCTCATGATAAAATTAAAAACAAAACCAAAATAAATTGATATTATATAAAACTAGAATGAAATCCTCATAAATACTGCATAAACTTGAATATTAAATTCTCAAACATAAATATACAACAAAAAGATGCATGAAAAATGGACAAATCTAGCTGTCCCTTTAGGAGGTAAAACCTTCCATGTAGGTGGCATGCAAAAAGTAATAAAATCCTAAACCTTTCATGTAGGAGGCATGCAAAAAGTAATACAATACATAAAATTAAATCTAGAAAATAACACAATTTATTTAGAACTGTCAGAGAAAATATCTCTCCCTATCCGAGAATTATCTCCTTATAAGAGAAAATATCTTTACTCCTTCTAAATCTGCGCCTGATGCTTCGTATTTATAGGCAGGGAGCGAACAACGTCGTGTCATTTTTTTTCTTGATGCTACAGTGTTTTGTCAATTTTTTCCACGATGCTACAGTAGTGAACAATATTTTGTTGGCTGATTTACACGTTTTTTCGTGATGCTACAGTGCTTCCATCCGCTACAGTCACCTCCGTCTGCTACAATAACGTCCTGCTACAGTGATTCTGTCATGAATAGTGACCTACGCTACAGTACTAACATTTTTTCATATTTTTATTTATTTTTTAAATACTATTTATTTTACACCCAAATATATTATATTAAGCTCAAATATCGTCCATAAAATCATTATATAAGGGAAAATAAATATGAAAATATTTTACTTATCAATAATCTAAGCCATTATATGGAATTAAAGAAATCTTTTTACTAATTGTTTTATACATCAAGATCCATGCCTAAGATTGCAGATTATTATTATTATTGTTTTATTCTCCTTAACAAGTTTTTTTCAGGAACATTATTGATTAGGGAAATATATTTGGAATATTTTAGTCAATGAAATATGAATTTATGGAAAATTTAAGCAAAAAGTACAATTCTAACCAAAATTGAGACTTTATATATATACGTAATCAGAACAAGTTGTGAAGCTAATTGAGACCAAAGAGGGGGACCCTTAGGTGTCTCCTACATGTAGCATAAAGAAGGAAATATTGGTTGGGCTTAGTGAGCATGGTTACATGTACATAAGGTTTATGTATATAAAACTTGATTTTTGAAATTTTGGAAATCGGTAAATAATTAAAGAAAAGCATAAGATATTAAAATATATCATCTTCTTCCTCCTAGCTCATTTCAGCGTCAAACAGCCCTGAACTAGAGGGAGGAAGTGCAGATTTCCCTAGAGAGAGAAGGTGAAGAGATCTTGTACGGCAGGTTGATTTTTTCGGTAAATCCTTACCTAACGCGTGTAACTTTGCTCCTAAGCTACTCTTTCATGTATTTCAAGGTTTTGAAAGCTCAATTTAGCACTTGGGAAGGTTAGGGTTTTCTGCCAACACTTGGAAAAGCCAGAAGGAAGTGAAAGGTAACTCTCAAACCTTCGTATATTGACTATTTTAGCTGCTATAGACAATTTAATCAGTAAAATTTCGCCGGATTGTCTTTGGTTTTACATTTGGAAAATGTTGTGTTAGAAGTGTTATGCTACCAAAATTGATATTAATGGTAGTTGTAACCTAATGAAATAGTTGAAAAAATGATTAGGTGTAGAAAAGAATACGTCTGCAGAGTTAGAATAAAAAAACCCCGATTTTTCCTAGAGGATGCCATAGTTTCGGCCAAGTCTATAACTAGGGGTAGGAGTTGGGTTTTCAATGACTTGATGGTTCCATTGAGTTCATAAGAGAAAATTAGGTGGGGTTACAGTTGGTCACTTTTTCAGAAAAGTCTGAAAAAACATAATTACGAAAATGCTCCTGAAACCCTTAAAGAAGGGTTGCCAAGGGCAATTGTCTTTTAGAAGTGAATTTGGTAATTTTGAGTCTAGAAATGGATTCCTTGGGTGAAAATATGTCAAAATAGCCTATGTTAAAATTTAGGAAAAAGTATAGTCAAACTGAGTACGGTCGGGCTGGGGTCCCAGGGGCATTTTGGTAAATTTTCATCATAGACTAATATAACCACAATGAATACTATGGTAGTGCCTAAAATAATACATGAATGTGTTGTAACCTAATTCTTGTATATTTGACATTTTAGGATCAAGTTGGGAGCCTAAGCTTGGCACGTTTTACGAGGCGGCCGATCTAAGACAAGAAAAGGGTTAAGGTAGGAACTATTATCTCTCATATACTATGTAACTATTTAGATTATGTGTGTTACTATATTTTGTGATATGAACACATGTTGGAGGCACATTACCTAGCTGTGATCTAGGACCTAGCTAAGGTACATTGGTATAACCGAGCTGTAGTCGAGGACTCGGCTGAGGTACACGTAGGGTTCTAACTAGACAATTGGCCTTAAGTATAGTGTACACACACGGTTGATATGAATTTTTATTTTACACTATACGTGGCATTACATATTTAATTATCGCATTTTATATGTCGATCGTATGTTTCTAATAGGATTCTTTGAAATCTCACCCATTTTTCTAAACAAAACAACTCAATGGGTGCCAACGGCTCAAAAGGAAAGGGACAGGGGGAATTGACAGGCACATTTCCCTAGACAAAGACCATGGTTATAGTAGTCTGTATTCTGGGATATTTTTGGATATTCTATACATATTTGTATATATTGCTAAACTCTGTAAGGTTGATTCTGGTCTATAAATAAATATTTTTATCAGTATATTTGTACTTTTCTGTATGCTTGTGGAACTTGGTCTCTATTACTCTGTGTATAAAATGGAAACGGGTGTTGACATGTAACATTTATATTTCTTTATTTTATATTATGTATTTATATTTCTTTATTTTATATTTTGTATTGGGAGAATCACTGCTAGGTCCCAAACAAGGGACATATTATCAGAAAGGTCCCTCGAGGTTGTAAAACACACTCAATAGATTGTTAATACACACAAAAGAGTTGTAAATAGGGACCTTTCTGATAATATGTCCCTTACTTGGGACCTAGCAATGATTCTCCCTTTTGTATTCCTTACATTTTATGTTGTTAAATTATGTTACTTCATTTTATTTATGTTTCATTTTTTTATTTACTTATTTAAAATTTTATATTTCTTTATTTTATTTACATTTTATGTTATATTCTATTGTTTATATTTCTTTATTTCATGTTATTTATTTCATCTTTTTTTATTTTTATTTTATTTACATTTCATTTATTTATATTGTTATATTATTGTTATTTCATTAAGTGAATCTTTTATTTTCATTTGCTTATTATTACATTAACACATAATAGTATTATATATGATTGTATAGTATCATCTACA
Source organism: Inga leiocalycina (assembly GCA_963242795.1). Taxonomy (NCBI): domain Eukaryota; kingdom Viridiplantae; phylum Streptophyta; class Magnoliopsida; order Fabales; family Fabaceae; genus Inga; species Inga leiocalycina. Next base: position 36,050,547 of record OY725326.1, read on the forward strand.
TGATCATGGGTTTATCTATTGTTTATATTTGATTATAGATTTAAATTTATTTATTTTATTTTACATCATTTTAATTTTATGGAAAGGCCATAAGCCATAATTTTCTCAATTTTATAATTAGATAACCAGAAGTCACATCACTTTTATAATAGTTCTTTTATAAAAGAATACTATTGATTTCATTAAATGGAATGATTAACAAGAAAAAATTTAGCACTTTGATAATTTAATTGTTATAAATATCAAAGCCCTAAAGAGGCTAAAGGTTCAAATATCAAACTAAACAAAAAAAAAAAAGAAAAAAAAAAGGCTCTTTTGCTTTGCAAGATTTTTGCTATGGTCCAAAAGACCAATATTTGGAGAAATTAATTATGCGCTATTGAAAACAAAGAATATAACACCTTAGTTATATTATCATTCTGATGAGTCTTTCGTAGTGAATCTGAACCACTAAGTGATGTTTCTTGGTAAATAATTTCAAATCACAACTCCAAGACAAGATTCAACCCTGCACTTGAAGGGGGTTTTCTGAATAACTTAAAACTTTTCGAAGATTGTTCACCATGGTTCCCTCCTCATTGTGACTAATCTTTCCTTAATTCTCTTCATTATCTTAATTAGAGTGATTTTTTTGCTCATATTTATGTGCAGAAGGTTTCTTAACTAATAGGCTTGTATCGTGCGATTACCCATTTCTAATACAATTACCATGCTTAGGAAATTTGACTGGTCCATCATGCAGTGATATACAATTAATCACTCAATGTTTATTACACAATGGTTTAGCGTGTAAATAATTCTTATCATTCGTTGCAACTTTTTCTTCTGGGCACAGCGTCCTGCACTTCTCTTTAGTGCTCCACTGCCTATAGGGTTAGGTGAGGGAGAGTGAGATTCGAGAGAATCTCAGTAGCAAACTTTGCTAACTAGGCATACAAGATTCAAGCTTAATGCATGACATGCTTACTTACATAAATTCATATTAGCATAATGACATACTTGCATGCTCAATGCTTTACACATTACACCTATAGCCATAGCATAAGTAAAAACTAGAGATTCAATCATTCATGCATGCTTCATACCATTCATCCAAGCAATTAGACACATCAATGCATAAGCATACTTATCAAGTAAATGCAAGTCAAAAAAGTTATATTACCTTCTGTCTTCAAGTGCCCTTCTTGTATCTTTTCTTCTAACCATTGAAGTTATTTGGAAATTCTCTCATTCTTCATCCTTGTCATCTCATGGCCCTAGATAAATGGCCATATTATTAGAACCTTGACAAATAAATGTCCAATGGGCTATTTTAGTCTCTAGGACTTGTCTTTATTTTTTGGGCCCATACTTGTCCCAAATTTTAATAATCCAAGACACCTTAGTTGGTTAACCTTAAAGTTAACACATTAGGCCTAATGAGTATTTAAAGGGCCCACACTAACTTTATGGGCTTTACTTAACCACTGAAGTTCAAATTAATTACCAATTACCCTTACTTTTTTATTTTCACCTAATTACCAAAATTTGCTAGAATCTTCAATAATATTTGAAAATTCATATCTTGACCTAAGAATATCCAATTAAGATGGTTTAAAATTCTATATGTCACTTAGTAAGTCTATTTTAAGAGAAAAATGTTTCTCATTGCCACCTGTCCACACACCATTCCCAGTTTCCATTTTTACCCTTACTGCCAGAAAATCTCTCCAGCTTTAATAGCCTAATTTCTAAAATTTATAACTTAATCTCTAGAACTCCATAAGGGATAGTTCAAAATCCTATGTGACCCTCTTAAGTCTATTTTCAGGAAAAAAATATTAACAATTGCCAATTATAGGGCTAAATTTCCCATAATCATCGAACAACACAACTGGTCCAGAAAATGTTTAGATTCAATGCCTAACTTTAAAAATTCATATCTTAGTCTATAAACCCAAATGACATATATTATATATCAAATTAAAGCTTATCATGTATACTTTAATTCTAAAAATTTTCATTGTCATTGGATAACATTTAATTTGGTCAATTAAAAACTCATCACAAATCAATTGCCTCCAAAAAACGAAATCTGGTAGCACTTATGCAAAAATCCAAACTTTTGGTTTTTTATTCTGGTTCATTTAAGACTATAATCGGGGGTTATTCCCACACCCTTTTTCCTATAGAATCCATTAAAGACCTTAAAAATACCAAAACCATATTCTTTCTCCAAGTTCTAGTTCTAACCGAAAATCAAGGGTTTATTAAAACTCAACAAAATCTCAAAATATTCCGCTCAAATCAGAGCTTATACGTACCTCTACTAGATTTCATAATCAGTTCTTGATTTTGGCAGCACCTCCAAAATGTAGACAACACCAAACACCTCTTATTAAGAATTCAAAACCGCAGAAATATTGGTCTCACTGAGAGAAACAACATTACAGAAGACTCTAGGAGCTGGAAATACCAAATTAGAGGTGAAATCGGCTCCAAAACTTTGGGATTTTTACTATTTATCCACCTTCTCTCCTCTTCCATTTTCTCTTTGATTTTTCTCTATTCTTTTTCCTCTTCTTTCTTAGCTAGACGAAACAATCATAAAAGGGGGGAGGGAAGAGCTTGATTTTTGCCATGTGTCTTGCCCTTTTTATCTAATGGTCTTATGGTATGGCAAGTGTCATGTGATCAAGTCATAAGATGCCAAGTGTCCTCCTCTCTCCCTCCTAGGCATCCTTAATTGGTCAGGGAAAGGAGAGGCCTAACAATTTTCCTGAACTCTCAGGTTTGGTGTTCGAGGAAGTTAAGTATGCGACAGGACCAAAGATAAGTGGATTTCCCTAACTCAAGTGACATATGGCGCTTATGAGTATGCCAACACAAAACACAAAAAGTAAGTGTCATCATGAGGGACATGTGTCACCTTCCTAACATGCAAACACAAAAGTCAAATTGTACTTTATCATGATGAAAGGACATGTATCCTCTTCTCATTTGTCTAACATAAAAGTAAGGCCATCATGAGTCATCATTACTTACTTTATTAAATTTACTTTAATAAAGTTACTTTATCTGTATTTACTCAAGTCTGACTCGGGACTTTCTTGGGGTTGCTTTGTAAGACCCCGTCTTAAATACAACTTACCTCTGATATTATTCAGAGTACTCAAACGCAGTTTGGTACAAAAATAGCAGAAATATACTAATATTATTGAAATAATAAGCTTGATTTTATTACCAATTTTTCCATAGGGTTTGATACATAATACTTACATACCCCCAAATGTTAAAAGGGTCTTTGGATAACCAATGTTTTCCCCTCTATCTTGACTGGAACCTTACATTGCCGATAAATTCAATCATGCTGTCAGAGTCTTTGCTGTTGCTGTAACCTTTATACATTTATGGAAAGGGTGAGATTCCAAGGAATTCCAGTAGTAACATACATTCATTCATATAAAATGTGAAAAGAAGATATATCATGCTCTATGTTATGCACAAATTAATTAACAATATAACGGTATGTACACATGAGTAGGGCTTAATCCCCACTAACCGTACACCTTGGTTGGATTGTTACTCAACAACCAGGTAAAGGTACCCTTCTAGTACTAACTGCCCATTCTTGGAAGACTGCCCCTTCTCGGCAAAACCATATTAATTAATTAAAATACAAAAAATGGCATACACAAACATATAAATATTGGCATAATATATGAAGGATACAGTTACCACCTTAAACCCCTTTTGACTAGTGAAAATGTTCCTCGAACTTTGTGCCAACAGCTCGGGTAATTAATCTGGTCCTAAAATTCCAAATGTACAAGAATTAGGTTAAAACTCATTCATGTCCTACTTTAGAAACTTTTAAAGTGTTTTTGTTGGTTATATTAGTCTAAACTGAAAAATTACCGAAATGCCCCTGGGGACCCGATCCCAGCCCCATCGTACCCGGCCCCCACCGTATTTTTTCAGAAATTTTGACCTGGGCTATTCTTATATATTTTCACCCACTCACTCACTTCATACATTGAAAAATTCATAAACAAATAGCTCTTTAGTTTAATTAGATAGATGAAACTCACATCCTATACTCTTAGGTTAATTTGTTATTTACACTAGATTACTTAGAAACTAAATATAGGCTCTACGTAGAGATCGACCTAGGTTAGTTGCCCTATATTACATTTAGCTTAGTTTTATTTGATAGCCCCACGATATGGCTTTTCAAATAGGGTTGAAGGGCATTTTCATCATTTGACCAAGATTTCAAAAGGATAGATTCCTCTGCCTGTCTGACACCTGCCTGAATTGTCCTTTCCCATTTTCAATGTACTGAATTGTCCTTTTCCTATTTCCAATGTAGTTTTTTGGAATTTTCCCTTGGGAATTTCTTTTCTTTCTTTTTTTTACGAAAAGATGTAATTTGGTATTGGAACAACTAGATGATGAAACATGTTTTCACACATGCATGCTGCATGTATTCTCTTCAAATTTATTGTTGACTCTGGTAAATGTCTATTGTTGTATATTGATTTTGAGAGTGTCATATTCCTCTTATTTGTAATTGTACAAGCCTGCCAGACGAGAAGATAAATGCAGTGCTACTGCGCTTTATGAAATAGTGTTGAAGCATCCATTTTAAATTCCAGAGTCGGACAAGAAGATTGTCATATTCCTCTTATTTGTAATTAATGTAATCAATATTCCAGAAGGGATTCATTTGTATCATTTTTATTTAATTACTTTGGTTTTTGTTCCCCACATGAACAAATAACACTTTCTCAAGTTTCCATTAACGCCTGTGCCTATTATATATGAACATTATTCACTTTCAATGCAATATTTCTTATGGTGATATATCTATTTTTATAAATAGTTTGTATTTTTTGCTTTACTTTTTGCAATGAAACAGTCTTACTTTTTTGTTTGCTTTGAAAAATTAAAAAGTTGAAACGATAAACAAAAATGATGTATGAAATAACAAGTCAATGCCTTTCCCAATTCAATGAATCAACTCCAAAGCTTGTTCCTTTGATTTTCAACTCCAAGGCTTGTTCCTTTCCACTCTAATCCACTTGATTAATCATTTAAATACTTAATACACAAAATTTGAGGAAATTTGGGTATCATAACCCCTTAGGGTTATCACTTTCCAAATATGCAAATCCAAGAAATAAACCACCAATCCAACCAATATTCATAACAACAACAACTACTACTACTACAACAAGGATTTGAGGTTTGTGAAGTTACTTTGGATTTTTCTTCTTCTCTCTCTCTAGTCGAAACCTCTCCCTCCTCAAACCTTGATGTTTTGCTTGCTAAACATATCAATCCATGGAGAAGAGAAGCTTATGGAAGAGATTTCATAAGTTAGAGACCAAATCACCAAGGAGATCACAACTTACCTTAGATTTTTCTCCTCCTTCTCTTTAGAAACACTTGAGCTCGCTCTCTCTCTCTCTCTCTCTCTCTCTCTCTCTTGCTCTTAGTCGGCCAAAATGTGAGAGGAAAGATTAAGGAGAGCTTCATAAATATCTTAGTATCTTCCTAATTAAGTTAATTACCCAAAATTTGACTTTTATGACACAAAAGGACTTTGACCTTATCTTGACCCAATTTATGTCATAAAGCTCCATTAGAATTAAACTAATCTCTCCTCTTCTTTTAGTCAACCCAAGTTCACATCCTAAGCCCATAGGAGAAGCAAAATAGGCTGATGTTAATTATCCTATAATTACAACATTTGCCATCACATTTTTTTTTCATTTTCGGATTAGTGGCAATTCTGGCAGATTTTCTACCAAAACTTTGAAAAATCACAAATTTATTTGTAGACATTGAATTGGAGTGATTCAAAAGACTATGAAATCCTTATTGAGTCTAGTTTCAAGAAAAATATAGCCTTTAACCAACTAGAAGGTAAAGATTTTCAGAATTTAAGTTTTTGGACGTTGTTCCAGAAAATAAACAGTTTTCCTAGGCTAACTTCAAAAATTCATAACTCTTTGTATAAAGCTCCAAAAATTACCCATTACCTATCAAATTAAAGCTTAGGATGTCTACAGTCATCATTTGATCATCCAAAACCACATAACAAACTCACTGCCTCACTGGAAGAAATGAAACAGCATGCACTTGTAACTTCAATAAATTCCATTTTTGTATACAAATTTCCCATACTCTTTAATTTACCATTTTATTCCCGTTAATACCTCAAAGATATAAGAAATGTTAGGGAATAAATTTGGGACACTTGCTAAACCAGAGCTTAGCAGTTACTTATTTCAGGCTTATTCTTTAGTCTCTGACCCCAAAATTTGGTGTATTATAGGCTTCATGTATACCGAGGCTAGCCAAATGATGTTAGGCCAGAGTGTGAGTGTGTGTGTGTGGGCCCCACATGGCGCCACATATCGGTGTCTACTTCAAAAACGCAGAGTACACATGTCTGCCCTAAAAATGCCATATGCATACTTATACCAGCATATTTTGCTTGACCAATAAGTCTCATACCTCATGATATAGTTGGGTGGCATCTTTCTACCAACCCAATGGCACCGTATATGTGTCATGTGCACATCTGCATCGACACTTTAATCCTATTGCCTGTGCATACTGGGCCCTCTACCCGGTAGTGCTGGATCGCATAGTTCTTGAGAGTCTTTCTATCCTCGTCATTTATGGGACTGTTCCCAAATTGGTCTTAATCGTCTACTTGATACAGACTTATCCTCGATTCTCTAGGCCTAAAATTAGGGATATTATAAAGAACATGTCTATAAGAGTGAGAATGAACACAATCACATTGCAGTAGTGGAATTAATAATTGAAAGCTAATAATATTTTATATTTGCTATTGAACAACTGTCCTAGAAATAATAACATTTATAATATCATTAAATTATGAGCAAATGTTATACTATGACTAGAAGTCATATGGATAGAAAATATGGTATAATATGATTCGAAGTCATATAAACTAATATGTATTAATTTATTGAAAGTAAAGCTCAAAATGGTTCTAAAACCAAAAAGATCATGAGATATTGTGAAAAATATTAGAAGTAATTTTGATACTTAAAGCAATAAGTTATGGAGAAAGATGACCAAATTGTAAAGACAAAAGAAATAATTATAAGCCCATAAGACTATATGATTTTGATTTTTATTAGTGTTTTAATTTAAATTTATTGTGATTCATTTGTGAAAGAGAAAATATTATTTGACATTTTGATATTGGTAAGTGTTCATGGGTGCTGTATGAACTTAAATAGACCAAAAAGTGATTATTGATTATTTTGAAATTGTACCAATTTATTTAATTTGTAAATTAAATTTAAATATTATGATGTGGATGTTCATATAATTTCATGGCTTTTAGGATTCCACTTCATGGTTAATCGCATTATACCTTGTAACTCCCAAATTGAAAGTTTTCTAGTATTTATTAACATTATCTTCAATTATTTAATTATATTCTTCATATATAATTGTATAACTTATTTGTAAATTTAAATATTTGAGGTGTGTGTGAATACTATCCATACATTAAACATGATATGATATATATATTAATATATTGGGATTAATCAAGCTTCACGATCCTGTAATTAATGGAGTTTCATGTCAAGCTGCAAAACGGTCTCTATTTTCTTCTTGGGATTTTTGCTCTATTTCATCGTAGATTACCCACAAATGCTCAGCTCTTGTACCCCAAACATGAAAGTACTTTCTTCCATTGCTGGTACCTACTTTTCATTTTAGTTTTGTCTTCTATATCTTTCCTCTTTTTTCTTTATATAAATTCAAATATATGAGATGTGAGCATTATTTGTCTATAAATTTTAGACATTAATCTTGATAAAATACATATATTACATTTGAGGTTTCATTATTTGATAACATGTGAGGTTAGCAGAGATTTTAGTACTTGATTTAAGTGATAATTACAGATTAATTTTGTTAAATAATTTCTATATTCGGGGTATGAGATGCAGTCTTACTTATTATGTTTTATTGAGTTATCACATTAGATTGTGAGAAAATATATATGTCGTAGATAATTTTAAATATTTCATACTATGTTAAATATGTATTAAAAGTAACAAAGTGAAGTAGCCAAATTATATTGTAATGTAATAATATATATGATAATTCCTGAAGAACTAATAAAGATTTGTTTATTCTATAGGCTGGAGAAATATTGATCAGGAAAATTATGACCCATATAATGAATTAGAGTGATAGCTCAAATGGACTGAAATCCACAATTTTATGTGAATTATGAAGCTTATGGGCTTCCAAGAAAAAATAGATTATTGCTTGACCTATAATATTTATATAACTCATATTTGAGAGGAGATTGTTGGAAAACAAATGTAAGTTAATATTGAAAAGTCGTACTCATATACTCCGTCACAAAGCCTAATTAATTTCCTAAAAATTGGGTGTCATATTAAGATTTCATATCAATATGTTATGAAAGTTGTAAAGTTTACTGTTGGTAAAGAAACATGACACAATAAACTAGAAGTTTACTGATTCAAACAAATTGATTGTTGGCATGACTTATTTGATCGTCTGAGTTATATATATGATGCAACAAATATAAAGGGTTATGTATTAACATCCATTGAAGAACCAGAAGATTGTTCTTGAATAGCCAACACATTATATACTTTTATGATTATCACGTGCTGGTTGTTCTCATAGAAAATTCATTATGAGAGTATCACTTTTATGATTTGGAGTGAATCTCTACATTTCTGGAAATATATCAAACTAAAATATATGAGCCCATTTAAAAAGTATTTAAACCATACAAGTATTTAATAAATTTGATAGATGCCTTTATAAGATAGCTACATATGAAATTACTATTAATTTGCAACCTGAAGTTTGCAAGATTGTTTGAATAAATCATTACATTGAACATGCAATTTCAAAATTATTTGATACAAAAATAATTTATTGAAGTCCCTATAAATAGTTAGATTAATACTTATGAGAAAAAAATTTCTATTTTAATGTTGGTATATTTGATATTACATATTGCAACACTTATCCAAGCCAACAAAATTCTCCTAGTAAAATTGGCTTCTGGTCAGGAGCCAGATATGTTCCATCTTGTAAATATTTGAATATGCAATGTTTCAATCCACCGCAATGCACATAAATGGATGTTTAAAGAAAGCTGGAATAAATTGTTGGTTAAGAAATTCCTTCATCGTGTTTGTTTCTAAATGAAACAAGATAATGTTTTTAAAGGAAACAAATGGATTAAGGAGACTTATATTATATGATTAGTCAATTGTCATTTTACAAAGTTTTCCTAACATGATGGAGAGAAATTAAATAGCTAGAAAAGAGAGAACATGGAATGCATTATTATCAATATATAATATAAATCTCTTCCACTTCTACTATTCCTAAGCCGCTCCTTTTCGTTGGCTTCAGACTGTCTTTACTGTTCATAAGCCGTTTTGTTCTTCCTCGGGCTGCTCACATTTGTCGCTTCTCGATCTTATGGAGGGAGGAATGAATTTGAATTTTGAACTTCAAAAGAAATTTTCAAAAAAATCCCGCCAATGACAACCTAACAACCTTCAACAACCATATATATCCTGGCTGCCCGGAATCGTTTGGAGTGTGTGGTCATCTGCAGAATCACTGGAAGGAAACAAAGCAAGAACTACTTTAATAATATTCAAATATCGTATGTGTCCTAGGATCATCATCTATTTGCAATTCAAATGTCTTGTGCTTCTTATTCTTCCCTTGCTTTCACATCTCTGCATCGTTTCATTCTTCTTGCATGTCTGTTGGTTTTGTTCTTCATTCTTCCTGCTTCACTTCATTATAGTCTATTAATGTTAATTTCACTTATTCTCTCCTGACTTTTACATATCTAATTACGCTTTTGCCTTTTACATATCTAATAACGCTTTTGGCTTTAATTTTATATTGTTGATTTGATGTTTAGGGAAGATAGACTAAGTTGGGGGAAGAAAGAGGGGAACAGAGAGAAACTATGCTGAATATAATGAACAGAGAGAACACGAGAGGAGATCTTGGTTTGGTTTACATGAATGCCCTGAAACACAGACGGTACTCACCACATAAAGAAGTATTCATCAAAGGTGACATGAACACGAGGGGAGATCTTGCTTGGTCTTTGGGTTCTGTGATCAGAAGCTTGCTGTTGGGTAGCCCTTCGTCATTGGGGTAGCCCTTCAGCTTTAGGGGTTGTGGCAGGGGTCACTTTTTGGGTCACTGCTTGGCCTTTCTGAATCGAGATCGGGAGATGAGGTCGAACAAGGAAACTCTTCAAAATGTCATTATCCAAGATGAATAGATAGAGAAGTGAATGAACAAGTTGGATCACATTAAAAAATGAAATAGCGAGGAGGGCTCCTCTGTTTCATGTTTTAGCTCAACCTAAGATGGAGGAGAAGCAATTTTCCGACTGAAATAGCGGCGAGCTTTGAGCTTGATGATGAGCCACTGGCAAAGAGAAGCTTCATGAGTTTGACCGTGTATGTATCAGGGAGTCCAATCTCTGACGAAGAATCCGACCCATGGTGAATATCGGGTGTTGTATTTCATTGAGATGACCCTTGCCGGAAGAAGATCGGAACTGGGAACTGGGAACAGAAACTGTTATCTCGGTTGAGAGCTTCTTCGAAAGTGATAAGCAAGTCTGATCTCAACACATCATCTTGAAATTCATATCAGTCACCATCCATTTCGATTGTCTTACCATTTCTAAATATTCAAGAGCCCAAATCCTCCGTCGTGGCTGTGACTGCTTTATTTCTTCAGATCTGCCTCTGTCGTCGAAAGGAATACACAAATCTGTCATCGTCATCATGGCCATCACATTTATGTTTCTTTAGATCCGCCTCTGCTGTGGCAAGGAAAGTGGACATCATCGGTGGTGCTCCTTTTACATAAAACAAAATTTTTAGTTCTCTGTCATCAACGTCGTGGCAAGGAAACTTTAAAACCTACAAGATGTCAAGATGGAAACTTTAAAACCTGCATCAATCACAATATCAAAAAAAAAAAGAAAGGCAAACCAAAATGCCTGATTGAACACGAAAGAGGAGAGAGGGATCTGGTTCACCAAGAGAGGTAGCGCGGTGAGCAAAACATGATCTATTACTGTTCATCATCTTCATCCTTGAAAAGGTGCGACTTGAGCTGCACGAAGGAGGCTACAGTTAGGACCAGAGGAGTCCGATACTCTTCATCATCGAGTTGGGGCAGAGAAGATGCGACTGAAAGTGATTGGAAGGGACAGATGGCATCGATAAAGAAAAGAGGAACGAAGGAAAGGGAAGGAAGAAGGTCTGGAGCACTCAAAAGTTTTTTTCCAAACAAAAGATAATGATGTGGCAAAACATGCGTCATAATATCTTAGGTAGTAGAGCCATATCATCAAAATTGGGTCAACTGACGGTTGACTATTTGGTGCTGTTAAATTGTGATAACATTGCACCACTTTTGACACTTCCGGGGTGATATTGCTCCCAAAAAAACTTTCGGGGCAAAATTCACTACTACAAAATGGTTGAAAGGTAGCGCACATTTTGTGGCACTTCTTTAAAGAAATGCCACAGCTGCCCTTTTTTCTTTTGGTTTCCTTTTTTATTTAATTTTTTTAAAATTTTGGAGACCAGCTGTGGCGCCTGGTGGACCAGGCGCCACAGCTGGTGGGGCCAACTGTGGCGCCTGTCAAGGCAGGCGCCACAGTTGGCCTAATTGACCCAGCTGTGGCGACTGGTCCACCAAGCGCCACAGTTGGTATGCACCCAAGGGTGGCGCTTGCCTTGGCAAGGGCCACCCTTGGTCCCCAAAATTTAAAAAAAAATAGAAAAAGAAAAAAAAGGCAGCTGTGGCACTTCTTTAAAGAAGTGCCACAATTGGCTGGATGTGAATTTTCAATTCTCCCGCCAATCAGATTTCCCTAATTTAACTTTACTTTTTATCTTTTCCCTCCCTTTTACCTTTTTATTCCCTCTTCCTCAGCTCGCGTTGATGCCCCTCCCCCTGTAAAAGATATCACTTTCTCTTGTACAACAAACACACACACTCGTCTTCTTCATTAAATTCTCTTGTCCCTTTTTCCATTTTTTTTCGTCCGTCCCCACTCCTCTCCCTAGTTGTTTCCTTTTCTTCATACTTTCTGTCTCTCTTCCTCTTTTGAACCCCACTACATTCCACAGCTCACATTTGCTCATCCTCATCACTCAAGATAGCGTCACCAACGTGGTCCCCCACTCTCTGCGCTGGTCAATTAATAGATTTATAAGAAAAAGAATGTTTCATTCTAGCTTGCTTTGTTTAATTTTTTTTTAGTCAAGATAAACTGTCATATAACGTTTGCCTTTCTGTTCCTAATTAAATAGGAAAGAGTGAAAACCTAGCTTGTTTCGTTTGCCTCTTTGCTTTGTTTAAATTTTTTGGCTAACAAGCTTGCGTTTTTTAGTAATCTTTTAATTTACTTAATTAGTTGTTGATGTACTGTGTTCACATATCAAGTTCTTGTATTGTGATATTTTTTATGTTAGCTTTGGAGAGTATTAATGTAAGAACATTATTGTTGGGGAAATGACAATAAATATATTATTTTGTAAGAACATTTTTGTTGGGGAACTTGAATTTTAAATGTGAAAATCATATATATATATATATATATATATATATATATATATATATAATAGGTTGAAATATAAAAAAGAGCCAAAAGAAAGAAAGAAAGATTATAAAAAAAAAAAGGACCCTACCGTGGCGCTTGTTAGAGGAAGTGCCACAGGAGGGGGGTCTCTTGTGGCGCTTGTAACACCCCGAATTTTGAGACTCGAGGCTAGAGAATAAGCCTGAGATTAGTGGATTGCTAAGCCCCGGTTTAGCAAGATCCCAAATTGTGATTGGGGGTTAATGACTACAAAAGTGGACGTGGTTAGTGATCAATGAACCCTTTTAGAGAATATAAAGTGGATTGTAGTCACTTGTGTTATGAACAAAGCCAAAACCCTGTATTTGAGTTCAATTGTGGATTAACATCCAAATTGACTTAGAATAGAGGGAATAATTGAATGGGGTATTGTGATGGAAATGGTGTCATGTTGTGGTATTTAATCATTGGAATTGATTTAAATTGGATTGGACACATTGGTTGCAAAACTAGAAATGTTGTCCAGTGTGAATTCTGTCTAGGCAGTCTTCTCGTGTGGACGTTTTTAATAGGCAAATGATGTCAGAAAATTATGAAACTTTCCAGTCTTAAAGTTCACATCCCAAGCTTCAAAATGGACATATAACTTGTGCCATTTCGTTTTGGGAACTGGGAGTTATAGCTGTCCAAAGTCTGAGGTCGAAAATGGACTCTGTTTTGGGGCAGTGATGAAATTTGTGTAATTCTGGAATCGTGTGGTGATTTCTAGTAATGGATCATATTTTTCCAATGAAGAGGACTTAAATACCTTTCATTTGGCTTTGGGATCACCTCATTTCGATTTTTCTAGAATTAGTTATGATTTTTCAAAGATTGGGCAGAAAATCTGCCAGAAAATCCGAAAATGGGAATTATGACATCATCTCATTAAAAGATGATGTCAGCATGGATTATTAATCACATTGATCATCTTCTTCAGCCATTCACACCATTTTCAGCTGAAGATAGTGAGAGAAAGTTGAGAGCTCTTAGAGAGAGAAAGAGGAGAAATCTCGTAAGGTAAGCCGATTTCTCCGACGATCTAGCTCCTAACGCGTATAACTCCGATCCTAAGCTACTCCTTTATGTTCTTTAAGGTTTGGAAGCTCTTCTTTTGGTGTTTTGAAGTTAGGGTTTTCAGCCAAGTCAAGGAAAATCAAGTGGGAGCTTGAGGTAACTTCCAAACTCTTGTATATTGACTATTCTGGCTGCTGTGGGCAATTTAATCGGTGAAATTTCACCGGATTGCCATTGGTTTTAATTTTTGGAAATGGGTATGTGGGGCTGTTATTCTGCCCAAATTGATACTAAATGGTAGTTGTAACCTAATGGAATAGTCAATAAAGTGGTTAGGAGTAGAAAGGAACGTGTTTACAGAGCCGAAACCGAAAAACCCCAATTTTCCCCTTAAAACCTATATATTTCGGTCAGCATTGTAAATGGGTCTTAGAGTTGGATTTTCAATGATTTGATGATTCCATTGGATTCAGTGGGCGAAAATAGGTGGGGTTACAGTTGGGCACTTTTTCGGAAAAGGCCGAGAAAGCATAATTACGGAAACGCCCCTAAAACCCTAAAAGTGGGGCTGCCAAGGGTAAATTTTGTAATTGACATTGAATTTGATAATTCCGAGTCCGGAAATGGATTCCTTGGGCAAAAATATGTTAGAATAGCCCATGTCAAAATTTCAGGAAAAGTACAGTCGGACCGGGTACGGTGGGGCCGGACCGGGTCCCCGGGGGTATTTTAGTAAATTTTCAATATAGCCTCATATAACCCCCAGAAACACTTTGGGAGTGTCTAAATAGTACATTTGACATTGTAGGATCGAATGTGAAGCCCCGAGTTGCTGGCACGCAAATCGAGGAGAAAAGACTGGAGGTAGGGAACTTACCTCTCCTGCATGTATTGATAATTGTATTTGTGTATTGATGCATGTTATTGCCTTGCGTGAATATGTGAAACATATGAGAATGATTGTAGCTCTGTTTCTATTATACTATGGCCATGATTATATTGTTGAAACATTGAGCATGCGGATATATCATGATGTGAACATGTGTTATTGTGATGCAAGCATGTCGTGCATTAAATACTTATCTTGCATGCATATTGGTATGTGTTTCCTACTGAGATTCCCTAGAATCTCACCCTCCCCTATCAACATTTTAGACAGGGAAGGAAGATTGAGGATGAAGCAAGCATCCAAGGACGAAGAGGACTCGTTTCTGGGTGAGAGCTTAGTGTTGGTTATCAAGAAGTAATTGGGATAATATATGTGTATATTTGGATAAATATTTGGTTATGTATATGAGTAGTTTGTGTAATCCCTAATCGATGAGTTGTATGGGCTAATGTGCCCTATGATTATCGAGCGAAGATATGATTCCGGGATTGCCGGAAATTTATATTGCGTACTCTGATAATTGTGTCAATGTAATTTATCTTCGCATAGTAATTATATTCGGAGTGAAAATATGAGACCGTGTTGTAAATGATTTCGAAATGTAATTGTGAAAATCCCGTCTGGGTCGATGGGTTTATAAATGATGTTTTGTCTTATTGGTCTCTATTTCACGTTAATTGCATAATCCGGATATTAATTACGGCAGGGGGTTACATTTTGGTATCAGAGCTACAGTTCCTGGCAAACTTGGGAATTTGCTAGGATAGCTCTCTTAGATCTCTACCTTGGTGGTAGATGATGTTTTGTGATAGTGATTGTGTATACACAAGTGTGATTTGTCATTGTGGACATAAGAGATTTGAGGAATATGTGTATACATTGTTGGTTATTCTAGAGTGGAGGATCATTGTGTAATCGAAAGACATAGTGATTCGTCCTAGAATTTGAGCTGTAAACCCAGAGGTGGTTGTAATCAAACCCATCATCTGATTTGAAACCGAGGAAGATGGTTTCCAAGGTGGTTGATATTGATGCTCTAGGTATCAGGACTAACCTAGATGTTGGGTATGTAACCCAAAGTGGTATGATGTTACATGTAGTAATGTCATACTGATCTTATGTGTGTAAAAGCCTTAAGACCTAGGGGACTTGTGTGCCTTCGGCTGGCTGAGATATTTGACTGTGTGTTAGGGCAGATGGTGCTCTATGGAAATGGGGGAAGTGATTTCCCAGTTCAACTAAGGTTGAGGTTTGGACAGATGGGTTGTGTTCTAAGGATTAGACTCAATAACTGGGTTGATTCTTAGAGATTGGATTTGACCTCAATCGTCTGTGGTACCAGGGTATGGTACAGGAAGTGAATTGAAATGTGTACCAGTTATTCTGAGAGTGTTGGGTGTTAATCCAGCACAGAGAGAAAGTTATCTACGGAGGATTCGGATCGGAAAACGCTATCTACGGGGACTTTTGATAGGAAAGGGCTACCTACGGTGAGATCTGATCGGAAAGGGCTACCTACGGTGAGATCCGATTGGAAAGGGCTACCTACGGAAAACTCTGACCGGAGGGGCTGACCAGTCAGTGGACTGAGTGAAGCACCGAGTACAGTAGCGTAGTGTGGAGCCACTATGACGATGAACCCTAGAGTGGAGCCACTGTGACGATGAACCCTAGAGTGCAGCCACCTTGATAATGAACCGTTGAGAGCAATTGCCGTGATGTTGAATCGTAGAATAGAGCTCTGGGAACGTTGGGAGTATGGGATCTCAACGATGTGTTGATAATGGCTTTCAATGATTCGAGTTGAATTGAGCCAAGGTCTGGCACAGATTATGTGTGTAGACAGGCGTAGTAGGAGATTCCTATGGGACTCCTATTGAGTCACCCTGACATTGTGAAGGCACAGATGAGGATAAAGACCTCAGAGTGTGCAGCGGAAGCGTGGTGAATGTGATGTTTGAGAATTGTGTTGAGCAGAAGCTCGAATTTACAGAAAGTGGAATGCGTTAGTGATGGCTTCGGGAGGTAAAACTTCGGGGTCAAGTTGTATTGTGAAAAGGGGCCTTGAAGGATCCCAGTACGTGAAAAGAATTCGTAATGTTGAAGGTGAAGTTGTTAATATGCCTGGTTCCAGCTTGTTACGGTTGTGTACGGTGAGTCCATCTCCCTGGTTGGGCCGGATCGGTTTGGTCTGGTGAGCTGCGCCTGATAGGCATAGGCTCAGGATGTGACTGATATTTGTGAGTCTCTCACCTGCGGCCGTATGGGGTGATTCATATGGCAGAGGACCGTACCTTCAGGGTAGTAGTTACAGGGGACAGGCTATTTGTGAAGGCCGACGGGCCGTTTGTGAAAGCCGGTTAGCTGTATGAGCTATAAGGCTATTTGTATGCACTGCCACGCCAATAGTCCCTGAGTAGCTAACAACAGTTCGGGTAAGACTGTGTGTTTTCCCGGCGGAGAAAGGGGATGAGGGTGGAGTGTGATGTGGAAGCCGAAAGGCTATGTGTGAGCACCGCTACGCCAATAGTCCCTGAGTCGCTAGCAACGGTTCGGATTAGACTGTGTGTCTTTCCGGCGGTAAAAGGGGATGAGGGTAGGGTGTGATCGTGGATCTACTATTGTGAGCCTGAATGGCTATGTGTGTGCACTGCCACGTCGATAGTCCCTGAGTAGCTAACAACGGTTCGGGTCAAGACTGTGTGTCTTCTCGGCGGAGAAAGGGGATGAGAGTGGAGTGTGATGATGAACCTATGAACATTGTGGATAAGCTGGGACTGAGGTATTGTTGTGTAGTAGAGCAGAGCTAATTCAGCTGATGGCTAATTCGACTACATGTTCGAGGATTCTTGTCTTGAGGGCAATTACCTCAACATGGCCAACCTGGCTAGCCACCACGTTGGTTGCACCGGTGTTGACCCCAGGCCGAAAGGCGGTGCGTAAAATTAGAATCTGCGATGTGTGTTGTTGTAAATGTGAACTGTGATGTGAATGCCAGAAGGGCAATTTGTATTTGTGAGACAATGAGAAGCTGTCATATTTGTGCAAGCGGCGGAAGCCGAGGCATTCTTGCAATGTGATATGTGTGCAAGTGGCGAAAGCTACGTATCATTGTGTATTTAGCCGTGGGTGCTGTCGTTTTATGGAAATCGTCACGTATCTATGTGAATCTGCCGTGGACATTGTGTAATACCCAAAAGTCCTGGATAGGTGAGGGTAATGACGTGAAACTTGATACGACAATGTGATTGTTGTGAATACCCAAAGAATCCCGGGCACCCACCGGCACGGGGCATCCCTAGAGGGGGTAAAACCGGGGTGGGTGTGACAATAAACTCGTGAGTCCGGTAACCCACGGGCATCCATCGGACGGGTGTGATGTGGGAGCCAGCCACGCAGCGGAAGCGTGGGCACCGATTAAGGGGGTGTGACAATAAAAGGCGCCTGGATAGAAGAAATTGAGATTCTGGAGTGACCAGATGATGTGACATTGTGTTGATACCCAAAAGTCCCGGTTACCACTAGCGGAGTCACTGGTGGGTGTACGGGTGAGGGCGACACCATGAAGTTGATACAGAAGTAATATTGTGTTGATACCCAAAAGTCCCGATTACCACTAGCGGAGTCACTGGTGGGTGTACGGGTGAGGGTGACACCGTGAAAGTTGATACGGTGAAGTAATATTGTGTTGTGAGACCCAAAAGTCCCGGTTACCACTAGTAGAGTTACTGGTGGGTGTACGGGTGAGGGTAAAGCTGTGAAAGTGGATATAGCAGAAGCTGAATGTTTGTGTATACAGCTGAGGCTGTCGTTTGATGTATTGAGGTTGTAGGGTTACTCCCGAAAGGGGTAACTAGATTGAGTTGAGCAGAGTGGTGGCCTATGCTGCCTAACTGCCGAGATCTTATGATATGGCTCCTGATTTAGAGCCTCTGGATATTGAGATGCACTAGCCACTCATGAATTGGAGGGCTTGCGACGATTGTGATTATGTGATGATGGTTTTGTGGCAATCGTACGTGGAGGCAATTGTATTTGTTTGACACCATGTGGTGATTATGTTTGTGCGGCAATCGTGAAATGGGCCGATTGCAATTTGTGGCAACTGAGTTGCATTCATTGTTTGAGATTCTTGCGAGAATCGGATTTGTGGATTATCAGTTGTGTGTGGGTGATCTAGAGGAGACCATCCAATGTGACATGAATTGTGAAACGGAAGCTGTCGTGAAGAAGCATCCGTAGTTTATGGATTAAGTGGTATGACAAATTTCGAGGACGAAATTTATTGAACGGGGGGAGAAATGTAACACCCCGAATTTTGAGACTCGAGGCTAGAGAATAAGCCTGAGATTAGTGGATTGCTAAGCCCCGGTTTAGCAAGATCCCAAATTGTGATTGGGGGTTAATGACTACAAAAGTGGACGTGGTTAGTGATCAATGAACCCTTTTAGAGAATATAAAGTGGATTGTAGTCACTTGTGTTATGAACAAAGCCAAAACCCTGTATTTGAGTTCAATTGTGGATTAACATCCAAATTGACTTAGAATAGAGGGAATAATTGAATGGGGTATTGTGATGGAAATGGTGTCATGTTGTGGTATTTAATCATTGGAATTGATTTAAATTGGATTGGACACATTGGTTGCAAAACTAGAAATGTTGTCCAGTGTGAATTCTGTCTAGGCAGTCTTCTCGTGTGGACGTTTTTAATAGGCAAATGATGTCAGAAAATTATGAAACTTTCCAGTCTTAAAGTTCACATCCCAAGCTTCAAAATGGACATATAACTTGTGCCATTTCGTTTTGGGAACTGGGAGTTATAGCTGTCCAAAGTCTGAGGTCGAAAATGGACTCTGTTTTGGGGCAGTGATGAAATTTGTGTAATTCTGGAATCGTGTGGTGATTTCTAGTAATGGATCATATTTTTCCAATGAAGAGGACTTAAATACCTTTCATTTGGCTTTGGGATCACCTCATTTCGATTTTTCTAGAATTAGTTATGATTTTTCAAAGATTGGGCAGAAAATCTGCCAGAAAATCCGAAAATGGGAATTATGACATCATCTCATTAAAAGATGATGTCAGCATGGATTATTAATCACATTGATCATCTTCTTCAGCCATTCACGCCATTTTCAGCTGAAGATAGTGAGAGAAAGTTGAGAGCTCTTAGAGAGAGAAAGAGGAGAAATCTCGTAAGGTAAGCCGATTTCTCCGACGATCTAGCTCCTAACGCGTATAACTCCGATCCTAAGCTACTCCTTTATGTTCTTTAAGGTTTGGAAGCTCTTCTTTTGGTGTTTTGAAGTTAGGGTTTTCAGCCAAGTCAAGGAAAATCAAGTGGGAGCTTGAGGTAACTTCCAAACTCTTGTATATTGACTATTCTGGCTGCTGTGGGCAATTTAATCGGTGAAATTTCACCGGATTGCCATTGGTTTTAATTTTTGGAAATGGGTATGTGGGGCTGTTATTCTGCCCAAATTGATACTAAATGGTAGTTGTAACCTAATGGAATAGTCAATAAAGTGGTTAGGAGTAGAAAGGAACGTGTTTACAGAGCCGAAACCGAAAAACCCCAATTTTCCCCTTAAAACCTATATATTTCGGTCAGCATTGTAAATGGGTCTTAGAGTTGGATTTTCAATGATTTGATGATTCCATTGGATTCAGTGGGCGAAAATAGGTGGGGTTACAGTTGGGCACTTTTTCGGAAAAGGCCGAGAAAGCATAATTACGGAAACGCCCCTAAAACCCTAAAAGTGGGGCTGCCAAGGGTAAATTTTGTAATTGACATTGAATTTGATAATTCCGAGTCCGGAAATGGATTCCTTGGGCAAAAATATGTTAGAATAGCCCATGTCAAAATTTCAGGAAAAGTACAGTCGGACCGGGTACGGTGGGGCCGGACCGGGTCCCCGGGGGTATTTTAGTAAATTTTCAATATAGCCTCATATAACCCCCAGAAACACTTTGGGAGTGTCTAAATAGTACATTTGACATTGTAGGATCGAATGTGAAGCCCCGAGTTGCTGGCACGCAAATCGAGGAGAAAAGACTGGAGGTAGGGAACTTACCTCTCCTGCATGTATTGATAATTGTATTTGTGTATTGATGCATGTTATTGCCTTGCGTGAATATGTGAAACATATGAGAATGATTGTAGCTCTGTTTCTATTATACTATGGCCATGATTATATTGTTGAAACATTGAGCATGCGGATATATCATGATGTGAACATGTGTTATTGTGATGCAAGCATGTCGTGCATTAAATACTTATCTTGCATGCATATTGGTATGTGTTTCCTACTGAGATTCCCTAGAATCTCACCCTCCCCTATCAACATTTTAGACAGGGAAGGAAGATTGAGGATGAAGCAAGCATCCAAGGACGAAGAGGACTCGTTTCTGGGTGAGAGCTTAGTGTTGGTTATCAAGAAGTAATTGGGATAATATATGTGTATATTTGGATAAATATTTGGTTATGTATATGAGTAGTTTGTGTAATCCCTAATCGATGAGTTGTATGGGCTAATGTGCCCTATGATTATCGAGCGAAGATATGATTCCGGGATTGCCGGAAATTTATATTGCGTACTCTGATAATTGTGTCAATGTAATTTATCTTCGCATAGTAATTATATTCGGAGTGAAAATATGAGACCGTGTTGTAAATGATTTCGAAATGTAATTGTGAAAATCCCGTCTGGGTCGATGGGTTTATAAATGATGTTTTGTCTTATTGGTCTCTATTTCACGTTAATTGCATAATCCGGATATTAATTACGGCAGGGGGTTACAGCGCTTGCTGATGTAAGCGCCACAGTAGGTCCCCCCTCCTGTGGTGCTTGCGTCGAGACCCCCCTCCTGTGGCACTTCCTCCACCAAGCGCCACAGGAGGGTATTTTTTTTAAAAAAAAATTTTAAAATGTTGTGGCGCTTCCAAGCTCCACAGCTTTTTTTAGTAGTGTCCAGATATGTGGCACTTCTCTAGCGCCACAGCTAATACAATTATAAGCGCCACAATTTTACTTTTTTATAGTAGTGATTACTCTTTTCTGAATGCTTCAGGGGCAAAAATGAACCTTAACCCATAATTATTTTTTGATAGAAAAATTAATTTAACTTGTAACAATTTCTACTTACTATTAAAATATTTATATTATAATTATTTTGTGACTTAGGTGACTTTTCTTGAAACTTTTGTTGGACAAAACTGAATTTTCATAACTTTTAGGTACTTCTCTGTAATTTTTTGGGGTCCTTTTTCCTTTACAGCTGTGTAATTTTCAGAGATTGTAGTGCCTTTTCTATAGTTTTCCCCGGTATTAATTTTGAGTGTTGAGAGAGAGGAAAAACATCAACTTTTTCTAGAGGTCTGGTCTTAAAAGCTTTGATGTGTGTAGAAAAGTAACTTTTTCACTTTCCCATTTGCTATATTTTTTTTAATTTAATTTCAATTTATATCGACATGATGGTTCTATTTTAACTATATAAGATACTTTCAACCTTTTTTTCATTTTTTTATATATCATCTTCTGATACACAAAATTAATAGAGAGTGGCGGCAAAAAAAAAAACCAGAGAGATGGAAATGGGAGAAGCCCATGTGTAAGAAGCTTATGAAAGTATGTATTTGTAAAGTTTGAAACAAAAAAAAACTAATTTTTTTTGCCACAAAAAAGTACTAATATTAAAACTATAGTATATTGATATATAGCATATATTTTTTGTTTACTATGTTCTCTTTGTTCTTAATTACATAGATCTTTCTCTAATATCCATATACTAAAAAATTATTTAATAAAAAACAAAAATGAATTTATAATAAAACATTCAATAATATGAAAAATATATTTCAGACTGTTAAGACAATAAACAAATGATACTATTTATGACCTAAAAATAGTAAAAAACCAAATAGCTTTTTCCTATTGTGATTAGAACCGATAGCTCCTTCTATAGAATCCATATGATGAAATTGACCTTGGTGAGGACTTAATTATGTGAGTCATAATCATACTTCTTTTTAAATCCTATCACTTCCTCTCTTACTAATTATTTCTTCTTTCATATCTCATCAGGGGCCGCCAATCAACTATTAAGGAAGTGCATGATGGTACTGAACAATGGACCATTATTGTCATAGTCTTCAGAAAATGGAATATTTACTACAAGAAAGCCTCTTCAAATCTTTTTTTCATTTCAATAAAGAGATTTTTTTTGCTATGACTATCAATAAAAGTCAAATGCAATATCTACGACATGTTGGATTGTATCTTTACAAGCCAGTCTTTACACATGAACAACCATATATTGCATTGTGAAGAGTTAAAACCATTGAAGGCTTGAAGATAGTTGTTGGTGATAAGAACAGCAAGGACAAGGGGACTACAAGGAATGTTGTGTATCAAGAAGTATTTTGAAATTTGAATTAGTGATAGTAACACTACTAATAATGTAATATGTAGGAGTTACATGAATATTATTAGTATGTCATGAACATTTCAAGTAGTAAGACAATGAAAAATGCTGGGAAAATTGATAATGTTTCTAATTTATAATTAGCAGAAGCACAAGCTCCCCGTGCAACGCACGGGTAGCACATGCTCATTATCATATATAGATCCTCAAATATAGTAGAATGAACTAGAAGGTCACCAGACGTTGCATGCATGAAATATTACAAAATACATGCCAAGTGCAATTATTGACTTAAATGAGAATTACTAAATCTCATGTTCCAGCTGAAAATTTTCAAATCAATATGAATGAAAGTGAGACATGTAATACCCCAAATTTTATTCACCAATATACCTTGTAATTATTTGTGACATGCAATGAAATAAAATGGTGAACATTCATGATCTTGGAATTTAAGAAGCTACTACCTCCGGTCCTAAATATAGGACATAGTTTATAGTGCAAATTGCACTATAAACTATGTCCTATATTTAGGACCAGAGGGAGTAGTAAATTTCCATTTTCACGAGAATTGAGTTAGAACAACTTATGGAATTAATTTTTGGGTGTTCCAAAAAGCCCAATATTGAAGACCAAAATGGAATAATCAAAGAGCCAAATATTTGGCCCAATATGAGTCCTAATTTCAGCCAAGCAAAGGAAAGAAAGGAATAAGTTCAAGTTAAATTTAAAAATGTGATGGCAAAATCGTAAATTTACTAACAAAGCATAAGATTAATTATTTTTTAATTAATTAAAGTTAATTTCAATTAATTAAGAAAAATAAAGGATGAATATATATTTGCAATATTCTTGGTCAGATAAATCAAAAGTTGGAAAAGTCAAAGTTGGACTTGTGCATAAATGAATTATAGAGACTATGGAAAATGTTGGAGCAATTATTATTTCCCTATGTTCTCATGAATTTCACCCAAATAAAGGAAATAGGAGGGGACAAATAATTATTAGGATACTAAATGTGCCAAGTGTCATCATCCAAGGCAATGGATTAAATAAGAATTAATTAAGAAAAGTAGCACATGTGTAATTAGATTCAAAAACAATATCTTGTGTAAGTTGGTTAGGCTAATGGAAGGAGGCCAATTGGGTTTATGG
The DNA here is from genome assembly GCA_963242795.1 of Inga leiocalycina. NCBI lineage: Eukaryota > Viridiplantae > Streptophyta > Magnoliopsida > Fabales > Fabaceae > Inga > Inga leiocalycina. Next base: position 36,074,742 of record OY725326.1, read on the forward strand.
AGGACCCCTTAGGCATCATTTTTGGGCCTAAAGAGATGAGGCAAAATTGGTTCAAGTGTAATGGAAAGCTTATGATTTAGTTATGAGGCAATAAGCTCAAAGAACAAGCTATGTCATTGATAACTCTCCATATTTTGTACATTTAAAGAATATTTTGAAGATAATTGGAGAGTTATCTATGCAATTTTAGAAGATTCAATGAGATTTTATTATGAAAAGATCAAATAAAAAATGGTGAATTATTTGTGGGATTTAGATTGTAAATATTTAGGATAAAAATAATTAATTTTAATAAGATAAAGTTTCTAAAAAAAATAATTTAGTTGTTTTATTTTATCTTATTTTATTTTATGTGTTCTCATTTTGATTTTATTTAATGAGACCATTAGGAGCATGTATATTTGGGCTTGGACTTCTAATTCTAACTTAAGATATGAAAAAGAGGACCAATGTGAAAGTGGGCCAAGGAGCTATATGGACTAGAGAATATGAGAACCTAAGCAAAAGGAGATCAAGGGATTCATTTGGGCTAGACTTCACAAAAGAAAAGAAAAAAACAGAAGGGAGGAAGAGCCGCACAGAAAAGAGGAAAGGAGCTTGGACAGAGGTTGCGAGCTGGAAGGCTACATTACTGTTCATGTTCCTCTTCACTAGATCAGAACCACCATTGTTGACTGAGAGGACACTAGTTTTGCTGCCCTGGTTTCTTGTTTAATATTTCCCTTTCAGCTTCCATCATGGATTTTAATGTTAAATTTGTTCCTACTATGACTGTGTGTAGAGCCATGTGTGGCTAATTTCATTTGAACCTAGAGTAGCTATGAACTAATTTAAGGATTTGAGCATGTATGAACTAATTAATCATGGTGTTAATTTTGTTTACTTAATCTATTTTATTTTGTCTACTTAATGCTTGATCACCATTAAGTATGAATTTGGGGAATTTAGATTAACCTTGGGAGAGGGATCTTGATTAGACCAAAAGATTAAGTAATGTGGGATTAGAATTTATTCTAATTTGCCAATAGGATAGGAATATACCTATTGAACCCATATAATCATATTAGAGTGAGTTTGGACATTTATTGCCTCTTGAGTAAATTAGTTAGGAATAACAATTTTAACTTGAGAGAGGAGTATAAGTGATTGGAAGATACTTATATTCATTTAAACTCTAGATTAACAATTTAACACTAAGTACTTTTAATTGGGTAAATGCATGTTCTAAAACATAAAGAAGGGATTAGCCATCTAGGTTGTTTTATCAATTGAAGTCTTAAATCATTATATTTGTTTCTTTTTCATTTGTTTAAATTGTCTTGCAATCTCTTCCTTTGATTTGCTCAACTTAAATGAAAATGTGAATTTTAATGCCTAATTATCTATTACCTTGGATTTCTGTGGGATGACCTTGATTTGCTACTATACTATTCTATGACCCGTACACTTGTGGTGCTTATTTAAAAATTAGTAGCATCAAACATAAAACTAATTTATGAATAAAATTAATTAAGGAAAGATATAAGATATATTAAAAGCTCTTGGTCATCTTTTTGGGTTCTCATTTCATGCCCACACACACACACACACACACAGAGCGCTTTGGAGACTTTGAGCACAAGAGCAAGAGGAAGCAAAAATCAAAGGAAAGGTTTGTGCTTCCAAGTGATTTTGCTTCCTAACTTGTGTAATAGCTTCTCTAATCTCTTGTTCTTCATGAAAAAACCTTGTGTAGCAAACAAATTCTCAAGGCTGAGGAGAGAAAGTGAGACACCTAGAGAGAGAATGTTGGAGGATTAAGAGGTAACCTCAAGAACTTCAATTCCTTTGGTATATTATTGTTGTTGTGGTGGTTGTTGTCATGATTTGTGGGTGGTTGTTTATTTTGTAAATTTGGAAAGTGGAACCCTTAAGGGGTTATGCTACCCAAATTTCCTCAACTCAAGTCTATTGAGTGTTTAAAGGGTTAAACAAGTGATTAGGAGTGTAAAGAAGCAAGCTTTAAAAGTTAAATATCAAATCACAATTTCCCTTTTTCCTTGTGCATGTTTCGGCTAGAGCTGGAATTAGGGGTTAAGGCTGAAATTTCATTAATATGATGATTCCATTGTATTCAGGAGGGAAAATTGTATAGGGTTGATGTTAATCACTTTGTGAGATAACCCTTAGAAAGTGAAATGACTAAAATACCCCTAAAACCTAAGTAAGGGCTGTCAAGGGCAAAACTGTCATTTGGTAGTGATTTTACGAAAACCAAGATAAAAAATAGATTCAACGCACAAAACTGTGTAGAAATAGGTTGGGTCAAAATTTCTGAAAAAGTACAGTCAAACCGGGTAAAAAGGGGCTTGGACCAGGTCCCTATGGGCATTTTGGTTATTTTATAGTGTTAGACTAATATAACCAAAAATAATATTTTGGAAGAGTCTAAAGTGATATATGAATATGTATTAACCTAATTCTTATAAACTTGGAATTTTAGGTGTCACGCCCTTATTTTAATTTCACATTTACCAGAGTATTCACGAAAAATAATATGCGGTTCGGTAGGCAACACAGGAATAACATAACTATACTGATAATATGTATATGATTACGGAAATTTCCCTCAGGGATTCGTACTTGATAATTACAATTAGTGTAGCCGCACAGGGCTACTTGGGTGTCTAAACTCGTCCTAGCGAAACGGAGACTTCTTCCCGTCTTCGTTCTACTACTGTAATCCTCTCGTACGGTACTCTGTATTGTTGTTTACATATCTTCTGTTGTCCCCTGTATAAATTGTTGGTAGGGGAGGGTGAGATTCGAGAGAATCTTAGTAGGAAACAGATACCATAATGCATGCATGATTAATGCTATGTGTATGACATGTTAGCTTTATCTAGATGTACGCCCCATAATGACATTTCTGCATGCTCAATGTTTCATACAACAATACTATGGCCACAGCGAAAACAGAAACAGAGCTTCATTTATTCAAATATGCTCTACACAATCAAGTAAAGCAATCACATACATCATTACACAAGCAAAGATATCAAATACATGCAAGTAAGGTAAGTTCCCTACCTTTAGCTTTTCTCCTCGATTTACTTGCCAACAGCTCAGGGCTCCATATTTTATCCTACAATGTCAAATGTACTATTTAGACTCAAAAAGGGTTCTATAGGCTTTGGAATCACTCCAATTCAATTTTTCTAGAATTAGTTATGATTTTTCAAAGTTTTGGCAGAAATCTGCCAAAATTTTGTAAAATCCGAAAATTTGGAAAATTAAAGTAAATTATGATATAATAATATATCATCATCCTTTCCTCTTGAGCTCATTTCTGGCATGAAATAGCAGCTGAAGAAAGAGAGAACATTCAGATTTTAGAGAGAGAAAAGGAGGAGAAAAACTTACAAAGGTAAGTTATTTCTTCGGTAAATCAGTTCCTAACGCGTATAACTCCGTTCCTAAGCTTCCTTTTCATATGATTTAAGGTTTGGAAGCTCAAATTTGAATGTTGAGCACCTAGGGTTCAGCCATATCAAGGGAGAGCCAGTGGGAGCTTGAGGTGACTTTCAAACCTTTGTATATTGATTATTCTGGCTGTTGTAGACAATTTAATCGGTGAAATTTCGCCGGATTGTCTTTGGTTCTAAAAATGGAAAATTGGTTTGTGGGGCTGTTATGCTGCCAAAATTGGTACTAAATGATAGTTGTAACCTAATGGAATAGTCAATAAAGTGATTAGGAGTATAAAGGAATGCGTTTACATGTTGTTTCAAGGAATAATATAGAAGTTTGCTGAATAGAATCACAAAATTCCCAGAATTTTAATCTTTATATGTTGTTCCAGAAATTTTACAGTTTTTCTGTGCTGACTTCAAAAATTCATATCTTTTTGTATATAGCTCTAATTGATTCATATGACCTATCAAATTAAAGCTTAGGATGTCTACTTTCATCCTGTAAAATATCATAATTTTTGCTCATCATTTGATCATTCAAAATCACATGATAATCTTACTACCTCATAGGCGATTTCACCAAAAACATAATTATATTCTCCAAAATTCACCATTTTACTTTCTTAGTACCCTAAAGATATAAAAATCATTAGAGGATAAATTTGGGCTCTTGCTAAATTGGGGCTTAGCAGTCCACTTAATTTAGGCTTATTCCCAAGCCTCCAATCCCAAAATTCGGGATATTACATTAGGACTAGACTATTGAGCCCAAGCCAAATCAAAATTAGGACTCAATTTGCATGCAAAAGGGGTTTAAGGTAGTAACTCTATCCTTCATAAACTATGTGAATGTTTTATATATTTGTGTATGCCATCTTTTGTGATATAAATGATGAAAACTGTTTTTACCAAGGAGGGCAGATTGTGCGAGTAGACACTTTTACCTTGTTATTGAGTAAGAACCCAACCCGAGTTACGAGTAGTAGGGGATTGAGCCCCTAATTCATCTATACATGCCGTGGTATTATTAAATATGTTGCACAATATGGAGCATGATATATTTAATTTCGCATTTTTATGATTAATTGTTTATTACTACTAAGATTCGTTTGAATTTAACCCTTTTTCAAAATTAAAAATCTTCCTGTTGAAGCTAGCGGCTCTAGGGGTAAAACGGTAAATACCGACAACTGAAGGGTACGGATCATGAGACGGAGCTGTTAGTTATATTTAGTTTATTTTTGGATATTTTGGAAAAAATTGTACGTATTCTTTCAAACTCTGTGGGGAGACTCCTATATGTAAACAAGTACTTAATGTCAGTATGTTTCCGCTATTTCTATATGCCCTACGGAACTTTACACTTCTCACTCTGCAAATATCAAAATGTTAAGGGGTTTGACAAGACACGCCCGAAGCATGAGAAACCATTCGACTCAAAATATAAATATTCTAAATAAAGAAGAGCACCATGTAATTAAGATGATCATATTGAGGAGACAGATACTCCAGAAGATTTTCAAAAAATAACTAATTGCAAAAACCTCAAAAAATGTTCAAGTACCTAAAAGCAATAAAAGATCTCAATGAATTTTGTCATAGGAAAAATGGAACAAAAAAGATTAAGTTGTAAACAACCGTCTTGATAATTATTTCACGCGATTGAGTGGGGATCTTATACATAAATCTACCTTGCAAGGTAGATAGAATGGTGATTGGCCAAAAGGAAAAGTAAAAGGGAAAAGACATAATGAAAATATGATTACATTATTTCGATGTGAAAATTATAGACATGCAGTTTCAAGATCTAAAATATGAAATATAGAAACATTTAAGTAAAAATAGAGATTTTCTTAAAGATTAATGAAGACTATGATGCGGTATGTTATTTTGTGATGGACAATAATTTTACATATATTACTATTCTGGAAACATATGAAAACAAAATTATGCGTCCATTATATAATAGAGCCTATACATATGGCTTTTTAAATAGTGAAGTTGACATGAGAATTTTTGAAGAATTCAAAATGTCATAAGCATGTTCAAAAAGAGCATTCAATATATAAATGCTACATGATTTAAATAATTTCACTATATATAATTTATTGAAAAAAATATATTGAATTTAATGGTTTAGAAGAACCATATATTTTATGAATATTTACATCACGCTAATATTGCATTTATTATGTTTTTCTAGTAAAATTAAGTTTCTACAGGTACATTATGGATATTATGAAATTGAGGTTTGATGTGATAATTTTATAAAACTATTATATGGGATCATTCTGTTAGAAATAAATTAAATATATGAATGTAAGATATATCATGATTATTTTCATAATAACTTTTGTTTTTTTTTTACAATGCACAAGACAAATGTGTATATAATAATTTAACATATCCAAAAGATATGTTAGAGGAATACATTTCAGCAGAACATACATTTGGTGACAATGCATTATCTATAGTTTGACGGCTAAAAGAAAGATATGCTTAAAAACATATTGGACGTGATGTTATAATTAGGGGGAGTAAAGTAAAACTGATATTGTTATCAAAGTAGTAAATACAACATTATCATCAGGAGAGTAGAGACCATGTTGTACTTTTTTCTTTAACCAGTGTTTTGTCCCACTAGATTTTTCTTGTAAGGTTTTTAACAAGGAAGCTTCAATATGTATTATATAATCTTTTTCCTTTATTATATTTTTGTCCTATTGAGTTTTTCCTATTAAGGTTTTAGTGAGACACAATATTTGTTATGGACATGGTTTATGAACACAGACCGACCGGTTCAGACCAAAACTCGGTGAACCTACCAACTCTCCGGTCCAGCTTAGTTAGGCAACCGGCACTGTTCTTACCCGGCGTTGACCCGGTGCAACCTGGCTGAGTCACGGGTTGCCTCTTTTTTAAAAAAATTCACTTTTTTTTGACCCAAACAACGTCGTTTTGGCTTTTTCTTTCAAAAAAAATTATTTTCCTGATTTTTTTTTAATTTTCAATGAGCTTTAAAAGGATTGTGGAATATTTTTGGTATTGATTGGAGAAAAATTCTTATGTACTTAACAATAGTTTTTGGGTATTAAGTTCAAGAAGTTATATTGGACTATTGGTTAGAAAAAAAAAGCTTATGTAATTTTTTAAATGGTATGGATGAACATTTAAATTATATATATATATATATATATATATATATATATATATATATATATTTAATTGTCCCCGGGGTTGACCTCAGTCTTAACCACTAACCTTTAACCCAAGACCTCGGTTGGTTCAGTGTCTAGTCCAGTTTTTAGTACCTTGGTTATGGACATTCAAGGGGGATTGTTGTAAATATTGTATGAGTGAATGTCCATAACCCTTCACTTTTAGGATTCCATTTTGTGATTGATAGCCATAACCTCCAATGTTTTTATGTTGTATCATAATGTAGATTAATTTCTATATTTATGACATTATAACCTTTGGAAGGGTTTGAGGCTTATAAATAAAGGCTTGACACAAAAAAATTGGATATACATGAAAATGCTATATGAATTAGAGCTCTTAGCTTCTTCACTCTTCATCTCTATAATTCTCTCTTATAGAGGCAGTAATTCAGGCCGCTGGTAGGCTGGCCCCGCTTTATTTAAATTTTTTTTAGTTTTTTTCTCAAATACCCTTAGTCCCTATCTCCTTTCCTTTAATAATGTGTTTAATTAATTCCCCATACTTTTTATTTGACACTTATTTTCATATTAGATTTATTTATTCTACTATTATTAAATTTAAAAAGATGTGTTTATATAGTTTTGTGATGCGAATAGATGAAAAAAGGAAAGTAAGAATGAAATTGACTTCAAAACACAAATGTATAAAAGAAAAGAAGTGTGATATGAACGAGTAAAAGAGAAAGGGAGTAAAAACTTTTTAAAAGAGTGACTTTTTTTTAAAAAAATTGGCGAGCAAGCGGGCTCCTAAACGAGCTCAGGCTGGCCAAGGGGGCGGGCATCACAGTCCACAACCCGCTCGGGCCAACCCAAATTGCCACCTCTACTCTCTTATCTTTCTTTATCCCCTCTTATCTCTTTATTTTTCCTTATTTTTATAACATGTATAATGTTGTTTCCGTCATTGAAATGGTGTTCGAGCCAACTGTATCCAGCATGTGCAATTATTAATAACCTTTTTACCAATGTTATGGAACCCGGATCGGACCGGCCGGTCCGGCTCGAAAACCGACGAATCGGCAGGTAGACCGGTCCAGTTCCCGATCTGGTCTGGGTTCTAATTTTTTTTAAAAAAAAATTAACCTTTTCCTTTAGAATTCCATACTATAAGCCTAAAATTTTCAATTTCTCACCGGTTTAGTCCCGATTTGGCCCCGGTCTGACCCACTGACCCTTAACCTAGTACCCCGACCGGTTCAACACCCAATCCGGGTTTTAATGCCTTGCTTTTTATGAATTTTCTAATAGTATAATAGATAGATAGATATAATAGGTGCTTCCTAAAATTACGAAAATGGTCATATAAAATTTGTTGGTTATGGATGTCACACTCAGTTTGTTTGCCCAAAAAGGGAAAACATAAGCCCAGACCAACAAACTCAAGCCTATATTTTTAAAAGCCATTAAACCCAAGTTCCAGCAGTAGCTTTTTAAAGTAGTGGTAAAAAAATAGCTTTTTAAAGGGAGTCTCCTAATGGAAGTTTGTTGTTTCTCCAAACTTGTGGCCTTCTTTCTTTTATTTAAGAGTAAAGGTGTATCTAGCACTCCGATCTATTTTTAGAGGTGCAATCAGCACCTTAAAGTATTGTACCTTAAACTATTTTTGTAGGTGCAATCATCACCCTAAAATATTTAAGGGAGCAATTAGCACCCTGAACTATTTTTGAAAGTGCACTCAGTACCATAATGTATTGAAAATGGAGTAATTATATTTCTTTACTAATAGAATACTAACTCTGTTTACCTACATACTCTTTCCTTTCCTCTTTCATCGATATTTAACCCTAAACGTTGAGTTAATATTCTACTAGTGAAATGGTGTAATTGCTCTATTTTTAATGCATTAGGAGCAAAATTGCACCCTTAAATACTAAAAGAAGGGAGAACATGTTGAAAATCGATAAAAGAGGAAAGGAAAAAGTGTGTTAGTAAACGGAGTTAGTATTTTGTTAGTGAATGAGTCTAATTGCTCCATTTTTAATACATTAGGATCCTGATTGCACTTCCATAAATATATTAAAGTGCTGATTGTACCTCTAGAAATACTTTAGGGTGCTGATTGCACCCTTAAATACTTTAAGATGCTGATTACATCCCCAAAAATATATCAACACGTTGGATGCACCTTTACCCTTTAAATAAGGGGGCAAATTAGGTTAAGTGGAACTCAAAGCATGAAGCGGGTCAACCCTATATTTGCTAGGCCATTTGGGTGACTCATTGCAGCAACCTTTTTTTTTTTTGCCATCGTAGTAGCAACCTATTTTACTTGGCAGAGGTTGCAGATTTTATTTAATGCATACAATAGTTTATTTCATGCCTATTTAGATAAGAATCTGATAGAAATTTGAGCTCCCAACATAAGTGACTACTCACTTAGGAAAATGATAGGCACGGCTTGGATAATTATATCTTACTGGAAGTATGTGTACTTTTTGTGTCGCTTGGTAGTTATTAGAAAAAGGAAAAATGATAGAAAATATCATCAAAATAAAGACAAATCAATATGTTGAATTTCAATAATTTTAGAGGGACTGATTTGAAATTTTGAAATATTATAAAATTATAAATATTACCTAACTACCCTTAATTTTTTAAAATAAAAATCCTCAACCCCTTTGGTGACCGCCTTCACCTAAGCTCCCGCAGTCTAATATATTTTCTTTTTGAATTTCTTAAGTAAAAGTTGTCAATATAGATACTTGAGTTGTTAATAGCAATACTAAAGTTGTAAATAACGGCCTGATATATTTTTTTTGAATCTCTCAGACAAAAGTTGTCAATATAAATATCTAATTTATTAATAGAGATACTAAAGTTGAAAATGAGGTATTTGTTGAAGATGTCTGAGTTGTTGATAGCAACATTAAGGTTGTAAACAGGGTGTAACACCTCAATTTTTCCTGGGGAATTGAAAATTTCGGCCAAGGCTAATTTGAAAGGGGTTAAAGTTGCATTTTCAATCATTTGATGGTTTCATTGGATTCAAGATCGAAAATTAGGTGGGGTTACAGTTGGTCACTTTTTCGGAAAAGCTCGAAAAAGCATAATTACGAAAACGTCCTTGAAACCCTTAAAGCGGGGCTACCAAGGCAATTTCATCTTTTGGCAGTGAATTTAGTAATTTTGAGTCTGGAAATGGATTCCTTGGGTGAAAATATGTCAGGATAGCCTAGGTTAGAATTTCGAAAAATGTGCAACTGGATCAGGTACTGTGGCGTCGGGCCGGGGTCCCGAGAGCATTTTAGTAAATTTTCATAATAGGCTTATATAACTCCCAGAAATACTATGGAAGTTTCTAAATTGTACATTTGGAATTGTAGGACTGAGTTGAGAGCCTGAGTTGTTGGCACGCAAATCGAGGAGCCTCTTTAAGGATCAAGTAAGGGCGATTAAGGTTGGGAACTTAACTCTCCTACATGTATTTGATATTTGTGCTGGTGTATTGAGGCATGCTATTGCTTTGCTTGATTATGTGAAACATATATGAATGATTGAAGCTTTGTTTCTATTTATGTTATGGCTATTAGTATGTTGTTTGAAACATTGAACATGCAGATATGTCATTGTGTTGCATAAGTTGATGTATTGCAAGCATGTCATACATTAAGCACCTATCCTGCATGCATATTGGTATATGTTTCCTACTGAGATTCTCTTGAATCTCACCCTCCCCTACCAACAATTTAGACAGGCGAATACATAAGGTACTTGGAAATCAGAGAAGAGAACTACACAAGAGAATATTACAGTGGTGGAGCGAATACGGGAAGAAGTCTCTGTTTCACTGGAATAGGTTTAAACACCCTAGTAGCCTTGTGCAGCTACCTTAATCGTAAGTATCATGTACAAACCCTTATGGATATTTTCTATAATCATGCACATATTATCAGTGTATTTATGTTATTCCCGTATTACCCACCGAACCGCATATTATTTTCCGTGAATACTCTGCTAAAGGTGAAATTAAAATAAGGGTGTGACACAGGGTATTTGTTAAATTCAAGAAATACCTCATTTACAACTTTAGTATAGCTATTAACAACTCGAGTATCTATATTAACAACTTTTGCATGAGAAATTCAAAAAAAAAATATTAGATCGCATGGAGCTCCGGTGAAAGGTATCAGGAAATATTCAACAAATACCTTGTTTACAAGTTTAATATCGCTATTAAAAATTCAAGTATTAATATTGACGACTTTTGTCAGAGAAATGCAAAACAACATTAGACCGTAGAAGCTCCGGTGAAAGTTATTAGGAAATATTGAACAAATACCCCGTTTACAAGTTTAGTATCGTTGTTGACAACTCAAATATCAATATTAATGACTTTTACCTGAGAAATGCAAAAAAAAATATATATTAGATCATCGAAGTTCTGGTGAAAGTTATTAGAAAATATTCAATAAATACCATGTTTACAACTTTAGTATCACTATTAACAACTTAAGTATCAATATTGATGATTTTTGCTTGAGAAATGCAAAAACAATATTAGACCACTGGATCTCCGATGAAAGTTATTAGAAAATATTTAACAAATACCATGTTTACAAGTTAATATCACTATTAACAACTTAAGTATCAATATTGATGACTTTTGCTTGAGGAATTCAAAAAAAAAAATTATATTAGAATACTGTTTACAACTTTAATATCGCTATTAACAACTCAAGGGTTTATATTGACAATTTTTGCCTCAGAAATTCAAGAAAAATATATTAAGAAGCTAGAGCTCCAGTCACCGGCAATGTTGCTGGAGCTCCGGTGACGGTCGTCACCAATCATTGGCGTCGGAGCTCCAACGACCGGTGGTCAGTAAGGGGTTGAAATTTTTTATTAAAAAAAATTAGAGGTTCTCAATTTTGCAACATTTTAAAATTTTAAATCAACCTTTTTGGAATTATTGAAGTTCAACATATTTATTTTTCTTTTACCAATTTGGATGGTACTTTTCTGTCTTTTTCCTTTAGAAAAATGTTATGACCTTCCTTTAACTTTTTTTATATCAAATCAAAACATTGAACCCATCAAAAAACATTGGACTCAAACCCAACTATAGGTAGAAACCAAACTAGGGTGAACAGAATCAAACTGACTTGAACAAAATTCAATTTAAATTCAAATAAAAAAATAAGGTGAAATATAATTGAGCAGTCCGTATGGCAGATCTCATTTGAAATAAATTGATAGTAGTGTTAGTGCAAGCTTTTCACCCAAGAGGGGGTGAATTGGGTGATACTAGAAATTTCGTTGCATATAAGGAAATTGATGGAATATTAAAAACAGTTAAGAGAAAGGAGAAATATCACCGTAGTGTACATCGGGAGTTATACTGGTTCGGCCACAACCACTTTAATCTACGTCCAGTCCTCAGAGCGTCTCTGAGAGTTTCACTATATTCTCCAAGATTCAGTGGGTTCTTGGCACCTCAGTACACAGCAAGTTCCTACACCTGGACACTCGCTCCCCCTTACACGTTGCAATCAGATCCCCAACTCAAGGTTCCACTACCTTAAGTTGTTTCAATAACAAATATTGAGTTTGTATGAAACACTCTCTCATAGAGCAAATATATATTCACTGAAGTACAAATGAATGAGTATGTGAAAACAAAGCACTAAGCGTATTGATCGATATGTGATCTCAGTTCGTATCTCCTTGTTTCCTTCTCTTTGAATGCTCCATATATATAGATGAGTTGTAGTGTCCGTTGGAAGCAATTTCAAACTTGTCCGTTAGAGTCGCGCAGCAACAGTTGACTATTCTTCGTATTTGAAAACTATCCGTTGGCGGTAGGTAGCGTTAGGTGAACGTTCGGACTTTTATTTGAATTCTCAAATCTGTCATACTCTTTCATTGTTTCTCTGCAAATGAACTTAGAATACTAATACAATGAAGAGTTAATCATATAAATAACAAATCAAGAGATATTTGATCAAAATATAATTTCTGGACTGCCTTACTCGAGTGGCTCCTCTAGTGGTCAAGTTTGTTAGTCGAGTGGTCCCTCGAGTAAACATGTCAAAAATATGGTAGTGAGCAAATCAACATTTTGCATCAAGAATTACTCGGGTAAGACATGGAGTGACATATTACAAACCTTGAAAATACCTGATTACTCGAGTGGCTACTCGAGCGGGCATGTCTTTACCTTCATTGGTTACTCGGGTGATCACTGTGGTAAATTGCTTACTCGAGTGGGCTGCATATTTCTTCATACCTTACTGGAGTGATCCCTCGAGTGGCTTTCAAATAGCCTGGCAGATTACTCGATTACTCCCTCAAGTAATGACATCAAATTCTTGGCAAAGAGTTTACTGTTTAGTTACTCGAGTGGCTACTCGAGTGTCACTTCATATAGCTCTACAGATTACTCGGGTTGTCCCTCGAGTAATGTTGTTTTTCTCATTGGTTACTCGAGTGGCTACTCGAGTGATGGATTGCATTTCTTGGCTGAGAGTAACTGGAAGATTTTGGACCTAGTTACTCGAGTGGCTACTCGAGTGATGCCTGTGAAAATCTGGTTACTCGAGTGGCTACTCGAGTAATGGTCTATATAACTTTGTAAATTACCCGAGTGGTCCCTCGAGTAATGTCGTTCAAAATTTGGCAGTGTCTCACTGGATGAAATTTTGCTTGCTTACTCGAGTGGTCACTCGAGTAATGGCTTCTGTTACCCGAGTGGCTATTCGAGTAAGCCTTCTTAAAACTTGTTGTTTACTTCCAGTGCTGACTCCAAGTGATGTTATGCTACTTTGTTCAAATCCATTTGTTTGTTATAAAATCATTTCATATTATTAATCCAATCTTTGTTATCATCAAAACATAAGGGATCTAACAAGTAGCATGAGAGAGGTTTTTTTTTTAATCCCAAATAATGTAAACTTAACATTTATGTATGGATTTTGGTCAAAAAAACATTTATGTATGGTTATGTGTGTATAAAACAGAAAAAGATACACAAACACGCATTAGTTGATTAACTGATTTACATTATTGAACATATATTTCCCCCAAGTAAAATTTCATTTTCTAATAAAATCATCTACAACTAGCAACTGAGAGAATTTTATACCTTTACAATTAGTGACATGAAATGTCTTTTAAATATAATTATGAATGTACGCTAGCAAATAATTTTATTAATGTTGTATAAATATATATTCTATTTTCAAAACTTATAGAAATCTTTTACAAAAGAAAAGATAAATCATATATATAATTTTTTAAAATAATTTCGGATTTATACGTATCAAAATCTAGGTAACCTTCTCTTTCAGTGTCCAAATGATAGTATCAGCATTTGAACCTTGAACCTAATGGTTCCATTACCAAAATCTCATTATGGAGATAAATCATCGTATTAGACAACTTTCTCTTTGAAGGTAATTAAGTACATTACATGTAACTTATTATTTACTGCCAATATAAAACAAACAAATTGTAAATGCAATTGCATAAAAAATCAGTGTACCTTTTTTGTTAAATTGTGGACATATTTTGCAAAATCTCAAGAGGTTCATATTCTAAATTAATTAATTCATGCATTATTAAGATGTATCCTGATCTTGATTTAATTTGCACCATTACACCTCAAGCACATACCGTTTCAAAATTTTAATTGCAAATAATTAAGCCATTTATTAAATACTAGTACAATTTATTATACATTCTGAACCGAAAATCTCGTGCATCTATTGTTTTTTTTTTGGGAAAATCATGTAGAGGTCCTTAAACAACAGTAAAGTCCCTATGAAAAATCAAATATCAGAAAAGTCCCCAGAGACTTTTTTGTAATTATTTCCCAAAGTGAAATGATAAAGTTGCCTCTATAGAAATTGCTAAACAAAAGGCATAGGAGGAGAAGGGAAGGCGCGGTTTTTCTCATTAATGAAAAAGAGAAACAGTCGAACACTACAAGTTGGAGCTGCGATATTGAAGGGATCAAGTGTGATGTTAATGTCCTTGGAAAAGGTTAGAATTAACAGCCTCCATCTACTGGTACAGAAGTAGAACAACGAACTGAATTTTTTTTCTTTTTTTTGTGTGAACGTTGGCTGGTTTGAGATCGAGGGGTTGGTCAAAAGTTGGAGCTTGAAAAATCATATAATCTATAATGGGAAAAGAAAATAATGAAATTCAAGTGAATTTAAAATTACCTTTGATACATCAACATTTGTGGATCTTGTAAATGATGAAGGGGTGAATCATTTAATAAAATTTAATGAACAATATGGTCATGTGTACATTGAAGATGATGGCCATAATGACAATACAAAACCAATAATGAATGGTCATATGGAAGAGCAAGAAGTGTAAGTCGAGTTGTCTTAAGAAAAGTAATTTGTTGCAACGTAAGTATGTGGAAGAGAACTCTAACTTGTCATTTCTTGTAGGATTGATC